>OX422218.1:275867495-276242495 GCA_949130495.1 Sambucus nigra
CTCAATCATCAGAAAGGGTCCCACATGCCTCAGCGCTAGCTTCTCTTTCTTGCCGAACCTCATGACCCCCTTCAAACGTAGGTGCTCACAATAATTCCTGACCACTCATGTCAGACTTCTAAACTTTGACTTATGGTGATGTAACTCTCACTACATTCCTGAACTGCATGAAACTGACGTACATTAACTCAATCCTTGTTGACATACCATAAATCATCTCGAGCCCGAGAAACTTGTTATTCCCCACTCTTAGCCAAACGAAATGTGGGCGATAAAATTTCCATATGAAGCCTTAGAAGGCATTGAGCATATAATAAACTGCTACAAGTTATCACGCGTAGCTTTACCAACGGTAATTAATACTCCTAATTACCCACGAATCTAGAATATGTATTTCTCGATTTCTCCTACAACCTAGTCGCTTCACATCTACCCATCGACTTATAAGTGACAATTCTTGCACAAAATGTAACTTCATCCCCATTGGCTCCTGACACCCCCTATCAGAGGTGCGACTAAAAGGTCTCATCCTGATTCGCAATAATATTGGACAGCACCTTGACCCGACTCACTTCTTCTTTCAAATAAAATGTTGGACATACTGTTCAATAGTGTAATCTACCCCAAAATAATAATTATTCCATTTTTGGTCAGTACATTCAACCTTCCGAAGGAAACCCTGGCCTCTTCACAATTTTGGATAACCCATATATGAATATTACAAATCTGCGCATCAATCCCCTCACTAGGACCATCAAGATTACAAAAATTCTGATTGATAACCTCGGATTAACCTCTTTCCAACCCTAAATGGTGTACCTGGAGACAATTTCACCATGTCTCATTCAACACCAATTCCCATGCTCAATGTTTCACATCACGTGGAACATCTTACTCCCCTTTTTTCGAAATATACCACAAATCATTATCATTGAAATTTCTCCCAAATATGTGCATTACTTAGGCACTTTTTCTCCTGGTTGTAATCAACATCTTATTTGTACGTAACCCACTCTAGGCATTTGACTAAGTGAGACTTTGCATCACTTTTCCAAAATTATGGGGTTCTCCCTTTTTCGGGGATATCTTTTTACGTGTGCCTCCACCGTCTTTCAGCTCACCACGATTGTGATAGTTCTCCTTGATACGCATATATTTTTACTGTCTCCTTTCTCAAACAAATTTCAATCCATCATACCTTTCCACATATGTTCCTAATTACCCCCACAGGAATACTTTAACACGTATATTTTCACATTCCTTTATCCTGGACAATTCTGAAAATCAAACTAACTAGGGTACCCATACACCCTGTAGCCCATGCATCCCAGCATAATTATCACCAATGTCTCGTACTTAACATACTTGTCTCAAGCTCAGCCCCGCACTCTCTGCATGGCTATATCATACGGGTATTCTTGATTACCCCACAAATCACAATTTAATTCTTCTCGATATTGTCCCACCTATTAACTTGTGGTGCAACAGCTTTCTCAGTGCTTCCTTCGCAGCACTACCCGACTCCACTGGCCATATATCGTAATAGCTCTTAGCTTAAAGTGTTTTCTCTACATGTTCAACAATTAACATTTAAAAACTGGTGCCCTAGCATCCAACAATGTCTCTCCACTCCCAACGTTTATTAAGGTCCATGCGTGTAACATCCCGCAACGAAGCTCAAAAGAACTTTTCCCACTACACTATATTCCTAAGCATTATCGATCATCGAAATCCGTGGGTCCAAAGCACACAACTAAAATATCAAAAATCATGTCTCCCGACACATAAATCAAATCTTCTATGCCCATGTCTCTCAAGGCGTCACACGATACGGCGCTCTCACTATCACTAAGTTCTCAGCGTATAAACAACAATGAGCTAAATCTCTCTGCTCAACGGTAAACTCGATATACATTGAATCACATCAGTATAAGTCCCCACGTACTGGGATCAAACGTAACGAGACAACTATACTTACCAAAGTCTACGATATAATACAATATATACGCAGGCTCGACCCTCTTTCAGGTGATGCCTCACAAAACAAAATATTCCACCCTGGCATAGCGAGCATAATATTATTACCATAGAGTCTACTACTACTCAAACTCTTGGTATCCAGTCACTACACAAGATAATAATATGCTCTCCTCTCATAACCCTCATACGGAGAAAAAACTACCACATAATGGCACACATCCTCTTCGTGTCCACACCTTCTCCCCTACACATGGAACCAAAGAGAGCCCTGCTACTCAATCATAAATATATAAACACTATAGTAGTATTAACAATACCTCTACTAAACCCCTTTCACATGCGAATTTAGTACTAATAAACTACTGTGACTCGCTCGTGTCACACAAAACAGACCCCAATCACCCGGGGATAAAACTCATAATTTCAATTACCAATAACCTTGGTTTTTCAAACGGTTCCTGGATATAACTTTCTCGTCCCAACCGAACCAAAAACTTCTTATAACTGTCTCCCCTGCTGGGCATCCCGCTCCCATCGCCTAATTCACTACGGGAAAGATCCACACATGTGTTCCTACTTTTTACAGATGAGATACCTCTTTATGTCATTCCTTTTTGTCAAGATCCACTGGCCATTTCAGGGTTATCCTTCTCGTGGACCTGGTAGTCTTAACCCTGATGCTACCCACGTTGTTCCGTTGGCCCCGCTGGCCTTATGGAACTCGTTGCTAGCCTTGACGGGCCTGGCTAAATCCATCATCACCTGGTAGGAATTTTATTAATATCACTCATTAAAATGGGTTCTCTATGGGGTATCCCCTCCTGTGGTGCCTCACTAGTACCGTTAAAACCAGTCTTACCCTTCAATTAGATTCTCCAACTCTCTTGGCTCCATTCTCACGGAAGCGTTGATATCAAATTGTAAACGTACGACATTCACGATAATGGTACTAGTCGTTCTAGCCAGGTTTCCCCATCCATGATTCATTATTCTACCCATGAGTCCATTATTAACTTACAGACCTTTTTTATTCTCTGTATCCTGCTCGTCGGGTATGAAGTTCACTAAACACATCAACTTTCCTTTATGATCGACCATTGTATAACCCTTCTGAAACAAGTATAGAAATCTCCTTTGCCTCTCTGTTTAAATATATGATGAGAGGATTTACTATCAAATCTCACTCTAAATTTCTCGTTATTCATGGTATCTCTCCATAGTTGTGGTGACTAACTCCTATCACTACAACACCGCTCCTATGAACAAAATTTCGCCTGAAATTTAATCTTGGGTGTCACTGCACTCCTCCCTACATAATTTTCTTTGGATTATCTCCTTCCATTGACCCATCACACCCCCTCTCTTCCCTGAATCCTTACAGATAGATCTTAGGAAGAGTTCCTCTGTCTCCCCCCTTTACCGACTATATTGGGTGAGTCTAAATTTTCACCACCGCTTTCTACGACGGTTCTTAGGGAGACTATCATGCCCTAGTGATCATACTAACGTCATCTGCCTTAATAATAATCATGGTGACTTCTATCATGGTCATCTTTCCCAGAATATTCCATGGATTTTGTTGAGCCTCTCCCCTGTTGTCCTTTTAACGGCCCTCGCCAGTCGTCCAAAATTGTTCGGTGTACGAACCCAATCGAACTCGTATATGAATCACATCAACTATACCTAATAGTAGGAGAATGTAAGTCCCATACGTAGAGGAATACAATAATCCTATAATAAGGCTCTATATCAAAGAACGCTACGCTGAAACGTAAAAAGTGGCACATATCCTATAGACATAAGAACCTGATGATCTCATACCATCTGTCACACCCCGCCTATTAAACTACCGAGTGGTCTGCCCTTTACTAAAAAAAAATGTTGGGTTCATATGGCCTATTCTTAGAATCACTATCGAAAGAATTTTAAAGTTACGAACCACCTAGTAATTAAATAGACCGGTGTCAAATTTTATCTTACATTAATTAACAAGATGCGAAAATAAATAATAATTAAACCATCCACACTAACTGATAACTGAATCTAATACAGGTAAATAATATGAATAAAGAAGACCGAATCAACTATCGATTCAACAATAAAATCCAATAATAAACTGAAATAATGAATTTGATACACAAAGTTTAATCCATAAACTAGAAATACTGAAATAATCTAAAGGGAGACATGCCCAAATAAGTACTGAAATAAAGTCCCTACACTAGGAATAAATGAATGAGGCGTCTATAGAAAAGTCATGTAACTTCCACACGAGCTGCATCTACGCACCCCTGGATAGAATTCTCAATCTGGGTGTCCCTGTGGCTGGACACCTAAAAGGTTTTGGAAATGATTTTGATACGGTTCAGAACCCAAGAAAAATATTTTGAAAATATTTAGCAAGCAATTAAAATGCCATGATTAAATATGCATGAACACTTTCCATATTTAAGATGGTGTCATACTCTCTTGAGATATAACTCGCCCCTCATCTAATGTGCACACCTATCGCTTACCCTCTAACCTCACTAATTACGCTACTCCACCTAACTAGCCTTATTACACCTATTTTTATCGCACTACTCTAACCCGAGTATTCTTACTTTTATCATTAAATTATCTACTCATTAACTTAATAATTAGTTCAACTATATTAAGTCATATAACGTTCGCATTAGTTATATAGGAAACCTCTTTTTAATCGTATAACTTTCACACCAGTTATGTAAGAACTACATTCACACTTATGTATTAATCCCTTATATAATCATCTACTCATATCATATACGTACTCATACACTGCAACATTCATACACATATCGCGTATAATAACCATCCATTCCTGAGTAATAACTCACCGAATTCTTTCTCTAAAATGATATCATATCCCAGGTATGCTCACTCAAACCCAGTTATCTCAAGTCGGACTCACTCACGAGCTTGGGTAAAAATATCGCAAATGTAGTGGAGGGTCATATTCCCCCCGAGGGTGAGACCGAATCATACCCAAAAAGTCTTACCTCAGAAAAATAATTCACACAATAAAATATCAGGTGATATGACTTGGGGACTATTCTCCCTACATTCACTAGCCATAGGATTCACCCACTTCGCGCAACATCCTATAATAACACTAGAGGGTATGTATTCACATAAATATCTAATATCGATATTTATAAGCACACAAGTATATATATATACTATCACACTATCCATATATATATAAATTAAATAACATTCTACTAACCCTTGCCTAACTCCCGTAGCACTAGCCCGTAATACCCGAGTCTATATTTCCAGCTCTTATTTAATTTAATTTAACATCCATTAAATAATTTAAAGTAGCTTCACTTTCTAATATACCCGGTCTCCACCCAATCGGCCCATAATTAAATATTTACGAATTTATTTCGTTCAATTCATTATTTAGGTTCCTCTTTTTCTCACCTTTCTAGGCTCATATACATCCACTATAATCCCTAGGTATTTTCTCACCTTTCTAGGCTCATATACATCCACTATAATCACTAGGTAAAATAATCCCGGGCATCCATACCCGGATTCAATTTTTGACTAAAGATTTCGATCTTGGACACCCTTTCGTAGAAAATTCATAACTAATTCAAAAAAAATCTAAAAAATACAAAACTGGAGGCCACGCGTTTGTAACAAATAGATTTATCTCCATGTCCAAAACCTAATGTTGTTTGAACGATAAATCCACCTCATTCTAATGAGACAATAATCTCATTTTAATGGCAACCTCAACTCGTTCGAACGAGTTTCTGATGAAGCTATCGATACCTAAATAGGTCATCTTCTCCGAAAATCATTTTTCTCCATTTTAATCCTCAACCCTCCATGGATTCAATCAAATTGATACCCCATGTTTATTATATCTATAAACAGGTTCTAATACAAATATATATCATCAATCATCACTGATTCTCATTAGAACTTCTAGGGCTCACAAATTGAGTTTTTCTTAAAATTTCTTAAATCATAAATTTAATACGATTCAATAATCCGAATTCAACAACAATTGTTGTTGGGTTTAGATTCTAAATCATATTATAACATCATACGATAGTATTTTCACATTAATTAAACATCAATTTCACCTTTAATGCTTAAATCCAAAAAAAAACAAATTTCACATGTGTCACCCTCCCAATTGAATTTATCAACATATACTATAATATGAACATGCAATCCTGATATTTTAATCAAAAGAAAGTTTAATTAATTTCCTTATAGGATTCGTAGGGTCTGATTCCACGTAGAATATGATGAATCTGATAAAGCACACCCGAATCCCCTTTGAATTTAGTCTCGTAAGCCCTCTTTTTTTTCCTTCTCCCTTCTCTCAATTTCTAGGGTTTTCTAATTGAGTTATGACCGCCTCTAACTCCAACATTTAGTTTTAAAACTCTTAATCCCATAATTAAGCTAATGGGTCAAGACCAAATGACCTGAACAAACCTATGTGGGCTCGGTTATGTCTAAAAAGGCCTTGGGACCCAATTACTATCCCCGAGTACACTATTCTGACTTATTCGACCCATATGGATTCAATAGTGACCTCAAAATTACCATCCAAGTCACTCTATAATAAAGTCTTATCTCGACCCCAAGCAGTCTATACCGACTCCCACTTGAGATAAAATATCGCTACGTCACTATCACTCACTAGGGTGTAAAATTAATAACTTACTATTTGCTTAGTAATTATATTCCATAAATATTAACCATTATCTCTCCCAATTAATATTTTAATTAACACGTAATAATTAATTAAATTAAATTACGGCACATATGTAATTCAAAGTACCCAAATTAATTAAATATAAATGCTCAAGAATACGGGGTGTTACATTTACGTTGTTCATTATCTTTATTTTATTGAATGTTTGATTTATGTTTGGGGTATGGGGGAGTATCTGGTAAATCGCTAATACTAATTTTTGAAATAATATTAAATAAGTAAATAAATTTGTCGTAATTTTTAAATTCTTTAGTACATATACAAAATATAAATGTTAAGTTATTATCATGTTAGAAAAAAAATGAGGTTTATAGATCGTTGGAATGTTTGAATTGAAAATAATTAAATAAACTTGGGAATTTTTAATTCTAGTTGTTTTGACTTTTCTTTGGTTAGTGGAAAATTCATTGCTTGAACTTTAATTTCCGCATGCACACCGACTTATATTTTTTATGTTGGAGTTGAAACATAATCTTTACTACCATTTTTTTTAGACTTTGAGTAACTAAATATACTATTCAAGGTGTAGTGGCGTTCTCTTTTTGATTGATTGTCCTTAATGCTCAGCATGGTAACTATCTGAGGAAAAAAGATGCATTAAACCATGTGCAATAAAAATTAAAATATCGTGAACTGTGTTTTTTTGTTAATATGGACTTCAATTCTCAATTTGGTAATTATTCAACCCGGTTGAGATTTTGCGACTCTTGAAAAACGCTATCGTTGGGGATAATGTGAAAGTTACCGTACACATTAAAAAAGAAAAATATGAAGAAAAAAATAGAGAAAGTGAAAAAAAAAAGATGAGATTTTTTTTCAAATAAATGCCGAGGAGAGGACCACCTACCCCACTTGAGTGAAAGTCGTCATTGTCCAAAGTTGGAACAACTGCGAGAATCAATATACTTAATTAATTTGTTCATTTTTATGCTACACATGGTGAGATATTTTAGATATTCAATAAGTTGAAAGTCTTGTGCCATTCATCATTTTTTAAAAACTTAAATATATTCGAGTTAAAATTAATCAAACTTTTCTTCAGCGATAAATTCGTCCATGATCTCAAAATTCTTTGTTTTGTTCAATTACTGAAAACAAAAGTGAAAACGTAAATCTATGCACTATAAGTCCTAGTAAGTAGACTTGAGACATATATATCTTAACTAAACTTGAGAAATTAGAATAAGTCATCATTTTGAAATCCCAAAATTAAGACTAATTCGAACCTTTTTACATTATTTCATTCCAAGTCCATTTGAGCCAAAATAAAAAATAAGTCATTTATTGAAAACCCATCATCCTACCTAACTCCAACTCGGAGGTTAAAAGTCAATGAAATAAATCCATACCCATTTTTTGAAATACAAAAGTAAAATCACAGTAGGAAAGGTTAAAATGAGGAAAGTTTAATGAGAATAATGCTTGGAAAATGGAAAAGGGAAGGGAATAAAGAAAGAATGAGAAAATAAAAAAATGGGGAAAAAAGAATTTGTGAGTTTCAAAAAGAAAAAGAAAAATCGAGGATGAAAAAAGTGGTCAAAATTCCAAAAAAATCTGTATTCTTAGAAATTTTTTACTCCAAAGTCGTTAGAGCTTACAATACAACCAAAAGGAAATCCTAATCGATCTCAAATGAAGCTAGCTATAACGTGGAGAAAAAATAATTAAGATCTATGGTGTGACTTGATATTTTCTAAAAGTAGTCAATTTTTCTTTAATATTATCCATTAAATAAAAATTTATTTTTCATTATACATATGTGAGTTTGATTATCAAATTCACTCTTATATTCCATGTACAAACTCCATCTCCTTCTGTCTAAAAGAGTAAGAACAATGATGTTAATTCAAAGCCTCCTCGATATGATGGCCGAAGAGAGACTTAGGCCTCTAAACGGATCGGATTCGGACCGGATCAAGCAAATCCAAATGCATATCTGTTTATGTTAAACAAATTCGGATCCGATTCGATTATCCATCGGATTATCTGTTAAGGTTCCAAATCCATATCCGTTTATATTAAACCGATTCGGATCCGATCTGATTATCCGACATATTATTTTTTATTTATTTTTAAAATAATTTTCATTAAAAAAATAAATAATGATATGTCAAAACATATACTTTTGACCACTTGATTTGCAACATTTTAATTTTCAACTCTTAGGAGTCGTGTGTGTGTTTGTGTGTCTTTTTCCTTTTATATGGGGGAGATTTTTTTATGTAATATTATAACTATTATGAAATACATATATATATATTAAAAATATTAATCGGATTGGAGTATATGAATCCAAATCCTCTCCATTTAATAATCGGGTAATCGAATTTTAGACATGATCCATATCCGTTTAAATGGATCGGATTCGAATTCGGATTCGGATTCGGATTTGGATTCGGATAAAATTCTATCCATTGACAGGCCTAACGAGACTGATAGTTTTGGCAGTTGGCAATCTTAATAAGGATTTCACTCCTTGAACATATCTCACTCCAAGTTCCAACCAAATTAACCTTATGTTCTTGCTAAGCTTAAATTTATGATATCTCTCACATCTCAATAACCTCAAAATTATCCTAACCGAGTTAGGTTTGGTTCCACATTTTCCATCACCTTTAAATAAAACACAAATGAGGTCCAGTATTAATTTTCACTTATGTGAGGACGTTGTTGGTCTAACTTCATCAATCTATATCTATATTATCCAAAAAAGTGGCTTAATCCAAATGTCATCATTTTGAACATTTTACTCAGTTTTTTTTAATCTCTCTCTCTCTCTCTCTCTCTCTCTCTCTCTCTATATATATATATATATATATATATATATATATATATATATATATATATACACACACACACACACTAGGGGGTACCCATGCTGATGGCACAGCGTTAAACTTGTTCCCGTGATATTTTGTACCCGTGTTAATGGCTCGGTGAAAAATTTGTTCCTGTGAGAAATTTGTTCCCGTGCCGATGGTACGCTCATAATCTTATCCTTGTGCACTTTTTGGAAGACAGTTTTTTATAACTTTATTTTTAATTTAATTTCATATATAATTTAATTTTTTAAAATAAAAAAGATACATATTTACAAAAAAAAAAATTATCACTTTTTTATATTTTATAAATAAAAACATTTTTTTATGAAACATATTTTATTAAATTTTATAAAATGTTTCTTAAAAAATTGTTTATAATTGTTGATCACTTTTTATAAAGTGTTTTGTAACATTTAACATTTTTTTATAAAACGTTTTGAAATTTTTATTTAAAGTAAAAATTAAAAAAAAGATTTATTATATTGCTTTATGAAACAGTTGTATATATCAAAAAAGACAGTTGTTTGGGAGTATGGTATTTGTTTTGTATCATGTGTTCCTGTTTTATGGGCCCGATTACAAATATTTACATGATGCTCCTTAAGAATATAAAAGGTATGAATGAAACCGGCCATTTTTTAAAGTAGTACATACGACGGCTTCTTGAATAGACAACGACGTACTACTTACATACACATGAAGAAATAAAAAAAATGTGATTAAATATTCAAATATATTTTAACTCAAAACCCATGTAAAGATCACAACAGTTCTTAGAAATAGTTGTTAATAAGAATCAATGCAATAATTGACTTAAAACTCCGGTGTGTTCATTTTTAACACTTACTCTCTTAAACATAACTTTAACATTCACAAAACAAAACTCCACAACACTTCAAACCAATAACATTAACCCGAGTTATAAACCCAAAAAAATACATAACAGGAAGATAGGTTCCCAAAAAATAGACAACCTACGCATTTTAGTCCCCTCGGGTGATTTAATCCCTATATCTATGCCCGTTAACCAGACAACCTCTGTTTTATATTGTTAAGATGATATATGAGGTATAATTGGGCTTTTGTAGGTATTTAGGTACTATGTATGGAGTTCGGATGCATTTCGCTCAAGTTTCGTACGCAATCACACGTTCAAGATGGAAGTCGTATACCTCCTCGTAATCTTCATGTGGCCGTGAACGGTGCGTGATTCCGAGTCCGAACAAAGAAGTTACGACAATTTTAGCAGAAGAGATTTCCAATTGAACCAAAGTATGGGGAACTTGGATGAGACCTGCTTGATCGATCTATCAATCAAAGGGATCGATCGATCGATCCCTCAGTTTTCATTCTTTGATCTTTGCAGTGGGATCATATCTGATCGATCGATCGATCAATCAAAGGGATCGATCGATCGATCCCCTATTTTCTGCAGATATTTTCACTTTTCTTTCATAATTTTATTCCAACTTACTATAAAAACCAATTTTGTGTAATATTCAGTAGATAATTCGTTTTAGGTTAGTTTAGGTTAGGGTTTGGGGGTTGAGAGCTCATATTCTTCCTCATTTTGGTTTGACACCCATTAGGGTTTGTAAGTTGTACTTTCATCTTCCCTCTCCATTAATATAGTTGTTTTAGTTTAATTCTTGCTTTATTAATTAGATTTACTTGCTTTCATTTATTGCTTTCTAGTGTAGATTTATCGTGTTATTTATCGCTTTCATTTACTGCATTTTTACCATGCTTTCTAGCTAAATTAGTCAAGGTTGTGTCGGATTGAACTCACTCGAGTTGACGTGTTGCTTGGCTTTGGTGATGGTGTTTATGGGTCTATTTCGGGTGCGTTGTCCTAGTTATTGCGCCTAGGAGATTTGACGGGGTATATCATTTATGCTCCGTCCTTACGACATTGCGTGCATAATTTCCGGGGTATTTGTTGACACCAAAATCTTATTAGGCTTTTAAGCGAATTTAGGGGTGTGACAACTCTTGATTTAATTAACTGTAGAAACGAGATGCATTATTAATAACTCGTCGACCTATGTAACCATTTTATACTAATTAACTCGGGTGAGGGATATTCGACGCAACCTATAGTTTTGTTTACCGCTTTTATTAGTCTAGTTTAAATACATACCTAGATTAATATTTTCCTTTTATGCATCTTTTCCTTTTTGTGTATAATTACCTTTTATATGTTTATTAAGAAGTACTAAACCAGATAATATTCTAGCAACTCGTCTCTGTGGATTTTCAAAACCCGAGCTTGGCTGCTATATTCACCCGTTGAGTGTAGTCATAAGTTTAGGTTTTTGTATAATTAAGGTGAGCCGAATTCAAAACGATCGGCGTGTAGCTGACTCTCGCCCCACGGCAAAAATCTTGTATATCACTCGGCTTCCGTGGAAGGCACAAAAACAATAGCTTGCTTTTTGTTCCTCCAAGAAATAAGAGAACCGCCCAGAAATACACAAAATCCAGTAACTGACTTGCGATCTGTAGGATCACCGGACCAATCAGCATCAGAGTATGCACGCAGCACCAAAGAAGAAGATGGAGGAAGTAAAAAACTCTGAAAAATAGTGCCTCTCAAGTATCGTAATATACGATGAACTGCTGCCCACTGAACCATAGTAGGGGCAGTAATAAACTGACTAACAACATGACCGCATAAGCTATATCTGGACGAGTAATAGTAAGATAAACCAAGTTTTCCATAATAGTGCGATATAAGGTAGGATCAAGTAAAAGAACACCATCATACAGGGACAGATGAACATTAATCTCCAGAGGGGTATCAAAAATCTTAGTATCAGTGAGGCGAGCCCGTTCAAGAATGTCCCCGATGTACTTAGATTGTGAGAGAAGATAACCCTTTAGAGAATGAGCTACCTTAATACCCAAAAAGTACGTAGGGGACCCAAATCCTTCATCTCAAAATAACGAGATAATTCAGACTTCAATGCTTTAATTCCACTAACATCATCCCCAGTAATAATTATATCATCAACATATAGAGAGACCAGAATACGACCACCCGAGGTGCACCGGATAAAGAGAGCTGAATCATGATCACTTGGAAGGAATCCAAGAGAGGTAATCACAGTAGAAAACTTCTCAAACCAAGCTCGTGGTGCCTGTTTGAGACCATATAAGGCTTTCTTAAGCCTACAAACTTCATCAGGGCCATGAGTAACACCCAGAGGAATAGTCATATAAACCACCTCATGAAGATCGCCGTTCAAGAATGCATTTTTAACATCCATTTGTGATATATTCCACTGACGAATGGATGCAATAGCAATAAGAGTACGGATAGTATTCAATTTGGCAACAGCAGCAAAGGTCTCGTCATAATCCATACCATATTTCTGAGAAAAAACCTGAGCAACCAATCTTGCTTTGTACCACTCAACTCCCCCATATGACCTGGTTTTAATTTTATATACCTAACGAGATCCAATTGACCACTTACCAGCAGGCAAGGGGACCAAACTCCAAGTATCTATTTGATGCAAATTAGAGAGTTCCTCAGCCATAGCCTGCTGTCAAAGAGAATCAAGAACTGCCTCTCTATAAGATAAAGGCTCAGAGAGGCAGTGAATAGGGGATAGAAATGAAGTAAAAGAATTCGAATAACAAGAATAAAAAAAAAATTGGAGACTGAGTGGACTTACATGGATGTTTTGGATAGCGAGAAGAAGGTTCCACCATTTCAGCAGGGGCTTGGGTGGCCACACGAAAAGGGGGTCAGGATCATCAGATGGAAAAGTACATGTATCAGTAGAAATAATAGGAGCAGGAGAAACATGGGGTAGCACACTGTCAGTGGTGCAAGGTGCTTGAGATGGTACACTTGTATCATTATCAGAGAACGGATCAATATTGAAGAGATCAGATTTAGTGAGTTCATGGGGGCTATCGGGAATAGAAAAGAAAGGGATATGCTCAAGAAACACAACATGGCGAGAGACATATAATTTTTTAGTAACTGGATCTTAACAATGATATCCCTTTTGGCCCTCACCATAACTAAGAAAGACATAAATAGCTGACTTTGGAGATAATTTGGTACGTTCCACAAGAGGTCGAAGAACAAAATAAGGACAACTAAACACCTTTAAGGAAGAATAATCAGGGGCAGACACATACAACTTTTCAAAAGGTGACAAACCTGAGCAATGAGATGTTGGAATATTATTAATCAGATTGACAACAGTAAGGACAGTCTCTCCCCAAAACTCACTAGCGACATATACGGATAATAAAAGAGAGCGAGCAGTTTCAACAATGTGCCTATGTTTCCTTTCAGTAGCCCTGTCAAAAAACACGATAACCCGTTAACACGATATGACCCAACACGAAATTATAAGTTGGGTTTGGGTCATTAACAAGTTGACACGATAGACCCATTAACACTAACGGTTTGGGTTTAGATATTTACATATACCCGTTTTAACCTGTTAATACCCTTTAACACTAACGGGTACTGTAGGGTCACCCAATCCGTACCCGATAAGAATAACCATTAAAACCCATTATTACTAAATCCTTTAAGACTAACGGGTACAATAAGGTCACCCAACCTATACCCAATAAGAATTACAATTAAAACCCGTTACATTTAAACTAGTAAAGACTAACGGGTACTACAGGGTCACCCAACCCGTTACCCGGTTAGACACAAACTGATTCGTTAATATTAGCGGGTGGTAATGGTTTGGGTCGTGTACCCGTTAATATTAACGGTTTGAGTTTGGGTATTATCATATGGTTTGTCAGCCTTAACGGGTCGTGTATGGGTTAGGGGTGTTTTGACCCGTAACCCGTACACGACCCAAACCGACCCATTAACGGGTCTACCTTTCAGCAACACCATTTTTCTCAGGAGTGTCAGTACAATATGATTGGTGAATAGTTCCATCTAAATAAAGAAACTCACCAAATTTTTGAGAAGTATATTCCCCATCCAAATCGCATCTAAAACATTTGATAATAGTAGAATGTTGAGTTTTGACAAAGGCAAGAAATTTATTAAAAATATTAAAAAATTCTGAACGTCGTTTCATAAGAAAAACCCAACAGTAACGCGTGCAATCATCAATAAAGGAGACATAATATTGAGAACCTCGTCTTGTAATAATAATAGAGGGTCCCCACACATCATAATGAATAAGATCAAAGGGTGAAAAAGTAGAGTAAATACTTCTATTAAATGGTAAAGCTGAAAATTTTGCAAGTTTACAACCGTTACAATCAGAGATATCATAACAATGCAAATTTCTTAATTTTCCTATAGAAGACAAATATTTTAATCATGACCCTGAGACATGTCCAAGACGATAGTGCCATAAATAAAAGCTAGACGAATCGGAACTCAAATGAAAGGATGACAAGTCAACACTGGAAGCTAAAACCAATGGTACATTGAGTTTCTCCATAATGTACAATCCCCTCTGCCTACGGCCTGTACCATTCACACTCTGAGACTGTGGATCCTGTACATGACAAAGGTTAGAAGAAAAGGAAACTGAGTAACCGGCATCACATAGTTGACCAATAGAAACAAGATTCATTGTAAGCTTAGGAATGTGGTAAACATTAGAGAGAGAGAGAAGTTGGGTGAGTCAATAGTCCCAACACCCGTTGAGGGCATGGGAGTACCATCAGCAGTCATAACGGGCAACAAAGAAGTGGGACAAAAAGAACTGAAAGAGGAAAAATTTGGTGACATGTGATTAGAAGCGCCGGAGTCTAGAATCCAAATAATTGAGGTCTTACCTAGTAAAGAAATAGGCATGGCGTGAGGTTGTGTGGCAAGAAACTTTTGAAACTGCTCAGCAAGAGAAGACATGGATGGAGTTGATAATGAAGAACCTAATGCAAATGAGTCTGATGGTGGTACAACTATTGCAATATTAGGCTGTGAAGGCCTATATGAACGCTGCTGAGATTGGTTATTGGATTTCCATGTAGAAAACTGTTGCTGAGGTGGTCGACTATTTGATTGTTGTTGTTGTTGTTGTGCTCTCAACTTAGGGCACTGAGACTTCCAATGACCCTTCCCCTTATAGTAGATATATTCATCACTTACAACTCTCGAATAAGGCTTGTTCTCATTACTAGAAATTGGCCGAGAGGAGGCTGTGAAAACAGATGGATTAGGATTCGAAGAAATTATCTTCCCTGACTAAGTCTTGAGACGAATCTCCTCGGCTAACAACTCGTGAACAACGGAATCAACAGTTGGAAGTGGGCTACGATGAAGAATCTACCCAGGAAGACCCTCAAAATCATCACGCAATGCCATCAGAAATTGAACCAGGCGTTGTTCCTCCCTATTGGTAATATATGGTTCAAAAGCCCGCAAGTCAGCTGACTCTGTGAGAACCAACTGATCCCAAAGATCCGTCATAGCATAATAGAATTCCTGGATACTCAAATATTTTTGCTCAAGAGCCCATAATATTGCACTCCAATTGGTACTTTTTTGTGAAATTAGATTGTGTATACAATCTGCTTAAATGATCCCAAACATCCTTTGCATAATCACACTTAGCCAAATGCATACCTATGGAAGGTGTAACGGAGTTGTTGATCCAAGTGATGATTTTTGAGTTGTTTTCTTCCCAAACATCCAACAACTCTGCATATTTTTCAACGTTCATCTTATCGTTAGGTTTACTCAAATCGCCATTAATGTAACCCCAAAGCTTCTTCCACTTCAAAAAATTCTTCATAACCTAACTCTAATGCTTTTAATTTTGTCCATCTAATCTGACACTAATCGATTGCATCGAATCATCTCTTTCACCAGCCATTGAGAAAATAAACAATCAAATAGTACCCAAATATAACCAAATCCAACGAAATAAAAAATTAATCGAATAAACAGGAGGGAAAACGATCGTCAATACCTTCGAAACAGTCGAGCGAAAAGAGGGGCTAGGGTTTCTTATTACATTAACTAGAATACAATACAATGAGAAGAAGGAAAGAGATTATATGACCTACTACAATCCCCTAACAATAAAAGAGAAAATACTAAAATACCCTTAATGCTAAATAAAACTGTAATATAAAACTCTAATAATAACCAACTATTGAGACAATTGAACTAAATTGTAGTTTCTACATTATATCTTGTATTCTTCATCTCCAACGTTGGGTCATTTGTTTCACTGCTATCTCTGGCATGAAACTATTTCTGAACATCAGTTTAACGCAATTAATTTTGTTTTCGATTTGAACCCACAACCAGATCCATTGTTATAGATGAGCACGAATAGATATCGTGGGAGAAATAAGAAAGCTCAAATTTTTACCTAAAATTAGCAAAATAGGACGAGAATAGGATAAGAGAGGAGGAGGGGGGATAAGGACGGTTGAGAATATATGGTAATAATAAATGGGGGTGAATTTTGGGAAGAAAAAATTATTGTATTCATATACCTTCTAATCTTTTTTATAAGGGTGTTTTTATTCCCACCCAATTTTTCTTTCTACATACCCTTAAAAAGCTTTACAAATTTAATAGAAATGGGGTTTACAGAAAGAAACGTGAGGTTTAAATAAAAACACCCTTTTATAATGACCAGAGCATAGAGAGTCGGGAAGGAGAAATGGTAGATAGAAATAAGAGGGAAGATAAAAAGACAAAATGGAAGAGAAGGTACGGAGGAATAAATGGCACAGGTAATGGGGGACGATAGTATAGATAGAAATCACCCTAGTTTATAGACGAAGAGAGAAACATTAATTACCGTATTAATACCTCTAATACTATTGTATTAGAGGTATAACTAGTATGGGACCAGCGTGATGCACGAGAGTTTTATAAAAAAAAGTATTAAAATTTTATATAAAATAATTTTAATAATATAAATAGATAATAATTAATAGCATTTGTAAACTTGTTACTTAAGCAACATTGACAACAAACTATTGCTACATAATATTATATTCTTAAAAGTTAAAAATGAAAAATTAAAAGGAAACAAATAATTCTTAAAAAACTTGATAATAGAACCACGACAAATCTTTTTTCTTATAAAATAGGTACTAAAAAGTTAAATTAACAAAAATATCTTAATAAACAAAATAGGATAATTTTTCATACCAACAAAATCGTATTTTAATCCTCAAATAAAATATACAAATACATCTGAAAACAAATAGGCACGGTGGAACATTTCTCCTTATCTTCGTGAATTTTCTAAACTATATAACTATTTTAAATATTTATTGAAAATTTTCATATAAATTAATAATCGTATGACATCATCACATACAAAACCATATTTTAATCTCGAAATCAAATCTACTCTTTAATTATCACATTTGTTAATTTGTTACACTAAACAAATGTGTGCCATGAATTGTTTTGAATATTTATTGAAAATACTGAAAATGATAGATTTTCTAAATCAATGCTCTCATACCACTTGTTGAAAACGATAGGACCCCCAAATTTTGATTTTACAAAAAGTAATTTCCTTTTAGATGCGGAATAAAGATGGCTCAACTAAACAAGAACATAAACCAAATTTTAATTTCTTTCAAATTAAAATCAAACTAAACTAAAAGTGACATTAAATTAAACAACAAATTATTTTTCACTTAAACAACTTAATTCAATCCAAGTCCTAAAATTTGCCTGAAAAAGGATTAGTCCAATTTGCAAATTAGGCCAAACCAAATTTTATCTAATAAAATTAATGACTTGAATTAAATTAATTTTTACCCAAATTGAATTTGCACCAAATTAACTATACTAATTTTATCTTTTTACCTAAGCATGCATCTAATGTGATATAACAAAAGATAAAATAAACAAATAACCACTACGCCACGATGTACGAGGAAAAACCGCAACGGAAAAAAACCTCGAATGGCCCTAGCCTCAAATCCACTAAGTATGGTTTTACAAGTACAAAACAAAAAGACTTACAACACTCAACTTGACTCTGTCCAAGCCCCGACGCTTCTTCTTGTACACACCTCTACCTAGCGAATAACCACGGAGGTCCACCACGGTCTCGGAATCCACCGATTGGACTTTTTCTGGTCACCGCCACCCGAACAAGGAGCCTTTCTCCAAGTGGGTATGTCACAACAAATAAACTTCTTCTTTGTGGGATGTAGAAGCAAACCCAAACTTCTCTTATTTGAGGTGTAGAGAAAAACCCGGTGCCAAACACTCCAAGCAAAGATATATATTAAGGAACTTGGAATAAACAAACTATGGGTGTATAAACCTTGATTTTGTTCTAAAGATTAAAACAATTTAACAAAAATCAAGGGGACTTTTTCTTGGAAGAATTAGCTCTCAAAAACTATCTTAGATGTGTGAAAAAGTCTTGTCAAAAATGTTGTTCCTGCACTAGTTAAATCTGTCAAAAAGTTAGTGGGCAAAAAGTAGTGGGAACGTGGAAAAAACTACTAAAAACTGCCAAAAAACTATTCCTGCCAAAGTCGTTCGAATGACATTTTCGTTCGAACGACATTCTCGTTCAAACGCCTTTACTAACGATGTTCGAGAGGAGAAAAAGGAATCTCGTTAGAAGTCTCGTTCGAACGACCTGGGAATCTCATTCGAACGAGATTCCAGTTCGTTCGAACGACTTACCAGAAAATGCAAAATTCCATTTGAGCCCAAAATTTTTATGAAAAGTTCTTAAAAAATATTTTCTCATTAAAACAAAGTCGTTAAAATTATTTATAAAAAATTATAAATTACACCCAATAAATTTCCAAGCTCTTATATATATATATATAAAATGCATTCATACCTTAGGAGCATTGGAACAATGTTGTTGATTTAGAAACGAGGCACACTAAACCCGACATATGATGAAACTTTATAATCTTGGCCACTACGTCTTCAACTAACACGTCATAGGCTTGAAGGGATACACATGAACACTATCCAATGACACAAATGTTTTTGTCCTGAATTGAGCCAACACTACATTAAGACTCAATCGGAGACTTGTGTCCTTACAAATACAACAATTTTTTTTAACTAATTAACTAAAAATTACCAATCTTGTTGATTTAATTGTTTTTGTCGTTGAGTAAACTAAATATATAAAATCATATAAAAAGAAAGGGTTGTTTCAAAACACAGGTTAAAATAAATCTGTGTGTGACACACATACACACATACATATGTGATATTTCTTTGGAAAAGTAATGATCATGCAAGTGTGTTTGTCTTAAATCTGCATGTTCTAGTGACAACACAAACATCTGATCAATACCATATGTGATAGTGGGCATCATTCAATGAATGGCTTAAAAATGTTAAAAAGTACAGAGAAACCACGCAATTACCCTATTATGATTACAATGTTTTTACAAACTTTGTATTATCCAAATTTAGCCCACCCAAATTTACCCAAACCCCGCCAACTGTCAATACTAAACAAACCCCTGAAACGAAAATTCAAAGATAGAGGGAAAGACTACCAAACCTAAGATATATGCAGAAAACTTCGTACATCACAGTATTCATTAGAATTCTTATTTTAAATGATTTTATGTATGTTTAAGGTTGAGGGTCCACTTGAAGATTGAAGGACTCCTAGAATTTGGGACACATTTACTCATGCTGGTCACTATCTCAATCATCCCCATTTAATTGGTATTTCAGTTGTTATTTTCATGAAAAAAAGTAGTTATATTATTTTTCCTTGTGAACCAAAAGTTTCTTATACTTTTGTGTTCCAAATTAAGTGTGACGCTTGTCGTTTTAACTCGTCTCAAATTTATAGACATGTTTGTCAAAATATTATATAAAATTATATAAGATTGCAAAGTTACAAATAGAAACAACGCTCATCCGAGAACAATGCCCAAGTTTCATGTGTTGCATTCGAAGCTATCCATCATTTTATGGAGGATAAATTTGGAAAGTATTTTTTTCGTCATAAAATGTGATGAGTCCCAAAATTTTCTACAAATAATCCTCAAAATAACAGTAAAGGATTGTAGGGGGACTCATGCACAAGGTACCATCGGCCTCGAGAGTTGCGACTTCAAAAACACGTCTTCTAGAAACGGGACATTGAAAATAACGACTTCCAAAAATAAGTAAGTGTGTGGCTTAACATAAACTAAATGAAGAAGAAGACAACTGGACGGTGTGCGACATGACAAAGATATTACTTCAAATATGATCATTATAATAAGATTTTGGCTTCACACGTAGAGACACGCGTATATAAAACGCAGTGGTGAAAGAATTAGTTTTTTTGTGAAATGTAAACAATATATTAAAATGGAAATAGCCCAAATCAAATACAAAGAAGATCCAACTCACAACAACCAGGCCCCAATAATTGACCCAACTACAAAAGAAAATCTTAGAATAACAAAAATAGCCCAACCCAATCAGCCCATAAGCCAAAGCTTCCCCACGTGTACGAACCCAAGCACACCACAACTGAACCAATTAGATTACATGCAATCACAGTCAAATCTGCCCACTACATTGAAACACCATAAAAACCAAAAAAGAATAACAATAGTCCATCTTTGTGAAAGAAATAGTTATCTGACATAAAGAAAATATGATGCAGTGCCAGATTCTATCTCGTCCTCTCTTTTTATTTGTGCTGAGATTCCCTTTCGAGATTGCCGTCGATTTATAGGGAGACAAGAACAATAAATGAAAGGGAGGTGAATGGACAAAGGTTGAGTTCGGATTTCAAAGGTTGATGAACGTTGGGTTTCAATGCTAATAGATGAACGTTTGGGTTAAACTCCATTAAATGCTAATAATACCTCTAATACTAATGTATTAGAGGTATAATATATATATAGATTAGCATGTAACCCGCACGATGCATGGGCGTATTATAAAATTTCTTAAAATTACATCGCTTCTATATTAAACTAATATAATAAAGAACCAAGTATGAAAGAAAAATTGCGAACCTTAGGGGTGAATAATTTACATATTTTAAACCCATAGCAAACAATCTTAAACCTTAAATAATGTACTTAAACTTACAAATGAATATATTAAATGTAATAACCCTCACTTTTGAGAGCCTATTTTATATTTATTTACTATGTGGAGTAATTATATATAAAATGTTGGAATGTGGAAGTAAGTATTAATTTAATGAGAAAAGTTAATATTTACTAAACTGTTGCATATTTACCATATGTGTAGGTAAATATCACCATGTTGTGTTTGATTAGGTCATGAGATTAAAATGACATTATGGTTTCAAAATGGAACCGAAACTTAAAATGAGTTATAAAATTTCCAAATGATGATTTGGAGGGTGTAGTTAGTTCCGGGAGGTGCGAGATAGTCAAATTGTGTGCCATATTGTATTTTGAGGTTTTGGGCACTTTTGACTGGTTTTAGTATATTGCGTGTTGGGAATCATTTTAATGTAGTATTAACCACTTAAATTTGGAGACTTTAGCTTAATGCCCCGATTTAGTCTTGCTAAGCATTTTATTTCCCTTAAGTGAAATTGTTAACCTAGAGAGAGAGTGAGAAGAAGAGAACTTTGGGAGAAGGAGAGAGATTGAAGATTTGGAGACTGATCTTGCCTATATCTTCATCAAATCTGAATTTGCAAGCTTGAGGCAAGTTTTCTACTTTCTATTAAATGATTTAAGTTGAATAATTAGTGTTGATAGTTGTGGTTAATTATGGTTTAAGGAAGTTAGGGTTTTTATTGGATTTATGGGCTTTGAATCTTTGGAGGTTGATTTGATTGGATATTGGTGTAGATTATGGTTGTTTGATGCATTTATAATCAGTTGGTAGTAATTAATGATAAGGGTTTGGGTTGGTTGAAGTTGGGAGAAATTAGGAGTCTAAGACTGCATAGCCAAAATTGGCAAAATTCGCAGGGGCGAATCGATTCGGCCAGGCCGAATCGATTCGCATGGGGACAGTTTCCAGGTCTGAGTCGACCGAATTGATTCGTCTAGTCCGAATTGATTCGGCATTTATGCAAAAATTCATTTTTCCTGATCGAATCGATTCGGCTAGTCCGAATCGATTCGCTTTTCTGGACAAATCGATTCGTCTAGTCCGAATCGATTCGGAAATCCTGCATTTTTCTTTTGTTTTTCCTTACAAATTTTAGCACTTCTCTTTAGGCTTAGGACCTAGGAACCTTCTTGTATGAAGTAAACTTAGGGTCCTAGAGTTTTAGTTGAGTTTGATCATTACCCTAGAGTTGAATGGGTTCACTTGGGGTTCATTCCATGAGTACCAAAAGTGATGTTTAGGCATTACTTTTTATTTCATAAATTTTTAGGAATTAAGAGTTGTAAGCCCATACTTGGAGATTTTAGGGGCCCTATTGTGGTATATAAAACCTTGGGACTCGTAGGATTTTGGGGATCATTTGGAGAATAATTCGGGACTTAAGTTATGATGAAAATTAATGAGAATATTCAAGGATTATGGTTTCAAATAAAATGAAACATACGTATGATTAATGGAAATAAAAATGTGATTAAATTGGTAAATATTAATTTACTTAAACACACCTCTCTAAATTCTATCATAAGGGAAGCTCGCGCATGAGGTGATGTCCCCTGGCTAGTGAATGCAGGGAGACTATAGTCCTCGGCCAAATGCGGGTTGTTATGTGTTTTATTCTGCGCTAGTGAGGTAATTCCGGGTGTGGTTATGACTCACTCATAGGCATATGGCCACTTCGCAACGTGCGTTAGGTGCCCAGGATGCCTTGTTTGATAGGCCCCTGGAAGATGATAGTCATTTAGGGGGGCGCCCAGTGGGAAAACTCGGAGGGGCGGTCTTAGAATCGTTATATATATAAGAATATGACCTTTCTAAATCAGGTGGGACTTGAGTTATGTTAATGCCATAAGAATATATGATGGTATTATATTCTTGTTAAGGAATGGAAATTGGAATAAAGTGGTAAATAATGATGGAAGCTTTTAAACTTATGATGTCTAATTATACTCTCTTGCATGATTTAATAAAAGACATATCATTTAAACTACTTTATTATGCTTTGTGATTAGGTTGTTAGATTCTCATCTTCATCATTCATGATTAACTGTTCTTATCTATCATTCTACTTATTCATCTGGGAATAATATAAAAACCGGGCCCTGACCCGTTAATTTTTCTCCATGTCGTGCATGAATTTGAATCCGTTCAGGTGCTCCTCTGCAAGGACGCCCGTGTTGATATTCCTACTCTTCTGTTTTCAAGGAGCTGTAAGATTTTGCGGATATTACTGGATATGTTGTTAGACGCCCTTATTTTTTGTATTCTAGATATGAGCAAGTCTTTCAATCGGGCGTGTGGCCTAAACTTTTGTAAATGTTTAATGAATGTAATACGTAAATTATTAAACTGTTGTAATACGTTGGATGTAACTGTCGACCGACAGCATATTCAGTCATCTTATTGTATATTCGTTATGGTTATATATATGTTTCTTGGGATTCCACTTTCTTTTAGAATGGGTTGTTTAAATTATTTCCTTAACTTTTAAATAAAACAACGAAAGTTTGACAACCTGTTTTCTAAATTATTGGGTGGTTTTCCCGTATACTCATTTTATTGTTGTGATACTGAGAATGATTTCCATCCATGATTCCGTTATTTTGGAGTATCGGGCTAGCCACCCCTTATTTCGGAGAGCGGGTTATCACATTAAATAAAATATATTGTGTACTTTGTAAAATTAGTTGTATTTATATATATACCATGAATGAAGATAGGAAAGGCATGAAAAAGTTGGCACAATACTCTTGAGGTTAAATCTCATTATATCGAAAATAAATTTTAATTTTCTTAAACGAAGTTTATAAATCAAAGAAAATGTAACCAATCCAATAGGGAAAAAAAGAACAAATAGTAAGGTAATGCATATATGTGGATAAAACTATAAAATACAATAACCAATTTGTTAAATATATATGACAAAAAAAAGATATTAAGATCAATTCATGGAATGCAAATTATCACAAATACATTTAACAAATATTTTTCTTTAAAATATCCTCAATTAATCTAATTACGAAATACACAAATTATAAGATACAAGTATGAATTATATGTGAAATGGCTACATATGTTTACGTTTAAATTAATACATAATTAAGAGAAACTCCGACGGGAACATTTGTTCACTGAAAAAATTAATACATAATTAACACCCTTTTATTGACTGCATGCATCAAACCGAATGCTGCAACTCCTCAAAATTCCTATCACATAAAACGTCAAAACGTTGGACAATAATTAAAAGTACTTATTAGCTGAACAAACTTAACCATCCTACTTTTGTTTTAAAAACCCCTAAATACTTTTTTTTGGATTTAATGCGATCACTAAAATTTTGAAAACCAAACACTCATTTATGTTAATCTTCACAGATCCATTACAATTACATATTTTGTACATTAAGGATCAACTTCATTGCAACCAAAGTAAATAATAATTAGAAAAGGTAATTTTAAAAAAACGTAAAGACTAGAAAAATTCTAAACTGAAGCATAACTGCCTTTTCCAAAACAAAATAATAAATTAAGCTGGATAAAACACAAATTATAAATGAACCATATTCAACAACTCTAAATACTTGAACAAATATGTATAGACTTCTGGTAATATCATATGTTGCTTAAACATGTAAAGGCTTCTAAATACCTGACAATATAAGGGCAAGTCTTTTTATTATATGCTTGTGTTTGCTTTTAGAAGGAATAATGGAGAGTCTGGCCCAAAAGTTGAGTCAAAATTTCCGTTGTTGAAGTCAGATAAAGGAGAGGTTGATTTTTCAAAAAGGAATAATCTATTGACGTTTTCATGGATAAAGTCGACTTGTATCCCCACTTAAGTTGTCCACTAGAATTAAATTACCTGTTTCAACAAAAGTCTCTTTGACCATTTGACAAAAATAATAAGTGTTCAAGGTGGGGCCATAAAAAGTATGAAATTTAGATTTAAAAGTATTAAAACAGTCATGAAAAGTGATCAAATTCATACAAAAACTTATCATAAAAATTTGTTCTTAAAAAAATAATAAAATTTTAAATTAAATAGTTTTAAATTTTCAATATTCCACTTGGCCCCCAAAATTCAGCTCTCGTGTTCTAAAAGTTTAAAAACGTATATAGAGAAAAATCTTATTATGCATATTAATAATATTTAATTTATAATAACACATCAACGTCCAAAAAATTTCACTAATCGATCAATAAAGAAAAATTACTTTAACTATAATACATAAAAAAGGTATCAAATACCAAAAAGTCCCTCAAATATTTTTTAATACACATTTAGTCCAAGCCTTTTGATTTGTACCAAAAAAGTCCCTCAAACACCTATTTAACTAATATTCTCTTGCTTTTAAAGGTCCGCGCTAGCGGCATGGTGAAGGACTTTTTGGAGAAAAATAAAAAGGCTTGGATTGAACGTGTATTAAAAAATGTCTGAGGGACTATTTGGTATATGCCCCTAAAAAAGAAGATGGCACTTTTTGTTCTACAAAAATCAACCTATGCCACCTCATAGAAAATTGGGTTAGGTAGACATAACAGAACACTATGTGTTGTTAAATCTATAAGATACCCCGTATCAAGAGAGATGTAAGGAAAGGAGAACCTAGAGAAAAGAACAAAATGAGAGCTTTTTCGATGTGTTGGATGAATGTTACTTTCTACATAATTTTTATTTATCACCGTCTCCTTCAATTTCTCAAGGCCCTCATCTTGATCTCTCATAATTTATTGTTGAAGAATAACAATGCCATGGATGTCCAAGCCATTTGTTCTGCTCATGGTATCAGCTAGTTAGAGACTGTAAGCTATCAAGTCTAGTTCATAATATTGTGATACTTTGTGTTCTGGTTTGAAGGTGAGGAGAGAGCCCTTTTCGTCTAAATGGATTTTGTCAGTTGATTTGCTGGAAACAAAGGGAATTGGGGTTTTCTTTATGACATAGGTAATTTGGAAAGTCATCAGTCTCTGTTAATGGAGATAATGAGAATGGGGAACAGAAAAAGAAAAAGAAAGAGAAGTGGAGGGGATGCACGAAATAGGACCGGATGAAGATACACAACTTATTTTAAAAGTGAAGATACATTAAATGGTATTTATATCTTTAATAATACTGTATTAGAGGTATAATATAGATAACTATATAAGTGAATACATACGAATTTCTTTAATGCCATGGAGGTTGGGAATTTGGGAAACCAGACTGTGACACCCCGCCAAATAAAATACCTGGTGATCAGTCCTATAACAAATTAAAACAGGAATCCCAGTTGGATCATCCTTAGCATCACTATCGAAAACTTTTTAAAACTTACTAACCACCTAGTATTCCAAAAACTGGTGCCAATTTTAACTTTTTAATTTAACAAAACAGTACATGTGGAATTAAAATATAAACCATTCACACAACTGAATGAAAGTAAATAGAATAATAATTACACAACTTGACAAATAAATCACCGGCCACCAAATAAATAATCCAATACAAATATTCAACAGCTGAATGAATTACACCTGAAAACTGTACCGAGAAGTCTGGGTTACAAGCCCTAAATAAAACTGAGACTGATAAAAGATTCCTACTCTAGGAATGAACGAATGATGCGTCTAATCCAAACTCCTGCTAGCATCCACATATGTCGCAGCTCCTTGTCCCTGGAATAGAATATCAATCCTGGCGTCCCTGTGGCTGGACACCTAAAAGATTTTGAAAATAGTTTTATAGCAAGGGTTAGAACCCAAAACATTTTGAAAATATTTAGCAAGTGAATTAACTGTAGTAATTTAAAATGCATGAATGCGCTTCATATTTAAGTTAGTGTCGCACTCCCTTGAGGACATTATCACCCCTCCACTATTGTGCATACCTACCGGTTACCTTAACCCCACCTAGTTGTTCTACCCCGTCCAACTAGTCCTGGTATAACCTTCCCTTGCCATACTACTCTAACCCGAGTATAATGATTCTTGAGTTATAAGTTATTTCACAATTAACTTAATTAATTCCTCTTAAATAGCAGCATATAATCGTGTCACAAGTTATATAAAGTACATACATCACACACTGTATTATTCCCACAAATGATTAACATAATTAATTTCTCATTAATTAACTGCATATAAATGTAACCCGGGTTATATAAAGTAAATACATCACACACTGTATTATCACCTACATATAATATTTACTACCATATTATACGTACCTTTACTAACATCCACACATATATCATACGTGTATCCATCTTTTGAGTTTACCTTCACCGAATGATTCCCTCTAGAATGCTATCTCACTAAGTGTGCTCACAAAACCTAGTTTCCCCAAGTTATAATCGCTCACCAACTTGGACCAAAATATAAACGAAGTGGAGGCGATCATATTCCTTCCCTGAAAGTGAGATAAATCCCTCACCCATATATACCGGATGCTATGACCTGGGGATATACTCGCCCTACTCCTCAAGCTAGGGGATTCACCCACATCGCGCAACCTCCCTTGATAGCATTAGAGTATTTAAATCGAATAAATATCTAGTCACTGATATTTACTATCACACACATTATATACACATATATATATACTATCACTGCCCGTATATATATATATATATATATATATATATATATATATTATGAACCCCGATTTTACCATGTACTCAAAATCTCGTACACTGCCTGTAATTCCCGTACACTACCTGTAATTTAATGTCACACACAATACATACACGTATATATATATATATATATACTATCACTACACCGTATATATATATTAATAACCCCGGCTTTACCATGTACTCAAAATCCCATACACTGCCTGAAATTTCCTGAGTTTGTGGCCCGACTCAGTGTAATTAATTTTCTCACTTAATAACTTATCCTCTTCCCGAGTCTATGGTCTGACTCTAATATAATTAATTCATACCTCAATTAATATAATACTTTCCCCCGAGTTTATGGTCCGACTCTCCTTAAATTAATTAACACATATTTTAATTTAATACTTCCCCGAGTCTATCGCCCGACTCTAATTAAATTAATTAACAAACATATTAATTTAATACCAATCCGAGTCTGTGGTTCGACTCTAATACAATTAATTTACAAATTAATTAATCAACCCAAATTCCGAGTCTGTGGTCCGACTCTAATATAATTAATTATCACATTAATTAATAAGTACCCTTCATGAGTCTACAATCCGATTCCGATTAAACTAATTATCCCACCCATTAATTTAATCATACCCGAGTCTACAAACCGACTTTAATTAAATTAATTAACACCCTTATTAATTTAATCCTACCCGAGTCTACAAACCGACTCTAATTAAATTAATTAATACACTTATTAATTTAATACTACCCGAGTCTACAATCCGACTCTTATTAAATTAATTATCACTCTTATTAATTTAATATTACCCGAGTCTACAATCCGACTCTAACTAAATTAATTAACGCATTTATTAATTTAATAACTTGGTGTCACCCAACCATTATCCCCGGACTCACTTACTTGGCCTGTGTCTTAATATTTTCCGAGTCTATATTCCGACTCCAAATTAATTACTCTCTCTCAAAATAAATTTGATACTGTGGTGTCACATAACCAACATACCCGGACTCACTCACTCGGTCCATTTTTACATCTCATAATTTCTTTTCCACATTTTTCGCCCACAATGTGTCACACATTTATTTCCATAATTTTCCAATTATATTTACCTATAATTACCAACATAACCGAACTCGCCCACTTGGTCCATAATTAAATATTCCCCGAGTCTATATCCTGACTCAAAATTATTTAGTTTATCTCTAACCTTAATTCACTACCTTGGGGTCGCATGACCAATATACCCGGATTCACTCACTTGATCCGTACCTCACTATTTTGGAATAAAGTCTCTCAAATTCATCCATTAAATGTCCCACATAAATTCATCCTAGTCCCAATTACTTTCTCCCACAATTGCTAGGAATATTTGTTTCACAATTATTTATCACTTTTTAATGTATGGGAATTAATTTCTAATTAAATCCCCCCCTTATACGCAAACTGGGCGAACTGCCCAGAATTCTGAATCATCGATCGATCGAACCCCCTGGGTCGATCGATCGATCGTCCCTGACTTCGCCTTCTTCAACAGGCAGTTCCACCATTAACGAAAACCTCCAACTTTCATTCTTTCCCCTGGACTAACCCAAGCCCAATCAACCCTATTTCTACATAAGAATAGGATCAACGCACCTTATAGAACATCAAACTGAAATTAAATCTCACGATTTCCTACTTTTTCCCGATTTGGGTATTATCCGGGTTTCAAATCCCCAATACGAATTTCATCCATTTTTATCAGTAATTAACCCTCTACTCGTACTGATTTTAACATTTGATTCAGTTCTCTACATTCCAGAATCATAAACACGATCAATCTCCCCCCTTAATCTCATTAAGGTATATAAATTTACAAAAACCAAATTTAGATTTTGGTGACACACCCAAAACGAATTTTCATACACACATCACTATGGTATGAATTGATTATCAAACTTTTATAAATCACAACAGTTAACCACTTGCCTGTAAGTGTTCGTAGTGTCTGATCCGTTGGCGTAGTCCCTCAATTTGGCTCTAATAACCTCCAATTTGTTCTTGATTTGCTTTCCCCCAAATCTCCTCTCAAACCCTAGGTTTAGAGTTATGTTGGTTGCCATTCTTTAATCTCCCCATTAGGTTAAAAACCCTTAATCCCGTTTTTCACCTAATGGGCTTAATTAAAGTGGCTCAACTCACCCCGTGTGGGCCCGGCTATGCCCAAAAATACCTCGAGACCCGATTACTACCCCCGGGTACTCTTTTCTGACTATCTCTACCCATCCGGACTCAACCGCGCACTCAGAATTGGCATCCGAATTAATTTGTAAAAATCCTTATCTCACACCCAATTTAGTCTATACCGACTCCCGATTGGGATAAGTGTATACCTCGTCATTAATACTCGAAATGACGTAATTAAATTATTACTATTCACTTAGTAAATAAATTTCCCTAAACATTAACCATTCACTCTGCGATTAATATTTAAATATATATATGGCCATAATTAATGGAATAAGGAGAAGGAACCACATCACTTGAACGTTAAACTGGTGCATTACCAGAAGAAGCTTGAGGTTCCGTTGGACACCAGGGGGACTAAAACCATATTGACCTCCGCTGAGGGAGCTGACAGGTCTCTCTTTTCACTCTAGGCAAGTTCAGACACTACAAACTGAAGAAAATCATAAAAGCTTTTATTAAAAACATGTGGAGAGAATATTTCATTTTAAAAGGTAAACTACCTCAACAATGGTCTCACGAAAAAGAGGAAAGAAGCATAGCTATGGCTACCACGTTCACTTAGAGTTATAACATTAAGCTAAGTATTGATAATTCAACATATTAAGATAATGTAATAATAACAATAACAACGATATTTTTCAAACCTACCTCAACTAAACTAGTTGGAGGGACCATAATCAAAGGCAACTTCATCAAAGCTAAAAGAGTTGAGGGAATAGAAGACCCGACAGTTGTACTTTAAATAAGCACTGACTTTTTGTCCAAAGGATTATTTTTTAGAGAATGCTCAAAAGAATACCTCCTAGAGTATGTAAGTCCGGTCATTGGAGAACGATGCAATAGAGAAGGTACAATTAATGTATATTCAATGACTAGACTTAATCTAAGGGTTGTCATCAATATCTACAATGCCCATTAGAGATGAAGGAGAATCTTACAAAAGAAAAGCAAGGAAAGTGTCACGGAGTATATTTCTCTCTTAAAGAAAAAGTCCCACGCTTAGAGAAAAGATTTCCCGAGCGAGCTTGCTGAGGTTGCTCAGATTGAGCATCATTTGTGGGAACATCCACAACATTAGTTGGTTTATCGATTAAATTTTCCTCACATGAACCTTATGGAGAAGGAGTTAGAGTTATAATCACGCATTCCTTGACTTATTTTCTTCCTTAAATTTTTCTTTTTTTGAGGAGGCATAACTGTAGGACATCCTTTCTTCGTTACTACTTCTGAAGCAACCTATTTATGATGGACAAAAAGTTTTTTGGAGCATTCATTTAATCACTTAATCAATCATAATTAATTAAATGAACTATGTAAACTTCATCTTTGAAAAATGACCATGTTTTTTGCATTAGTTGAATCTGAATAAGGTCTATCAACAAAATCATTGTGGACATCAATCAAAGGGAGAAGATATTTCTTGTTTTGTTTATATTTCCAACGCAACAATCTTAGGCGCCTAACGGGAAACTTATTGATTGGGAGATCAAATGGGGAAATCTTGGCAAATTTATTGTAGAGAAATCCCATTAAAAGGATTGTATTGCAAAAATCAGAGACATCATGTCTACCAACAGAACTATCCATGTCGAAATGAGTCATGTTTAACCAAGTATATAAGGAACCCAATCTTATCTCAGCTAATGGAATTATGACTCCATGAGCCAACCTAACTATAAAATTTATCAAGTTTTTCGTGGCTAATCATTGGGCTTACTAGGAAGAAAGAAGTGAGAAAGTAGGCATAAAGGTATTTCAAAATCTTTAAGACTAATGGGTACTATAGGGTCACCCAACCTAAATCAATAAGAATAACCATTAAAATTGATTATTTTTAAACCAATGAAGACTAAGGGGTACTATAGGATCACCTAACCCATTCCGAATTAGACCCAAACTGATTCGTTAATATTAACTGGTGGTAAGGGTTCAGATCGTGTACCCAATAATATTAACGAATTGTCTTTGGGTATTCTTATTAGACCCGTTAGCCTTAATGGGACATGTATGGGTTAGGGATGTTTTGACCCATTAACCCGTTGACCCGTGCACGACCCGTTGATAGGTCTAATTATTCGTAAAGAATCGAATACGATCGTCAAAGAATGAGTAAAAGATGATATATTTGAACTAGATTTCTCTCTCTACGTTTGGAAGTTTATGTTTCAATAGAGGTAAAAAAGAGTTAGAAAGTTTTTGAATAAGTGAAGTTAATTAGCTTTTATATGATTTTTTCTTTCATGACTCCAAAATTCTTTTGATGGCTCATAAAAAAATTATTGTTTGAATTTAAGGGTAAAATGACGATTGCATAACCCAATGCTCAAAAGTTATCTTGTGGCTATATGGGGCAAAAAAGTGATGGAGATGATAAAAGTAGCGATCTTAGCATTTAAACCGAAGATATATAAATGATCAGTTTCGTAAATGGGGAGAAATTAACACGTGTATTATATAGACAAGGTTCTTCGATGAAAGGTTCATAGGTGGAAGGTTCTTCAGTATAAGATTCATAGAACGGAGATTCCTCGATTCAGGATTAAAAATAAAGAGGTTGAGAATAATGAACCGTTAAGATTTGAGATTCTTTTATTTGCCTAACCAAAGTATTTTAAATTTAAAAATTACTTGAATGAGGTGTTTCGTACATAAACTTCTTGTTTACACAACAACTTTCTCTACGAACGAGAAAATTAGGAGGGTCTTATTTATAGAACTCCCTACTCAGAGATAAGTTACTTTAAGAAGGAAAAAAATGAGTGCATTTGATGTTACGTAGAATAGGTTAATCAAAACACTTAAAAGATCAAGTTTGGTAGAACTGAAAAAGCTCAAGGCATCCTCGATTAACCTGTCTGGGAATGTTCCCAAATAAACTGATCCCGAGAACAAACCGAGATAACTTCACATGATTAAGGATGTTGTGAAACAACTTACTTGAGGGAGCATGTTACGACCAACCACCAGTTTGATCGACCTATAGTGCTCATGAGTTGTAAAAACATGTTGACGCATAAAGCATTATCTGACATAAATGAATATTCCTTTTACACATGATCCCATGTCTACATAATTTATATAATGTCTTGGGCAGTGTGATCATCATTCTTAATTAAAGTAATACTTTCGCCCATATTTTTAGACAACTTTATATCATGCTTAATGGTTTTGTCCCCCATTACACGAATGATGGTGGTCTACCTCAAGAAGCATTTAAAAAGAGGTAAATGGGTTCAAGGTCCCACGAGATTGAGACTGATACTATATATGCAATATTATTCCATTGAAGACAGGATAATATTGATAGAAAGGAAAAGACAATAACTCTCAGACAGTGAGCATACACAAAGAGAAGAGGTATTTCAAAATATACTTCAATAGACTTGAAGAGATTCAAAGAGAGTTTAAACACTGTAAACACATGGAGAGGAGAAGTTTTATTGATATTGAGCATTTGTAAACATTGATTTCCATTCTAAGTGAAATAAAACTCGACCACCTGATAAAGCCTAAATTGGGTGAACCATTTTATTTGTCACAATCTTTACAGTTGATTTTCTCTTTTAAGAATATTATCCTTTATCATTGATTTTTCTTATCATCATTCTTGCAAAGTATATTTTCACATCACCATCAATAAGGGTTACGCCTCAGTTTACCATAAACACCCAGGTGACAAGAGTAATTACCATTTCCTCTCATTACCCAAAGAGAAGTTCTCTCTTACATAACCCACACTATATATGATAGTGCATGGCAACCTTAGCACGATGTTCTCCCTAAATTTGTTATTTATTCATTAAACATACCCTTTCGGTCATAAAAATTTTCCCACGACCCCCATCATAAACCATAACCTATCGATTAGCAAATGATAACCATTAAACCTTATATTACAAATGATACATGGATATATTCGGTAACCCTTATGACCACGCACACACACAAATGACACTTATGCAAATTAGAAAAATGATCATATAGAAAACACACCCAGTTACCATGATGCATCAACCATACACGTCCAAACATGCATCAACATTTATCCAAATCGTGCAATGTTCTAAAAAACAACCATGCAACGACTCCCAACTATCTGGATCAAGAGAAAATGATAAAATATGATAAGTGAACTGTCATTCAACCTCGAAACTAGGAAACCCCATCGAAAGACATACAAACTTGTTTTTCTAGTTACGGACTCAGCTTTACGCCATCGAATCTTATAACTTACCTTTACCATACATGTTAAAGCCCTATCCTAACCAAACACATTTTGCCCGGATTTTCAATCTTCGATGATTTAAACTACGAACTGGAAACTTCACATGAAAATGTGAGCATTCCATTGATGGGAAGTCTCAACGTTAGACTTGCCTCCTTAGAATAAAACTAGTTACTTTCATTGACTCTAACGATCGTTAAGGATAATGAGTTAATAAAAGAATGTTGATAACCTCCTCAAATACTGAACCTAAAATCCCCTTTTTGTCAACACAAAACCACATGCTTCGGTATTACACTTGACACAGAGATAACCGATTAAACATACTTAGATCCTTAACAACCTTATGACATAAGAAACCGATGCCCAAGAACCTCATCTACTACGATGATCATTTTTACGACGCCTTATTTACACATCCCCCAATCACTACCAATCATATGGGACATACTAAGAATCCACTTATTCCCTTACCTGAATCTACGAAACGTGATTTAATGCACATATTCTGAGAGTATAAGAATGCCTACCACCCATTCTTGGGTTTTACTCTAAGACACCAATGCAACATTATCAAGTCTTAATTTTTTTATTACTCGTAGAGTTTATCAAAATTCCCTAAAATCTCTCCTTTCACACAAAATGTGTCAATCATAGTATTAAACCCAAGATATCACCAACGTATTGCGCAACTGATTATCATTAAACTTGACAACTCTATAAGAAAATTAAGTAACCTTTTTCAATTTTTATAATTGACAATATTGTACAACCGACCATTTTCTCAATGATTAGTAAACTCCAACTAAATCATCCTAATGATTTCACCCCAATCATTCAGTATTGCTTTATAATACAAGACCGTCCTCATTCCTAAGGGGGAAAAGCCACTTGACTTACTAACCCACTAATGAGTCATAAACACTAAATTTTCTTATCCCACTACACCATTTAAACCTTTTTGTCACGATCAAAGACCTTGAAAAAAGAGTTATCAGGGCAAAAATCGTGACAATTCTTGCGGTGACAAATCCATGTTTCACGGTCATTGATCATGATAACTACCTTTTGTCATGATCCCTTTTACATTGATAAAATAAATTAAAAAAATTGGAATCATCAATACTTACCACTCTAGACACCATATTTTGGGACCCCCTAAGTCTCTCCTTATGTCCCTAGCACCTCCCCATTTCACTACAAACCCTACGTCATACTTCGAGTACCGATCTAGAGGCCATCAGGCGCACTCGAGCCCCGTTTGATTCCATTCAACTCTATCATCAGAGAAAAATATCAGTGGATCTTAGAAGGACTCTAAATACCCTTTCCAATGGTCTTCCCCGTGTGCGAATCGTCATAACGGTTAGAACGAATGGACCATTTTACCACTAAAAATCGATCTGGATGCCACTAGACGCTCTCGGGCCCCAATTTCACCCTAGTAAACTTCATCATCAAAGAAAAATATCTTTGAATCTTCAAAGGTCATAGAAACCCCTTTATAATGGTCCACTCCGGGTGCAAAACGGCATAACCGTTCGGATGAACGATCCGTTTTCCCCTAAAAATTAATCTGGAGGCCACTGAGCGATCCCGAGCTCCGTTTGACCAAGGTTAACTCTTCAGCTCGAATGAGACTAAATTAAAATTATAAGGGCATTGAATAACCTTTCCAATTGTCTACTCTGTGCATGAATCAGCCTTACGGTACGAACAAACGACCCGTTTTACTCTGAAAGATCACCGGACGCTTTTGGTCCCCAGTTGACCAAAATCAACTAACCGAACTGAGCGAAGCTCTTTAGAATTTCAAAGTACCTCGCATAAACTTTCCAAAGGTCTACCCCGTGTGAGATTTTGTCTTACGGTTTGGAGAAATGATCCATTTTCATCCGACGATCTCCCATTCAAAAGTCCAATGAGCGCTTTCGTTTGACGATCTCCCATTTTTGTCCAACAATCTCCCGTTTGAACCAAAGTCAAATCCCTAACCCGGGAGCAGACCGAAAGGACTCTTGAAGGTCTCTTATAATGGTATTCCCCGTGCACAAATTGGATCAACAGATTGCGTTCTACGATCATTTTTCGAAAAAATCTGTACGAGACTGTCGATTGGGAGGTCCATTTCCCTGCCTATCGGTAGTGTGTCTAGGATTACCTATCGATTAGCAGATCTAGGGATATATATATCATCACCCCCCTTACCCTATAAATAGAGGGCATGACTTCACTCCTAAGACACCTTGAATCCATCAATATCAGTGATCTCAGCAACATTCTCTTGCAATCAACGAAAGTTTTCTTATGTGAAATTCCTTTTCATATTTCATTCCCATACTTTTCATACCCAATTTAGCAAAAATATCATTCTCTCACATCCAACATTCATCTCAAAATTCAAGGGACCTCATCAAAGATCAAGATCAAGCCTCAACTCTACAAAGAAGGTCCAAAAATTCTTATCTCTCTTTAAATTTCTTATTTTTGCATTAGTTACATATATTGTTAATCTTGCTTTTACTTTAGTTTATACACATTAATATCTCACCCTTTATTAGTTATATTGCACATACTCTATTTTCTATAAATAAAAAATAAAAAAAAGGGTTACACCTATAAATTCCAAAGGGATTAGCCACCACAATTTCTCAAAACTAAAATACATTTTCCACACACACATATATAATAAATTCCCATTTGAATCTAAGGGATAAACCCCACCCTTATGTCGCATGCGAACTATGTGGACTTTGATACCTTTATAGGATACGTAGGCGTTTCGAGTTAACTCCCAAGACTCGAGTCCAATTTTCTAATTTTTCCAAATTTTTAATTTTCCAAATTTTTTCATTTTTGCATTTGTCACCTTTTCATCTATATATTATTTTAATATATATTATATTTGTGATACTTATTGGCGTTTTATCCAACATATATTATTGTTTCATCGTAACGATCAATATCTCGATAAACACATACATCATATTTTCTAAATATTATTTCGAGAACATTCATATGGAGGACCTCACTCTATATTTTCCATAATGTGAATTGGGCGATTCCGATTTCCATTTATATATACACGCATACACACTTCACAGAGAAATTGAGGAAAATAGTAACACAAGCCCATGAGAGATCGAAAGGGAGGGATGGTTTCCTAACACGTTCCTATTTCGTAACTTAGCCCCCAAACCTTCGAACTATTGGTTTCATAAGTATCAGTTTGTCTTTGATGACGCCTTCTCGAGGCGATGAAATGTTACTTTGCCTATTTTTTACAAAATAGGCTAGCGACTCTATCATTTTAGCTCACCCCACATCAACGAAGATCGAAGCACTACTAGAGGAAGAGCGCGCTAGACATTCACCCATCCCCCCCCCCCCCCCCCGAAAATGAGATATAATGGCCACAGTCACGGTCAATGAGCAAGACAATATAATCATTATCATTGTCTTATCAAGGTTAATGACCGTGAAAAATATTTGTCTTTTCATAATCTTTTACAGTAACAAGTCCAAACTTAACTTTACATATGGTTGGCTTTTTCCCCCATACACGATGAGTGGCAGTGCTGACATGTATGACGACAATACGCATGGACCAAAACTAAGGTCGTGCGAATGACTCATATTTTTTTCTACATTATTGTCACATTCCTTCACAAGGACCGTGACAATACTTTAGAACATGAAAAAAAATTATTGCACTAAACCTGTTTCAAATAAGTCATGTTTTTTCAAACCAACATCTACACAATTAATGTTTCAAGATAATTCTTACAGATTTTAAAATACATCAATTTCAAAACACCGTTTCTATAAAAACATAATATTTGAGGAGAAAAGTCGGCCAAATGATTATGCCCCAATGGGTCGTCAATATGTTGGACACCGATTTCTGGTCAAACCATAATACCTTATCCTCTTTCCCCGCCATAATCTCACTGACCTAAACCTGGGGCTTAAAATTATGTAGTGGACAGTTGTGCACCATGGGACCATGAGTGATGCTATGTCCTTCACTCCCTTGGCAATTGGTTCGCCTCTACACATTTCAAGGATATAAACTATATTCCCATCTGGCTCAAATAAAGTCAGGATTAGAGTTCGTGTCATACGAGGATGATGAGTTGGCCGGAGTCAGTGATGGAGATGGAGTAGCGATTCCCTTACCCACCTTTTTCCTTTTCCTTGCCCTTTCCTTTCTCATTTTCCTTAGCCTTCCCGTCCCCTTTATTCATGACGGAGTACTTGACCCATTCGAACATGTGGTTCATCATTTGTTGGACACTTTCCAATTTTGAGTCTGTGTCTTATTCGTACGTGTCAAACATAGAGAATAACTCATCCCATCAGCTTCGACTTTCCTACTCGGGGTTGACACCCCGAGTACAGCCTTTTTTATATTTGCTTAGTGCATCCATACTCAGATATGCCTTGTTGACATCACTCTGGGTATTGTGCACCACCTTTAGCCTCACCTTAAATAATATAAAAACTCATTATTAACTTTGAAAAAAATATTAATAAGCAGTCTAAAATTAACAATCTAATTTCAATTATATAATAAGATGGTCTCGACGACCTGCGAATTAACAAGCTCACTCTTCTTTATTCCAATCTTTGTATAGGAGACTTTGGATTATCATCCACCAAGACAAGTAGATACTTTCTTTATATAGCAATTTTATAGTAGTTATTTATTTTCATGATTAGAGGTAGAAATTTAAAAATTTAGATATTGAAGATTGAAACGTTCTTAATTGATATAGAGAATTAAATGATAAAAGATTATGGTTTGTGAATGAATCATTAATGGAGATCAATCATACTTGAAATTCAAAATATATTATGGGATTTAAATGGATGAATATGTAGAACTTGTATATAAAGATTAGATCTTGTTAATTAATTTGGGGAAAAATTGTGTGTTTAATTAATTGGAAGTTTGATTTAAAACTTTAGGGTTTGATTTCGATTTGGGGTTAGTTTTGTATTAAAATACCTCTGGAATGTTAGAGTAATGTTGTAAAATTTAATTTTGGTGTTTGGAGTGGGTAGAAACCTCCATTGGATGGTTTTGGAGGAGAAAACTTGAGGAAGAAGATGTTCAGAAAACCGAACCGGTTCGCTAGGAAAACGAATCGATTTGCTTTTGAAAGTTAGATAAGGTTGTGCATAATCGATTTATGAAGGTGTGGGCTCCAGTTTCGTATTGTTCTGTTTTTTTTTATTTCTTATGAATTTTCTACTAAGAGATGTGCGATACCGAAATTTTAAATTGGTGGTTTTGGGTCGGGCTTTATTTTGGTACGTGTAAGAGGTCAATGGTAGATTGGTTCAAGTGAGGAGAACCGAGGATCCAAGTGAGTGAATTTTAGATATTGATCAAAAAGTTAGGATTGAACTTCGGGATTGGTGAACCGTACACTGTGGGTTATGCGTATGAGTTTGATACTTATATTATATACATATTATAGTGGCGCGTATATATATGTATGTTTGTATGATAACTTTTGTTTTTAAACATACCTACTCGGTAGTGCTATCGTAGGAGGTTGTGCATAGTAGGTGGTCCAGCCTAGCGTTAATCAGTAGTTATTTGATTAATTCCCCAAGTCATAGGATAGTTTCATGACCACTATACGTATGTGAGGATAGGTTTTGGTTTCAAGTCCAGTTGAGCACGATGTGGTATGGTTGCAAGCCCAAATGTATGTCTATGACTGCCTCCATTGTATGTATTTTTATTTGGGATCGGTGGTGAGATTCAGACCCGATGGCTCGGTGTGAAGCGTAATGCTTAGAGCCGAATAGCACATGAGGGTTGCATCCGCGATGTCTCGACTCTGGGGATGTGGTTATACATATATAGCGAGTGATATATATGTATATTTATATGATATAGTGTATGTATATGTTTATAGCACGAGCGTAGCTATGTTATGCTCATTATGTGATTATTTATTTATAACAAGTGTGTTACTACAATATTGTTTATGAATGTATACCTAGAGAATGTAGTTATACTTAGCTAGTAGAGGGTATTAGCTGGATTGGGCTTAGATAGCGGTTATATATACTAGTTAGACCAAGTAATTTAATTAGGATAAATAAAATGAACATATTAGGTGCACACTATAGTTGAAAGGTGAGTTTTATATCAAATGAGTACGACCGGTTAATTATGAAAGTAATAAACTACTATTTTAATCAATTTAAAATAATTATCTACTTGCAAAATATTTTTTACTTTACGGACTTTTACTCGCGGGCTTTTATTTTCCTTATTTTTCTTTTTATACCCCAGGTGTGCAGCAACAACAGCCGAGACTGCAGGGATAGATTCTTTCTTGTCGTGCAGTACCTATTACATCCTTGCTTAGACGCCTCATTCTATTTCATCTAAATAGGATTTTTCATTTCAGTTTATGTTGGGCGTGTTGCCCGTACATGGATAGGTTTTCATATTATTGTAAAAAAATTATATTTCAGTACTCAGTTTTTTTATTCAATCTACGCAGTGGATTTTATTATTTGGTAGCCGATGGTTTATTCGGTTTACACTTATTACTTATTTATGCATGGTGATTATTTCATTCATTGCGATTGTATGGTTTGTTCGTATTATTTATATTATATTGTTATTGCAACATTGATGTTGAGAATTAACTATACTGAGATTATTATTTTATTTTAGTAGAGGATTGGTCACCTAATATTAAAATAGGTGGGTTGTCAGATGAATGAGGTGTATGGGTACTTGGATTACTGTTGGTGGTGTTCAAAGTATCTATGCGGGGAAAATGGTACTTGGAATTGAGGGCACAGATGTTAACAGGGGGAGGGGGAGCACGTTTCAGGACTAGTGCAGACAGAAACTAGGGATTAGATGGTAATGCTTGGTAAGTCGCCACAGGCAGTGTACCAGTCTTGGGGAATGGGTAAAGGAGTACGTTATCCCTATTCTCGTCGTAGTATTGGCCTCTTCCAAGTGAACTTGTGCTCGGACCAATTACCTAACTTTAGACTGCATGGTTTTCGGAGAGGTGGTGATGTTCTCAAGTTGTCTCAAAACGTGATCCATCATGGATGGAGTCTTCTTCGGTATACATAGAATGTACAGTAGAGAAAAATTAATGATCGTGGGTGGGGAGATCACTGGTGAAAACTAAATGGCCGCACGGAGCATGAACTCGGGTTTCAATGATAAGAACATAATGTAATCTCTTTATTGATATTGATAACTGCAAAAAAAGTTATGGAATTTTTTTTTAGGTATTTTAGACAGAAGGACTGATTGAAGGACAATGCATAGAGGGCAAAGGAGTCACGTATGCATGACTTTTTTATGCAATTATTTTATCTGTATTTAACCGTGTGTGGATGGTATTTTGTTTTTTTATATTTTTGGTTTGGAAGTATCTTCTAAGGGGAAGAACTGAACAGAGTCCCGTTGGATTCGGTTCAACAAAGGTGAGCTCTCATTTTTCGTGCGAGGATCGAAAAAGTAATAGACTGTGGTTTATTATTTTTCAAAATAAAATATGGGTGGCAGAATACAACGTAATGGAATTATATTTTAGTGATGACTTGCAGATTCGTATTGTTTTATCTTTCGTAAGAAGGGGAAGACATTCAGTCTGGAATTTGAGGGATTTTGGACCAGCCTCTGACTGTCTGAAAATTATAAAAAAAAAATATCAAAGCGAATGTCCCGTAATTATTTTTTCTTTTTATGCAATACGGTGTGTTCATATAGTTTTTTCTCTATATACAAAAAGGCGATGTGACTCGATAATAGGTGAATTGCTTTTCATTGCCAAGGATCACGGTATATTGGGATGTTTAGACTTAACAATCTTTAAGGTGCGTGTGAAGCCACTTTCCCCTAATACTGAATATCTATGGAATCCCATTCAATATACTTCGGTACTGGACAACCTTCAAACGTTCCTTGTCATCGAGAATTTGAGACCGAGAGAAAATTTGCCAGATATACCGAATAGGTAGATGAAAAGAGTGAGGAATAGTCATCAGTAACCAGTCTTTTGGTTGACCACTTTTGGCCTCGAGGTTATAGGGTTTAAATAATATGAAAATCAACATTATGCAATGTGTGATCGAAAATAGGTAATCTTTATTTTTACATACTTGATGTTTATTTTATCGCGAGGTCCTTCGTGCATACCTATACATTTGGAAAATTTTACAATGTTGTATACGGGAACCCAAGCATATATCTACATTTTAGGGGATTCCAAAACTAATACCACTAAATAATTCTAAAAATTTGCTTAAAGTAGTCATGTGAGGGAGTGATATTAAGCATAGTAGAAAGGAAGTATAAGGCCAGTTCGATTTTCTTGATTTATCCCATCGGATTTGCCACTGTGGTGTTACGGTCCCTGAGCAGTGATGTGTTCGGGGGGAAACTGTCGTGCAATGGTGGGTACGAGATTGCTTGTCTCTTGATCCTCCACTCCTCCCCGAGGTCGAGTTATCGATTTGATGGGATCGAATGACTCTCTCCTGGAAGTTATTTAACACCATATCCAGTTTTTGGTACATGCTCCTAGTTTTAAGCGTAGGCCTATATGTACTCCGTGTGAAGGGTTTTTGGTTGTTCAAAGTCATTAGTTTGTTTTATATAAAAATAAACAAAAGGTTTAGGTTATCCCTTTCGAGATAATCCTAATGCATGTTTAGGTTTGCGATGGTCCAGAGATTCTTGTTGTGGGGTTCGGTAACTAGGTTTTGAGTGGGGAAGGTATTAAGCATCCCACTTATTCTTTATGCTTCCATAATAATATTATTTGATTACTTTTAGTTTATTTTATAAAACTTTTAAAGGACTTAGTTTGAGAATCCCTTAAAATGTAGATAGGTTCTTAGGTATGGAACATGGTATGAGGGAGAGGTGTAGGAATGTCACTCAAATCGGTATGGGTACACACGAGTTATTGTGTATGACTCTGTATTTATATAACGGGTGGTCGTTATTGTATGTATGGATGTGTAAGGAAGCTCATCTCGGGTAAAAGGTGATCGTTAATGTTTATAGGGGTGTAAGGACGCTCGACTTAGAGTAAATTTAACATCTCGTTTCTTATTTAACGAGTGAAATAAAGGTAAGATACGGATGCATATCAGTGGGTATAATATATCGAGGGACAAATCATCGAGTCTTGTACTCACGATAAGGACTCGGTATTTCACCTACGTACTAGTGTAGCCATGAGATAAAATCGTACATAGTTCAGTTATGATTGATGTTTACGTATTTGAACGTTTGTATGGAGTTGAGTGAGAAGTCACGGCTTTGAGATATTCGGATATCTCATTTAAATTCAAAGAGGTAATGGGTGAGAGATGAGAGATTGATGCATCTTTGTGGAGACAGTATATTATGAGACATATTTTTTAGGCTTGTGCTCACAAGAAGGAATCGGTATTGCACCTATGTACTCATGTAGCCATGAAATCAAAGCCTATGTAGTTCTATTGTTCAAATATTCCAATATGATGTGTGTGCAAGTGTAGGAATCGACTTAAGAGGGGGAAATCTATCTGTAGGACAAAGGGTCGTTTCGGTGGGTGTTTAAAATGGGAGTGGCTCGACGATCGACAAAATTAAAATATCATATTATGATAGTTGGTCGATCGTAAACAAGAAGGTATAGTCCTCCGGGATAGTTTAGAGGTGTAAAGGGAAGGGGTTTGGATTAAAGATTGAGGCATCCCTAAAAAATAATACGGCGATAGACATATTGTGAGGCTTCAAGAGTTTGGATCGATATAGTGCCTACTTACCCAAGAGGATTTGGTATCAAGGCCAATGTAGTTCCAATTGCGGGGTTGTATTATATATGGGGGTGTTTGTACTATAGACGGATGCATCCCTAAGAAATAATACGTAGAGAGACGTATTATGAGTCTTGGGCTCACAAGTTTGGATCGATATAGCACCTACGTACCCAAGAGGACTTGGGATAAAATCCAACATAGTTCCAATAAACGATACATATTTAGAGGTGTAGGGATACCGAGTATACAATATATAGTATTTATGGTATTTATGGAGCCTAGTCATTAATATAGCATTTTCGTTGTGTTGGATTGATATATTAGTATGTTAAAAATATGTTAATCAAAAGTTGATGTTTGACAAGTATGGATATGAAAGACATATTCAAGGATGTGACTACGGAGATGGGATTTGTTCGCTTGAATAAGCGGTGGGAGTAGTTCGATTTTAGACTTTGGCTTGTGCAAAGTTTCGGGTTGACTCGACTCGCTAACACTTTTCTGAGAATAGATTTGAAAAGTATTTTCCATGTTTGTATTTAGTCGGTGTGGTCTTTGATTAGCATTTATTTAACATCTGAGCATGTTATTTCAATAAACAGATGTGTTGGGTTAGAAACCAGGCTTTAAAATATTAACGTTGTAAAGGGCATACCCGGTCCCCTAAATGGGGATCAAGATAAATGAGATAAACATAATTGAACATTTTATCATAATATATATGGGTTATTTGACCCGATATTGTGATCTAATTTTTTCCTAGAGGAGTGTCCCCTCTTGAGGTACCCAATTGAAAAGAGCTCCATTTAGTCGGGAAAAGCTTCAATTAGAATAGTCGACTTTCGTGGGATACGCTCAAAGGTTTGCCTCTATTTTTCAAAGGAAGTGACTTTTCAGAAGTACGAATTTCACTTAAGGGAAGCGACCATATAGAAGTATAAATGTTCTTCTGGGGAAAGTGACTTCTCTAAAGTATGAACTTCACTCAGGACTTTTCAGATCGAGCTCAATTATCTCGGGCTCTCGAGATTGAAGAAAGTTAGAAAATCAAATCAATTTTGGGTTTAGGGTGCTTTTCAAGGTTAGTGGGGACCTCCTTTTATAGAGGTCTAATTAGGTCATTTGACCGTACGATCATCTATTGTGTTTAACCATTCGATCATCCAAGTTGACATGTGTAGGGTGGATGAAGGTGGTGTGACACGTATATGAACAACATTAGAGTTGTAGGGATTTAGTAATGATTACTAGGGGTATATGGACATTCAAATAAATCCCCCATTATTCGTTCGGTCATAACGCTCCTAGAGTGTATTTTGGCCCTTTTTGGCTTTTTGATATTTGTATTTTGGTCCCCAAAAGTTTTTATCATGGGGTTTTATTGGGTCAGTGGTATCTTAATGAATGGAAATAAGGCCCCATGCCTTGATTGCAAATTGAGATGTCCACACCAGGTAGTACATCCCCATGTAAATATGATATGATCGGATCCATCCATCTTAGAGATTTTTGGAAGGCGAGGACTTATTTGGAAATCTTGGACTTCAAAATGCTTGGTTGGGCAAGGTATTTCACCTCAATCGTTCTTCTGAGCTTAGATTCAAAATCATAGGTTGAGGTGGAAAAGGCATCCCGCATGGCTGTTATTTCCTCGAGGGAACTGTTGGATCTGAACTTTTTTTAAATTGGCGATGACCTTCAAATATGTCGACATGTGTTCGTCTCTAGTATTATAGTCTCTTGATATTTTTTTTGATACATGTCTTAAATCATAAAACACTTTATGGTGACTTACGCCAAGGGATAAGGCCTTATTCAATTTAATGATGAATGTTTCATATTCGGCCTCGTTGTTGGATGCTTCAAAGGCAAGTCTAATTCCTTCATCGAGCATAGTTTGATGTAGAGTTAAAAGGATAATTCCTAATCCAGAACCTTTTGAATTGTAATACCCATCAATATAGGGTGTCCACTTGTTGAGTTGATCAAACTCTTTGGTGGTGACTAGGTCGGTGCGTTTCTCTTCACTGGGATCTTGTCCTCTGGTGAACTCAGCGATCCTTTGATCGTAATTTTTAGTTGATTGTGGATATCAAACTTATTAGTTCCACTAACCATTTAAACATCCGTTAAGATATGTTGACCTTCTTGAGGAATGCCTTAAGTGGAAAGGAGGTGAAAACTATGACTGAGTGGGATTCAAAATAGTTCTTTAATTTTTATGAGGTGATTACTAGAGAGTAAGATAGTTTTTCCTAGAGGAAGATAGAATTTCTCGGACTCCAATAGCATCTTGATAACATAATATATTGGGTCTCGGTGCCCCTATTTCTCGCACATTAAAGTCGAGCTAACTGTGTGGTCGGATATTGTGAGATACAATAAAATGTATCACGAGAATTTGGGATTGCGAGTAGAGGTGGTTGGCTTATAAAAGATTGATTGCTTCAAGTACCTTTGAGAATTCTTCGTTCCGGGCTTGTCCTTTATCTTTATTCAAAAATGAAAGAATGGTCGACACTTCTAAGAGGACTTAGAGATGAAGCGATTGAGTGTTGATAACATTCCAGTTAGCTTTTGCATGTCCCTAACTATTTTAATGGATGAACATTATTGATCATTTAAATCTGGTCAGGATTTCCTCGATCCCACTTTGTCAAACCAGTAATTTCCTCGATCCCACTTTGGCAGACCAGTTATCCCAGGAACCTCCTGGTCTGTACTCCAAAAGAGCATTTAGTTGCATTGATCTTCAACATGTAGTATTTGAGGACATCAAATGTTTTTTCCAGGTCCTGCAAGTGATCACTTTTCCGTTTTCTTTTTAAGAGCATATTGATTATATAGACTTCCATGGTGATTTTTGAACATATTGGTGACCAACCATTGATAGGTTTCTCCTGCGTTCTTGAGCCCAAATGGCATACCTATGTAATAGTATAAGTCAAGGGCGGTAATAAATTAAATCTTGTCCTGAACGGCACAGAATAAAAGGATCTAATAATACCCTGAGTAAGCATTCAATAAGTTCATCGGTTCAAGGTTTGTTGTGGCATGAACCAACTGGTCAATCTTCGACAAAATAAAGTTATTTTTTGGTTAGGCTTTATTCAGCTTAGTGAAGTCTATGCAAACTCTCCACTTCCCATTGCTATTTTTGACAACAAATGGATTAGATAGACATTTTAGGAATTGAATTTATTTAATGTACCTTGCCTCTATAAGTTTCCCCACTACCTTTTCACTATTTTTGTCTTCTCGAGGGTTGTTCGACGCAACTTTAATGTGATTGGTAGGAATGACGAATCCACGTGAACTCTATGGCACATGACTTCGGAATCGATATGAGGCATGTTATAGGGCTAAGAAAATACATGTTGACTCTCTCTCAATAGATATATTAGTTCCTCTTTTTCATGATCGGACAGATCAGAAATTTCTTCTCAGGGTGCGAGGCATCGAACATGATTTCTTATAATGGTTCCATGACACTATCTATGGGGCCACCTGTGTTTCCTCGACCCTTGATCTCCCATATTTTAGTTGCTAATTAAACGAAGTGGCCTCGTCTTTGGTCGCCTCTTCTGCGATAACTTTTTCTTTCTTCTTTTCTTACTTAGTCCTAATGGCAACGATAAAGAATAATTGAGCAACAACTTGATTCCCCCTTATCTCCATTATCCCCCGATCAGTAATGTATTTGAGTTTTTGGTGATAGGCGAAGGGTACAACCCTCATGGCATGGAGCCATCAATGTCCTAGGATTGTGTTGTATGGGGACTCAATGTCTACAACTAAAAACTCGAACAACTTTGAGATATTTCCAGTTCGCACAGGTAGCACAACCTTTCCTAGAGGCATGGTCATTTTTTCGGCAAAGCCAACCAAAGGTATGGTCTCTTCTTCTAAATCTTTCATGTTAAGGTTAAGCTTGTTAAACAGTTTTAGGCACATGACCTTTCAAGATATGCCTTGGTCGACTGGTAGCTTGTCCACGTCCCAGCTGGCGATTCTGAGAGTGATTACTAGTGCATCGTGATGAGGAATTCTGACTTCAACTAGGTCTTCCTCAGTAAATAATATAATCTTTTCATAGTCAATGTCCTCTGGTCGTAAGCACTTGCCCGTTGAGGTCTTGGCTGGGCCAATCTGAAAAGCCTCCATCACCTCATTAACCTTTTTCAATTCCAACGGAATAGCATTGCCCTGGATTTTGTTCAGACTTGAGGCGTCATGGTAGACCGCGAACTCATGTCCCATGTCATCATCGTCTAGGACATTGTCAGGTTTTGGGTCGTTCTCCACAGTGGTCTTTACACCCTTATTCACCACAGTCTTCCAGGTATCCTGCTTGAGCCAACTCTTCTAGGTGGGATTTGAGCACCTTGCAATTCTCCACTGTACGCCCATACTCCTTATGGTAAGAACACCTCATGTGGTATTTATCTTCGATGGATTTCATGTCATCTTCCTAGGACACTTGAAATACTATTAGTTCTTAATTTTATTCAAGATTTTATAGATTGGCATTTTGAAAATTGTATTGATTTCTTGATGGGCTTTGGTGGGATTCACCTTGTCATTGCCTTTAGACTATTCATTTTATTTCTTTCCCCCTCCCTATTCTTGGGGGCGTTCTCTTTGTCCGCATTCTTGGTCGTCTGCAGTCGACTATTGTCGTGTTGGATATGTGTCACCGCATATTCTACCTTGTCATACTTCTTAGTTCTAGACAAAAAATTGTCGATAATATTGGTTTCTTTCTTTGTGAGGGACTGATGCATCATAGAACTACTCGGAAGGCCAATCTTAAAAAAATTTACTGCTACATGTTCAGAGCAATCCTCCACTTCATTGTAAGTTTTCCAGTAACATCGAGCGTACCCCCACAAGGTTTTTTAGGATGTCTTCCTCGTGGTGAGGAGTGACTCCATCATTTTTGGATGGGAGATGCTAATGATAAATCTTGTGGTGAAGGCCTCTACAAAATAATATAAGATAGAGCAAGTCTTATATCCCCTAACCATTTGGCTATATATTTGTACATCTTATGGGTTAACCATTAATATAACCAAAAAGAGAGAATAGAATGGAGAGAAAATATTTTCCCTCCCATTTTGTAATCAGCTTTCTAAAGAAAAAAATCTAAGTTCTTCATTATTTTATTCAAGACTTTTGGTTCCATTGTTGAATCTAGAAAAAGTCTCTTTCGAGTTTGACAAAACTATTTTCCAAAATATTTTGTTCTTGAGAAAAGATGTTGTTTCAAGCATGTAAAAACACATTGTGAGTCTTCAAAGAAACCATATACCTTTTTGAACATTTTTTCAACCTTTAGGATATCCTCACACATCATAGGTATAGTATTGTGATTGCTCGTGGTTTCATCTCCTTGGAACAAAAGTTAATCTTTTACTTTAAGAAGATTTGATATTTATGGAGATTTGAAAACATTGGTTGCGGACTAAAATCTAGCGCAGTTGTATAGCATACTCTAGTTTTTTATGCCTTCTCTGGAAGATATTATGTAAAATAGTACATCTCTAAATTAGTGTGATGTGTGATTGTAATTCACTATTTCATTTTTGTGAAACTCTTATAATAGTATATTTGTTGCTCTCATCGACTCAATATTTTTTTGTTAGTGGTTTTTTCCTCATATATATATTGTTATGTGTTGTTTTATCTTTCCACATTTTAGAATCATTTGTCTTAATAAGAGGATATAATTTGATTAGATTCCAAACTTGATAAAGAAAAACTGTCACATAGACATTTTAGGATTTTATACCTTGTCGTAATAAAGAAGGAATTTTTTTTAAATTTGGTAAATAATTTTTATTTATGTATCTATTGTTGAGAACTCGCACTCTTAAACTCAAGTGTTGACATGAAGCCTTTCAAGGTGTAACATCCCGTGATTTTTGAGCCGTAAAAATCTTTGTTAAATTAAAAATTTTGAAAAAATAATTTTTAGAACTATTTAATTTTGGAATGTAAAAATGTTGTTTTTATATATATAAATAAGGTTTTAAGTGGAATTTAAATCGGGATTAAAATTTGAAAATTATAACTTTTTATATAAAAATCGGGGGAGGATCCGACCTAAGGAGGATCAGAAATTCGATTGTCCGATCTCCAAAACGTGATCCAGATGACCTTAATTATGTTCGATCCAGTTGATTTTTCTTAGACGACTTTGTCTCGCCTTCAGCTAGAACATATCCAAAATTCAAATAAATTCGAAAATGTGATGCAGACGATCTTAACGACGTCTGATCGAGCTGATTTTTGGAAAATGAATTCGGCTCACCTTCAGCTACAACATATCAAAATTTCAGCAAATTCTGGCGGCCCGATCGTCAGAAATGTATTTTGTGTGTTTGTTTTTTATTAGGACTCTTTCTTTAAATCCTTTATATAATGGACGGGTTTAAACTTTTTAAAACACTTGTATCCCTTCTCAAAAAGTAGTAGCCTCCCAAATTATTATCTCCTCTCATCTACAAAACCTAAACCCCATTAAAAATAAGTTATAACCCAGGTTTTGAAGATCTAAACCAAGACGACTATTTTCGCGAGAGGAACGCAAACGTGCAATCAGCATTTTCAGACGACTTCTTTACAGGCATGAATACTTCTATTGTTCTCCTTTAGTATTATGCATTTTAAATATTTCCTAAACATTAATAATTATTATTTTCTTAAAATAAATTAGAGATAATACTTAGGAAAAGTGAAACTAAAGTCGGGACTGTTTTTATTCAAATCTCTAATACGAATTAAGACTTAAAACCCTCGCATGTTTATATTAGAGGTTAGGATTTTGTTAGAATATATGGACATTCGCATGTTAAAATAAATCATTTGAATTTTATAATTTGAATTCAACGCGTAAAATCATATTTTTATGTATATCTTGTAGAATAGAAAATTATTATTGTATGCTCCAAAATATGCATGTGTACGGAAATTTTATAAGTTGTTGAAAACCAAAATTATTTAATTACTATTAAAATTAAACGGATGTATATTGGTTAAGTTGGAATCTTGGAATTTAATTGGAAGAATTATTGTTGTAGGTTGAAAATATGCCTTATGTGATTGTTAATGATGTTAATATTCGACACCGCGGGGACAACGGGATTATAGGGGTAGCTATGCTTTCACCTTATTTTAGGTTGCTTCCTAGGTATGAGACTAGTAGGTAGGCCTTTGTTGTTGTTAACACTTTCTAAGTCTGTGACTAGTGAGTGTCGATTTTTATAGATGGGTATTTTCGGGATGGGGCTAAGTAGTACACGTTTTTGTTGTTTTGTTTAGCCTAGGTGCGAGACTAGGTGGTATTTTTCGGTCGGTATTCTTCCTAAATTATAGGATGGGATATACTTGTGCTTTGGAGATCTCTATGTATGGGACTAGGGGTGATTTGAGGATTTATGCTCGACTAAAGGGTGGGTCTAATAGAAAATAATGAGAACTTGAGAAAATTGATAATTAATGCCTAAGATAATAAGCGGGTATTAAAAAAAATTGCGTCGGGAGTATGTGCAAGGTTGACAATAAGGGGGGAACTGGCTATAGCGACGATGGTGTGTGTTGGCATCACGAGTATGTGCAGTGCTAACGAAATTGGGTGAAGCGGCTATAGTGAGGGTAATGTGTGTGGTGTAGAACTTAAGCGGGTCAGGAGTATGTGCAGGCCCCGTAATAGGGTAAACTAGCTATATTGGTGTTGCATAAATAAAAAGGATTGAATTAATTTAATTAAATTGTAGAATCTGAATTTATGTTGAAATATCATAATTGAACTAGAATATTGGGGTGGCCTGGTTATGTGGGTGGATAGTGTCATTTTATTTTACTCGCATGTTAATATATCTTATATAATTTAAAATACTCTATTGTGATATTTATCATGTATAATGCTTCTATCTGTACTTACGGACCCTAATTGGGAGGAGTAGATAGTATTCATGCAGTGGGCGCTGACCCATTGCGTTGACTAACATTTTAGGTTTAGTTGTTGGAGTAGCTGCATAGAATGGATTGAAGATTTTTGGGGTGCAACTGGATATTTATTTTTATCGCTTTAGTAATAGTTTGATTTATTTCCATTCCGTCGTTTTTATTATGAGACTTTCATTTATGGATTTGGTGGGTAATCGGTTCCACGGTTGTTTCAGACAGATATTTATAGTTGGATTATTTCATTTGAGTTTTAATAATTTGGAGTTGGAATTACTCTAGAGATAGATTTTATTTTGCAGGGATGTTAATATTGGTTGGATAAATTTGAATATTATCTTTGTGGAATAAAAGTTTTTAGTGTCTCATATTTTTGTCACATGCTGAGAATGATATTGTATTTAGTGATGCCCGGCGTAGTTTGGCGGCAACCGACGCCAGAGTGCGAGGGATGTTACACAAGGGTTGTTGAGGAGTCATCAAGTTTGCCAAGTGATGGTTAGTGGTCAGCTGAAGAGTTACCATTGCTATAGTCAAGGGCTATTAAAGCGGATCGGTCTTAATGTCGAAGAGAGAGGCCCTCTTATGGACTAATGTCGATAGGTTGATATAGTAAAGGAAAATCATATATGTAATTAAGTGAGAAACTGAGGGACTTTGGCAGGGCCAAGAGGTTCTCGATCAAGATCCAGGATAGTGGACAGTCACATAACACTACATTGCTCCATTGGGGTGGTCAAGGGAAGCGTTTTGTAGTAAATGGGGAAGCATTTGGCAATAAAGCTTAACACCACCACCCAAAAGTCGGACTAAGGTATAACTAGAAATGATTAGCCACAAGACAATGAAGGCTGAAATAAAATCATCATAGATTGTCAGATCGAGCGATCTTTTCAAGGGTCTTTTATAAAAAATATTAATACCATTAAATTATGATGTACTTGTAATTTGGAGTCTTGTAATTCTCTGTAATACATTTTCGGGACCATATATACACTATTTGTATGAATCCGAATTCACTTTTTGTAAGATTTTATATGACATTTTTTTGTCACAAAAAGTGATGATGGACCTCAAAGTGTAAATACCAATAACTTCAAACCCCAAATTCCATTACAAAGAACTTTCGAACTCCAAATACAAATAACTCTTAAATCATTAATTAATGATTAAGGAAACAAACGAAGATTCTAACATCCCCGATGAATATGGATGGAATTAACCGGAAAAAGGCAATATCATCATTAGGTTTTTACGGTCTAGCCCTTGGACTAACAATTTTGGACAAAAAAAAGGTGAACCAAATTTTAAACGATTAGGTCCAATATATAAATACCCCCAATTCAAAAAAATCATAAACCTAATCGGCTATTGGATTTTTCTCTACAACTAACGACTATTCTCCGAAATAGAAAATAACATCAATCTTATGCTTTGATTGTCTGTCCTATAATCGATTACAGTGTTCTTAATCGATTCTACTTGTATCACTTGGCTCTATCATTTGTAAGTTTATCTTTATCGGCAGTTGGTTTTTCTATTTTTGATCGATTACAATAAGTATATGTCCTTTCTTTTGATTCAAGAGACTCATTGTAATATTCATTCATGTGATTGAATAGCTTTTTATATGTTATATATGTATATGTTTTTATTTTGTATTTTTTATGCATTTATGTTTGGATTCTTCATATATAAGTTATATTTATCAATATTTGTAATTGTTAGTTGAATGTTCTGAATAAATATTATTGATGTTTCATTATAATTTTAAGAGTCCTTGATTTTGATTTGGTATTGAATCACTTATTGATATAGGTCCGCGCCAGCGGAAATAACCAATTCCATATCAATTTTCAAAGTACACGCAGTGTTTATAAAGTACACGTGATTATTTTTTTAAAAATATGTGTGTGCTTTATTGCTTCATGTATAGGTTTTTAAATAGTGCCTGTAATTTTATATTAATTATAAATAAATATTTTGATTCTTCATGCATTAAATTATTGCACACATTTTTAGAATTGTTGACCTTGAAGTAAATATTTTTCGTCTTTGTTTTACTGCAGGACATTATGGTAAGTAGTGTAATAGCAAGGTGTTGTTATTTGGATAATATGGCTTGTATTGAAATATTTGAAGATAGCTCATTAGATTTCATATGCAATGAGTTGTGTATTAGGTTTACTAATTTGAGAAGTGGGAGTTTTTCATTGAGGTATTCATTTGGTGATGAATGTCGGTTCATGTTGGTTTGTGACAACGTTGTTTGTTGTATGTTTCGGTCCCAATTGATCGTGAAAGCTAATTTCATTTGGATATATGTCATTGATTTATTACCATTTCCATGTAATACATGTCGTGAACGGGTTGAATGCTCTAATCGAATTTTTGAAGGGGTTGACTGCATTAATACAAGTTTTGAGAGGGTTGACAGTGGTGATACAAATACAAAGAGGTTAGAGTCTTTATCATCAGGCACTGTAAATGATTTTAATAGTTGCATTGAAAATGACTTTTATCTTGGAGGTGTGGAGCCAAGTAAGTCGAAAGTCTATCTTTCGAATGATTGGAAGACTTATATAAGTCATGAGCAGCAATGTTTTGAAGGAGGTGCAGTGGAATTTCGGGATAAATTGCGAAAGTATGCCGTTGAGGTTGGGTTCAAGTATATGTATTTGAAGAATGATAAAACTCGAGTGACGGTTGAATGCTCTAAAAAGACTACTGAGAATTGCATGTGGAGAATTCATGCTTCATTATCTACAATAAATGGATACTTTTACATACGTGCAATGAATAATGAGCATACATGTAGAGGTGTCTTTCGTAGTCCGTCAGCCAAAATGATAGCCTCCAAGTTGATTTCAACATTGGTAACTGATGATCTTAGAGATAACCCGCTATTAAGACCAATTGATGTAGTTAGAGATATGAAGAAGAATTATGGTCTTGATATAGCTTATCAACATGCATGGCGTGCGAAAGATATGGTTGATGTTAATATACATGGTGATGAAAAGGTTTCTTATGCATTAAGGAATAATTATCGTGACCTTCTATTGGAGTATAATCCTGGATCGCATTGCATCCTTGACGTGGAACATGAGAGTAAAAAATTCAAGAGAATATTTGTAATGTTTAGAGGATGTATTTATGGATTTCAATACTGCAGACCTGTTTTATTTCTTGATGGTGCCTTTTTGAAGAGCCGTTACCATGGCACAATACTATCAGCTACTGCAAGGAATAGGAACAATGGTAAATTAATTGTAAATATTTTATTTTGTGTACTGCATTGATATTTTGTTTGTTCCATTCCATATCATCAAACTACAAGCATAAAAATATAAATACCTTTGAAGGTCTTTGTTTTAGTTCACGTGTACTTTTCATTTTTCTGCGTGTATTTTCATGATATGTCTTATTATGTGTAATACTAAGTAAAGTACACGAATAGTACATGTCAAGTACACATGAATATTTTTGTTAATTTCACGTGTACTTTTCATTTTTATGTGTGTACTTTGATGATGATGATGATGATGATGATGTTATGTGTAATACTAAGTATAGTACAATCATAGTACATGTCAAGTACACGTGAATGTTTTTATTAATTTCACATATACTTTTCATTTTTATGTGTGTACTTTGATGATGATGTTATGTTGAATACAAACTAAAGTACACGCATAGTACATGTCAAGTACACGTGAATGTTTTTCTTAATTTCACGTGTACTTTTCATTTTTATGCGTGTACTTTGATGATAGGTATTGTTATTTAGAAATAATACAGCCAAGTACATGTTAAAATTGTAAAGTACCTTTGAATGTTTTTGTTTAGTTCACCTGTACTTTACATTTTTATGCGTGTATGTTGATGTTAGTGTTGTTAATAATAAATCCAAGCAAAAGATTGGAAAGTAAACGTTCATGTCTTTTTATCTTTATCATGTGTACGGTACATTTTTATGTTTTGTCTTGTTATTTACAAATAATTTAAATTAAACACATAATATATTTTCCATGTGTTTTAGGGTCTGCTCCAGCAGCATCAATTTACAAAGTGTTGCACATGGATATGTTATTTATTTTAATTTTGATATATTTTTATATTTCAGGACTTTTTCCTGTTACATATGTTGTTGTTGATTCCGAAACCGAAGATAACTGGATGTGGTTTCTTATCAATTTGCATAGTGCAATAGTTGAGCAATATCGAAACATAACATTTATATCAGATCGAAGCAATGGATTACTTGAAGCTGTTTCGAGGGTCTTCTCGTTGTCTGCACATTCGTACTATATACATCATTTACAAGGGAATATAAAAAAGAAAATTAGTGGGAATTGTGCTAGATTTTGAAAGAAAATTGTTAAAGATTTTTTGTCTTGTGCATATGTTGTCTCAGTAGATGTATTTCACAAGAATATTGAGGCATTGAAGAAGGAAGAAGGAGCTACTATTGCCGATTTCATTGATAGTTTGCCTCTCGAGAATTGGTCTTGTGCATATTTCTCTGGTAAACGGTATGGTGACATGGCATCTAGTGTTGCGGAGTCATTCAATTCATGGATATTGGAGGAAAAGCATTTACCAGTAATGAATATTCTTGATAAATTGAGAGTGAAGATTATGAATTTCAATGCAAGCAAACTTGTTGAGTCTGACACTTGGACAAATGAGCTATGTCCTCTTTTTCAAAAGTTACTGAATAAAAATTGGAATAAAATCCGACATTGGACTATTAGTCGCTCAAGTCAAAATGTATTTGAAGTTCATTCAGAAGTGCGAGCAACAGTTGACTTAAGAGAAAGGACTTGTTCTTGTAAGAGTTAGCAGATTAGATGTTTTCCATGTTCTCATGTTGTTTGTGTTGTGCGGAGGAAAGGTACCAGTATTTATGGTTATATTTAGGAGTACTATAAGGTATCTTTCTAAAGAAAATCATACTCGATACCTATAGTTCCTTTTCCTGATTTGATTTCCTTAAATATTCTTATTCCTGAAAATCCATCTGTCCTTCCACTAATGACTAAGAGACCGACAGGCAGGCCAAGAAATAAGAGAATAAAGTCTTCTGGTGAGATCACAGTAAGGGAAGTTACTTGCTCGAGGTGTAGTAAAATGGGTCATTACAGGTCTACTTGTAAGGACCCCATTTGAGTATTTGTAAAATTGTTGAATTCATTCATTTTAACCATTTGATTGAATAAATTAATTATTTAACTATTTGTTTCACATAAATGAATGTAATTTATTTTTAAGCTTCATTTTTTAGTTTGTTTTTTGTGTTGTTGTACACATATTTTTCATAAAACATACGTGATCATTTTTCCTGATGTTCACGTGTACTTTACCTTTGTATACGTATGTTATGTACAGTACACGCGCATTTTGATGTCCAAAAAAATTTTATCAATGCGTGTACTTGATGAAATATGCGTGTACTTTATTAAGTACACATAGAATACATAAAGTACACGCATTTAAAAATGGATTTGGTCAGTTCAATATGCATGTACTTTATAAAAGCATGCGTGTACTTTATTAATGACATTTAATTTAGATTAACTTGATGAAATATGAGTGTACTCTATGATGTACATGCATGAAGTACACGCATAATATAAATATAATATGCGTGTACTTTATGAAGTACACGCATTGATAATTAAAGTACACGCATTTAAATATAAGTGTACATGCATGTTTTAGCAAAGTACATGCATATTGATATGACAAAAATCTAATTTAATATATGTGTACTTTATGTATTCTGCATGTAATTTTATCAAATAGACGTATATAAATGCATGTACTATTTGGAAAATGATTTTGGACATTACAATGTGCTTGTACTTTATAAAAGACATTTGGGTCACTCATATTCTTAAACTCCTATGTGTATTATGGTCTGCGCCAGCAGCATTATTATACAAGTATTTCAATAGGCATGTACTTTATAAACTATGCGTGTACTTTATAAAGTACACGTGTAATATATAGAGTACACACATTTATTTAATGTTTTGGGACAATATCTTGTTTGCGCTTTATAAAAATTTGCGTGTATTATAATTTATAATACACGCAATCATATTTTGACATACCAATTTTTTTACAGGAAATGATATTAATGTTTACTTTTTTTACAATACACGTGATCATTTTTATAAGGGTTCACGTGTACTTTACTATATTTGGTGTATGACATAACTGAGAACACATGCATGAAAGAAATAAAATTTTCATTAAAAATAAAAAAATATAAGTACAATTTTTTCAAATAACGAAAGCTGAAAAAACTAAAGAAGGCTTATATTAGGGATGTTTGTCAAAGGCATCTAGGGTATCAGGAAGAGAGTCAATTAAATTCGACCAGTGTCGAATTTCTTCTTCTATGACAACTACAAGGCCTTCATGAAGAGCCTTCTTCTCCTTCAGCTTGGCGATTTTCATGGGAATTTCTTGTGTATAGAAAGACACGAGGTCTTCATGTGTTTGAGGAGGGTCCTCATCCACATCAAATAAATCTATGGGATTGGGTGGAAGTCCAAAATAGCCTTCCCTCACATATATTTGAAACTGCTCAAAGGCAGTTTCATATGAGGAAATATTTTCCTCAATTTGCCTTATTTTTGTTTTATTTCTTTCATCTCTCTCAAGAGTTTCTCGCAAGTTTTCTGCTGGAATAGCCATTATGTTATCTTTACCCTAGATGTAATGGTTAAGAAAGGAACAAACATTACTCTTTTATAGGAAAAGTTAAAGCTATTTATTTCTTGACCAGAAGTAGTTGGGAAGTGAGTAGTTGAGCTTAATAAATTGATTTTGGTTATTGTGTCCTGAATGAATTCTTCAAAGTAGTTTTCAATTAAAATAATAAAAATTTATTATATTAACCAGTGCGTGTACTTTAGTAAAAATGTGTGTACTTTGAATAATTCATTGGTGTACTTAGTAATTATCACTTGTATTTTTCGTGAAAACTGCTTGTATATTGTTTCATAACACTCAGGTGCATTGTTTGTCTAAACCTTACGTGGATTGTGGTCCGCGCCAGCGAAAAAAAACCATTTTGGTGTAATAAATATTGTAAACAATAACCAATATAACACAAAACAAATTACAAAAATGTTTTGAATTTGAATCACAATTTATAGAAGTTTTTTCTCCTTTCGGGGGAAGAAATATTTTGATAGAAGAATTTCCCCGAGTACATATGCTCTTTGTTTTAGCATGTTAGGGTCTTGAAACAATTTTTGCATTTCCTTGTTTCTGCTTATTTGTTCAATGTAGTACATGCAGAACATCCCACAGTCAACCCTGAAATTAAAATAAAACAAATATACAAATTAGTATGATGTGAATGAAATTTTTTGAAAAGATACAAATTAGTAATTTTTAGAAATGAAGTTTTTCTTACCCATTATATTGTTTAGGGCATTCATGATCTCTTATTAGGTCAAATTTGAGATCACTTTCCAACAAGAAATCTACTGTCCTTTTTTCTTGCTCTGTCAATGGATCATCATCCAATGTAAACTCATTTGGTGTACCTTCATCAAACTTCCTCTGAATTTTGAAACCATTATTTTTCATTATTTCTGCTTCAGTCTTCAATAGGCACAGTGTTTTTTGGAAGACAGAAAATTATTAAGAAGACAAATATTTAGTGTATACAAATAAAAGAGTATATGAAGATTAAAGAGTGAAAAGTACACGCATAATATTAAACTACACGCATATTTTATTTTTTTCATATCACGTGTATTTTAAAATATGATGCGTGTACTTTGCCTAATGAGTTAAAAGTACACGCATAATATTAAAGTACACGCATATTTTATTTTTTTTGTAGGAGGGTAGTGAGACTGGGGTCTATGAATAACTGAAAAGGGTGAGGCGTGACCCACTCCAATGGACACTGTCTGCAAGTCTTCAAGGTCTCCTGGTGCAACTTCTGAAGAAAACTTCTCCTTCTGGTAACAATGGAACTCAAGCTTCAACTCACTCCCTGCAAGAAGATGAACTTTCACAGCAAAAATAGTAATTTTCTCAAGGGAAACACCTGAGAGTGATGGTTGTCAGTGGGGAGTGAAGGAACAAGGCACTCAGCACTATGAGAATGAGCAAGGAGAGAATACTAGGTAGGTCTGGTGATATTTTAGCAGAGTAACAGTGCAATTTTTCTTCTCTGTCTTTTGACCTTGCCCAGAGGTCTATTTATACATGGGCGTAAGGGGTGAGCTGGTGATTTTGGGCGCCAAAATTGAGAGAGTTGGTAGGGAACAATGTCTGAAGTGTACCATTTGTCCCTAACTGCAGGCAGCCTGCCTGTCCCCTCTGCAGGCGCCACCTGGCGCCGACCAAAACTCAAAAAGCACATATGTCCCCTAATGGAGACAAAATAGCAGATTTGGTAGTTATCTTTTGAAACGGTAACTTGTGGTGCAATTTTGTAAATCTTTGAGAGAGGGGACCTTAAGGCCTCACTCCCTCTAAAAAGTGTTATTTTTCTTGAGAGAGACCTCGAGGACCCCCTCTTCTGGAAAAGTCATTTTTCTTGTAAAGAGTTTATTTCTTGTGCGTAGCCTCGAGTGGCTTCTGGGTCTTCCTACTAGTATTCTCTCAATCCTATAGTGCTAAGTGGTTGAGCTCGCTCAACATACCTTGTCCCTCAGCCGCCAAGCCAAAACTCCCAGGAGGTCCCGACGCACCTGTTCGAGCCCTGCTTGCTCGACTAGGCAACCTGTGCAAGAAAGTAAAGTGTTAGTGTTGTTGTTCATTTAGAGCCTGCTGTTTCATGATGAAAACTCCTGTAGCAGCACTTCTCGAATAACATTTCTGCAGTGACCCTTGCAGTGGCGCTGACGCTTGAAGCGGCGCCGACCCTTGTCCTGGCGCCGTTGCTCGGAGTGGCGCTGATGCTGTGAGGCGGCGCCGACCCTTATTGCGGCGCCGACGCTCGAAGTGGCATTGACGCTTGAAGTGGTGCTGACGCCCGAGGTAGCGCTGATGCTTGAATCGACGCTGGCATGTGAGGCGGCGCCGACCCTTATCCCGGCGCCGACGCTCGAAGTGGCGCCGACGCTCGAAGTGGCGCTGACGTGTGAGGTGGCACCGACCCTTGTCCCGGCGCCGATGCTCGAAATGGCGCCGACGCTCGAAGTGGCGCTGACGCTTGAGGTAGCGCTGATGCTCGAAGTGGCGCTGACAGGTGAGGCGGCGCCGACCCTTGTTGAGGCGCCGACGCTCGAAGTGGCGCTGACGCGTGAGGCGGCGCCGACCCTTATCCCGACGCCGATGCTTGAAATGGTGCCGACGCTCGAAATGGCGCTGACGCTTGAGGTAGCGCTGAGGCTTGAATCCGCGCTGACCCTTGTTGCGGCGCCGACCCTTGTTGCGGCGCCGACCCTTGTTGTGGCGCCGACGCTCGAAGTGGCGCCGACGCTCGAAGTGGCGTTGACGCTTGAGGTAGCGCTGAGGCTTGAATCCGCGCTGACAGGTGAGGCGGCGCCGACCCTTGTTGCGGCGCCGACCCTTGTTGTGGAGCCGACGCTCGAAGTGGCATTGACGCTTGAAGTGGCGCTGACGCCCGAGGTAGCGCTGATGCTTGAATCGACGCTGACATGTGAGGCGGCGCCGACACTTGTCCCGACACCGACGCTCGAAGTGGCGCCGACGCTTGTTGTGGCGCCGACGCTCGAAGTGGCGTTGACGCCTGAGGTAGCGCTGATGCTTGAACCGGCGCTGACATGTGAGGCGGCACCGACCCTTGTTGCGGGGCACCGACGCTCGAAGTGGCGTTGACGCCTGAGGTAGTGCTGACCCTTGCGGTGGCGTAGGGACTCGCCGCGGTGCTGACACTTGCGGCGGCTTTTGGACTTCTGGGTGACCTCGCGGGTACCTCTCGGATGTTATTTAATAAAAAAAGCATATTTATTTTATTTTGCTTTTTTTCTGTTTATAACACCCTTCTACATTAGCCCCTCGTGCAAAGATTTTTGGTTGGGTAGACTAAAAAAACTTTCTACGCTATAAATCTGGTTTCAACAATTATATATATATTTACATATATATATTTTCTGAGGGATCCTAGGATCATTAAATTCTGTGGCCCTTTATCCGAGGTATTTTATTTTTTGAGAACCCACGCGTCAGTGTGGGAACTGTCATCTCATCATTTGAGAAAAAAAGATCATCAACTTTTTGCCTTCCTGCACGTTTTTCCATTTTGGTGAAAAAAACATAAGCCCCTTATCTTGGGGTCTTTCATCTTCTTCAACCAAAACATAGGCATCTTTGGGTTTGTAGTGAGAGAAAGTGAGAGAGGGATTCTTTTAAAACCCTATAGCCACCCATCTCCTTTTTTCTCTAACCTTCCCAAATATCATACCCTCTCATCCATGGATTCCCAACTAAAGAATGTATCTCCCAATGTAATCAACTCTAAAACCCCGAACATCCCAAACTCTATACCCTCTTTGTCAACCGTTTCTAACGATTCCAGGGCTGAAATACCCACCGCCGGCGGTCCCTCATTCCGCCCGACGAGCGGCGTCGATGTGCTGTCCTCGGAACCCGCCTCTTCATATTTTGGGTCGAGGACCCTCATGGGTTCCTCGCCCTTGATCTTGGCGTACGCGGGTATTGATTTGGGTTCTTCAGGAGGGAACATCTCGCCCGAGGCTCCGCTGATGGCGGGGGATATCTCGAGCGTGGGGTCGGGTTTTTTGGCTGAGATGGTTACTGAAAAGATTTCCCCCACGGAGAGAGGTATCTCGAGCAGCGTTGTCGGCGAGAACCCGGGGCGGACGATTCTCTCGTCCTCGGGTCTCTCGCCTGCTGATTTGGGCTCTGAAGTCTTGGTTCGAGAGGTTCATCCATTATATGTGCCTAAGGATATCTCGCGCGGCGTCGTCAACGAGGGCCCGGGGCGAATGGTCTTCTCGTCCGTGGGTCTCTCTCCCCATTTTATTGCGCACGAGGAGCGTGGGGTCTCGGTTGGGGCTGCTCCGACCGCCAAGGGTCTCGTGTCAAGCTTCACTAGTGCTGCCGCGCAGCCCGCGGTACCTGTTTCTGCAGATTTTGGGTCGAGAACCCTCACGGGTTCCTCGCCCTTCCCGTCGCCACCTGCGGGGGGTCTCGAGAGGCAGTCTTCCACGGCACGAGGGGTCTCGCGCGGAGACCTTTTGTCATCTGAGAGGCTCGCGCCCGTTTGTAATGTTCATGAGGAGCGCGAGGTCTCGGCTGAAAATTTTCTGGTAGCTAAGGGTCTCGCGCCTATTTTTGTTGTGCGCGAGGAGCATGAGGTTCTGACCGAGGATATTTTGATAGCTAAGGGTCTCGCGCCCGATTTCATTGTGCGCGAGAAGCGTGGGGTCTCGACAAGTATTAGTGCGGACGCCATCACTTCGCCCTCGGGTGTCCCGACATCTTTGACTGTTTCTGAAATGGGTACTTCCACTTATGGTACTTCAAGACTTGGTCTCGCATCCACAGGTCTCTCGTTTGTGGAAGGGGGTGTCTCGACCTTTCGTCACTTCAGGGGTTCCGTGACCCAGGGTGTCTTGACGAATATTAGTGTTACGGAGAGCATGCCACTGACCAGGGGCTCTTCCTATGATTATGATGGGGTTTCTGCCTCTACTTCTTTTTTTGCGACCAGGGACCTCGGGGGTCCTTCGCTCGGAGTCCCCACTGGGGTGAGTTTTTTTCTTGAGCCACTGGCTCTGGGTGGTTCATCAGCTACGCCTACTTCCTCTCAGGCATGGAAGGATTATATGCACATTCGTCAAGGGCGGGACTTCGGTATTTATCGTCGTGCTCCCATTTTCGGCCCTACTGACAGTTTCATGGTTTCGCTTTCTGGTTTTGGGGAAAAAATTTCGAGTGCTGTTCTCGATCGGTCTCACGTGGGGTTAACTGAGTCTGCTGATCTTCCTACTATTTCTCCGGATTCCATTCTCCGAGTCCGAGTTGACCGAGGCGACTTTCCTTATTCCAACGTTGAGGTTAAAACCCCCGGTGGACCTACAAAGGAGTGGGCCAGTTGGGTTGACTATGTTCTGAGCGTTCCTGATTACGTGGCTATTCTCAGGGAGGTGGGGCTCTTCACCGCCGTCAGCAGTCTGAAGTCCTGCACCCTCTTTAAACACGGTTCTTCGCTCAATCTCTTATTGTCTCGGTGGAGTATGGAGTCTCACACCTTTGTTACGGGCTGGGGGGAATTTACTGTTACTCTCGAAGATATATGTGAGTTGTACGCCCTTCCTTTCTTTGGGCAACAGGTCTTTACTGATGACTGCGAGGACTCCCTAGAGCAGGAGTTGGTGGGGGAGTTACGGTCATCTCTCGGGGAGTGCTCGAGATATGTGGCCATAAATGTAACGGGTCATTCCAAGCATTCCTTTGCCAAATGGCAAAGATATTGGTTCAGAGACTTTGAGCAATTGCCAAAGGGGGAGACTTCTCGTGCAGCGCCCAGATCCCAGGATGGTCCTAAGCTTCACTCTCCTGCACATTTAGCCGCTTTTCTCGTTACGTTCCTGACTCGGTTCCTTCTTCCAGGTAAGCCTGAAGATTGTCCTCGCGAACTTCTTTTTAGATTGGCTGTGCGATTGTCTCACGGTAGACCAGTGCCCCTGGCTGCCCTGACCTTGGGTTCTCTTTTCACATGGATAGACCGAGCACACATAGACGTAGAGAGGTCCTGCGGTCGGTATGACGTTGCTAATCATGTCAACGGCCCTCTCTTGATGGCCTTTTTGTTTGAGCATTTCCCCCACTTTACTTCAAAGGCTCACGCTTGTCATAGCGACGCTGCGAGGCTTCTTCGGTGGCATAAGAAAACTCCCAAACAGTCTTTGGGAATGTTGATTAACGACATCAAGGAGTTTCAGTTTCGGCCTTATACCAAGCGCCCTGGGGGTACTTTCAGCTGGCTTTCTTTCCCTGGTGATGGCGGAACCTTCTATTGTCCTTCCGCAGTGGGGTCAGTTTCCACGTGTCCTCATATTAACGTGGTGACGATGCTCTTACCATGTCACCTTCCTTCTTGGACCGAGTTAGGTCCCCGTGCTGAATTTTATCATTCCGAGAGGGTAAGACGACAGTTTGGTTATGATCAGGGGGTTCACACCCCTCCTCTTCCTACCTACGGCAGTCATTCTGAGGCATTCTCCGAGGCGTGTGCGAGTTTTACTCTTCAGGGGTTATTCCGCAGAGTCAGTGGTTTGGGCGGTCTCTATGTGCCTCCCAGCGATTATCACCCTTCATTCACTTCGTCCTGGTTCCTTCTTTGGCAGCAGCAGGTTCGTCTTATTCGAGAATGTGTAGTTGGCCCTCCACATGAGACCAACCCCACTAAATATACCATAGCTCAATTTTTGGTCAGGCGGACGCAGAAAGATCCTTGGTTTCTTAGCACCACTTCTACGCCACCCTTGGAGCAGGCCATCCCTATTTTAGTCAAACCTCTCATTGACGAGTCACTTCCGCCTCCGTCGACTGATCTTCCCCCTGCGAAGTCTAAAAGCCAACCGAAAAGCAAAGGGAAGGCGGGCACCTCTACTACCAGCAAAAGGAAACACCCTGACGCCGATGTTTCCAATTTTGTTCCTGCTACTACTGCTTCTCCTCCTTCTTCTCCTGTGAGGACCCGGGCTGCGAAGAGAAAGAAAGGAAGTGGCGCTGGCATAGTTGCTTCCTCTACGGTGGACCAAGGTTACTCCTCACCGAGCCTTACTTCCCAGGAGACGCGGGTCGCATCCATTCCTATTGCAGAAGGTACTATATCACAGCCTCCTTTACTTAGTGGAACCAGTTCTCGCGGAGTTCCTTCATTGGAAGAGGAACTAGTTGATTATGGAAGCACCCCTTCCTATGATGACCATAGTTCTTCTTCGGGTGATATGGGCGGCCTGGGTTTCCATAGCGAAAGCACTACTGACACTTATGCTTTGTTATCAGTCTCCAGAGAGTCTTCTAGCGATGATGAGGCCTCCCGTTCTCCTGGGGGGGTCAGCCCCACCCATCTCCCTTATAGCCAGACTACGCGCCCCGTTACTGTAAGCGTTCTCCCTTCACTTGTCTGTATATATTTTTTTGCATATGATTTTCTTTCTTCCCTTCATCATATATATGTATATATTTTCATTTAAAGCATTATGTTATACTTGTGCAGGCCACTTCCATCGAGGCAGGTGGTTCTCCTCTTCCCCCACTACGACGGACGCCCTTTCAGCGGGAGAGGAACTCCATGCTCATTTCCTCCCGGGGCCTGTTTAGAGAGGTTTGCTGTTTCCTCAGTTCATTTAACATTTGTTGTAATTTATTCATCTCCTAACTGCCTTTTGGTTGCGTATACTGTCATTTCCTCGCAGCTTTCGTCCGTGCATTTTACCGTCACTCGGACCACTCCTGTGGCTTCCCCTTCTCCTCAGGTATGCCTCGTTATTTTCAAAACTTTCATTGCGTCATTTCCTTTTGTATTCCTTCTTTTATTTACCCATTTATCATGCGTAGAGAGCTGTGTCTTCGGGCGTTGCCACATCGTCCTCTCTTGTCTCGGCGGTAGGTACTTCTGCAGCTGAGCCTCTGGAGGCCTCTTCATCTGAGGTAGTACTTATTTTTTTGAATATTTGTCTCCTCTCAGCAGGAGTCTTAATGGCTCTTGGATTTTCTTCTCAGGAAGGGGCTCCTCCCTTAGCTGGCGTTATCGCCCCAGGTTTATCCTCTTCGGGGAGAATTTCTATCCCTAGGGTCCGCGTATCTATGGATGGTAGATCTTTGGTTCAGGCGATTTCTCGTGGCCCAATATTTACCGTGGCCTCCACCAGTGAGCCCACACTTCAGGTCAGTCCTTTCTGTTGAAGCAATGGGATCTCCTTTTCCTCGAACATGCAGTAAACAACGCATTTTCATTCTTTGCAAGCCATCAGTACAGCCCCTACTGCGCCGACCGTCTTTTTTCGCGCTTCCCCCTTAGATGGGGTTCAGGTATTCTTTTATTTTCTTAGTTCTATTTTCTTATCTGTCCAGCCTGTGCTTATCGTAGCCCTCTTTTACTTTGTTGCAGTTATCCCTTGGCGCTGTTTCGAGTGCGGCTCCTGCCACTGCCATTTCAGCAGCCCCTATACAAGGGCTGGTTTGTCCTGTCGTTGCACCTCTTCAGGTAGCTATCCCTACGGTGCCTGAGGTTGAGGTAGCTTCTTCGGAAGTATTGGTCACTGAGGCAACCTCTTCTGGAGCATCAATCAGTGTTGTTGCCCCTACGGGGGCCCCTGCTCCTCCTTCTATGACCGTTGCGGAGGGCATTGTTCAGGTACCGTGTATAAGAGTATCTACTTTCCTCCTTCTTCCACATACTGTGCAAGCATTCTCATTTCACCCTTGTCTCATTATTTCCAGGTGCACGAGAGTACTCTGATGACTATGGAGGCTGGCAGTGGGGCCGCTGTGAGAGAGGTATTAGACTGGCATACCCCCCCACTTTTTACTTTTCCCCTACTTTCTTCTTGCGTGTACTGTGCAAGCATTCCCATAACACCCTTGTCTCATTGTTTCCAGGTGTATGAGGATACTCCGGTGACTGTGGAGTCTAGCAGCGGGGCAGCTGTGAGAGAGGTATTAGACTGGCATACCCCCTCTTTTTACTATTCCCCTTTTTTTTTTCTTGCGTATACTGTGCAAGCATTCCTATAACACCCTTGTCTCATTATTTCCAGGTGTATGAGGATACTCCGGTGACTGTGGAGTCTAGCAGCGGGGCAGCTGTGAGAGAGGTATTAGACTGGCATACCCCCTCTTTTTACTATTCCCCTTTTCTTTTCTTCTTGCGTATACTGTGCAAGCATTCCTATAACACCCTTATCTCATTGTTTCCAGGTGTATGAGGATACTCCGGTGACTGTGGAGTCTAGCAGCGGGGCAGCTGTGAGAGAGGTATTAGACTGGTATACCCCCTCTTTTTACTATTCCCCTTTTCTTTTCTTCTTGAGTATACTGTGCAAGCATTCCTATAACACCCTTGTCTCATTGTTTCCAGGTGTATGAGGATACTCCGGTAACTGTGGGGACTGGTAGTGGGGTAACCGCGGAGGGAGATCACAGTTCTGAGTTCACCCCTTTAGTCGGTGATGCTGATTCTGGTGGGGAGTCTTCTTTTCTTCCCTCTGAGGCGGGGTCTCGCCACTCCGAGGGCGATGATGAAACAGAGGACGCTGCGACTATTTCTAGTAGGCTATGGCGTGAGGAGTTACCAGGCTGCTTCAGGGTACATGAGCGTCAGCTCTTGGATCTCATCTTGGAGCACCATCCCGAGACGTTCACTTCTCAGAGTATACTCCAGGTTGACAGTCTTACGGCCTTCAACCTGAGGGCTCTTGCCAGCCATGTTCATGAGTTCTTGGCTACCTCCCCTGCTAAGCTGACTAGCTCTTCTATCTTGCTATTCTTGGATGCTATCCGCGACTAACAGCAGTTCTATCATTTTCATTTAGATTGGCTTGACGCAGGGGTTCGCCCCTTCCTGAGTGTTCCTTTCCGGAAGATAGTGAGGTTTCACACGTCCCGGCAGTCCAGGGTTGAGCAACGACACGCTGAGGCTACGAGGATCCAGAATCAGATCGCCCTACTACAGGTGAAGCTTGCCAGACTTGAGTCTGGCGATGAGGAGGATGATGCTAAATCCGTCAGGTTGGAGGAAGAGTTTCTACGGGAGGCTGGTCCGTCATATGCTGGCGCCATCGCGCGCGATGATTTATTTTTTGTGGTTTCTAGCCGATAGGCTACTTCTTGCTTTGTAGTGCTCAGAATTCTATATGTACATCACTTATCATTCATGTATGAGACACTTTGTTTCTTCTGCACTTTCTTTTTCTTTTGTTCTCCTTTTATGCTGTGGGTGTTTGTTTTACATGACTTGCTCTAATTTCAGTGAGCCTTTAGTCTACTGGTGGCTACCCCATATACTGCGGGGTATTTGCATTGATATGAAAAGTTATGTATTATCATTTTGTACACATTTTTTTTTTGAAAATGCACCTCTTGTAACTGTGAGGTGTTGGCATGTGACTTTCTTGGGTTGCCCCTCCTGTCTGTGGGGGTATTCCTATATATTACTGCTTATAGTCATAGAGGCTGGGTTGGGGAGGAGGGTGACCCTCACCCCTTTCCGGAAGCCTGATTTTATCATAAAACTATATTAATTTATGTCTGGGGGACTTTGCTCAGTATACTTTCTCTTAGGATGGACTTACCTCCCAAGTGTAGTGAGTAAAGTTCCCGACCTCTCTTTTTTTTTTCTTCTAACTTAATAGGGAGCGTATATGTATGTATAAATGGGTAAGCAAAATAAACGTCAAAATGACCAAAAACGTTGCTATTTCATTGCTTTTAGTTTTGTCTATCGTTTACAGTGTAGTATTGCTTCAAAAAAAATAAAAAAGCTTTTCTGGTGTAGGAGCAATCCTTGACATCCGTTGCCGACATGCAAAATACAAACAAGACTTGTTAGTTGCTACTAAGCATAGTACCTCTTCAGCCACTTGCAGTTGATGGACTGGAGGCAATCACTCTTAGGTTCTGATATCTGGCAGTAGCCCGACTTCCCCACTCCTCTGACAACAAAAGGGCCTTCCCAGTTAGGTTTGAATTTGGACGCCGACATGCTACGGAGATGGTGGGTTGATGCTCGTAGGACTAGATCTCCCACCTAGAAGTCCCTAGGCTTAACCAAATTTTCATAGGCCCTGGACAGTTGCTGAGTGTAGACTTTGAAATTCTCTCTTGCCTTGTCCCTGTGCTCATCTAGTGCCTCCAGCTGCACATGCCTAGGGTCTGGAATGAGCCCATTGCTAAGAGAAATTCTGGCCGAAGGTACCGCCAGTTCCACTGGTAGGACAGCTTCGGTCCCATACACTAGAGAGAAGGGAGTGAAACCTGTTGGCTTTCTTTTCGAAGTACGATAGGCCCATAACACCATAGGCAGCTTCTCATCCCATGCTCCCGGCATGTCTTCTATCATCTTTTTCAGAATATTTATCAGGGTCTTATTAGTAGCTTCCGCTTGGCCATTGCCCTTGGGGTAGGATATGGTTGAGCTACTATGCACAATCTTATACTTGTCCGTGAGGAGGGCCATCTCTTTGCATACAAATTGCTTCCCATTATCCGTTAGGATCACTTTGGGTATACCAAACCTACATATGATATACTCTTTTATAAACTGGGTTACCACCTGGGCAGTGACCCTTCTTAAAGGAATGGCCTCCGCCCATTTGGTATACAATTCTGTAGCCACAATGATAAAGGTCTTGCCATGAGATGCTGGGGCGATCTTACCCACCAGGTCGAACGCCCATGTGTGGAAGGGATAGGGGGTTGCCAAGCTTTGTAGGCTGACGGAGGGAGCGTGCACCATGTTCCCGTGCACCTGGCATGCTCTACACTTTTTCACGTATCCAATGGAGTCAGCCTCCATGGTCGGCCAGTAGTATCCCAACGTCATCAGCTGATCATACAGCTTGGCGCCTCCCATGTGGGAGGGCTCATGAGCTTCTTTCAGCACCCTTTCCACTTCCTCCTTGGCTACGCACCGTAACGCCTTCTCATTATACCCTTTCCTATACAACTCTCCTTTGACCAAGTAGAAACGTGCTACCCTTTTTCTAAGGTAGATTTCATCCGCTCTCTCGGCGGCAGCTCCCCATTCTTCAGATACGCTAGGTACGGCTGTCTCCAATCTTCGAAGGCTTCCACGAAGTTAGCTTCCGTCGGCTGATCAAAATTAGCTTGGCACTTTAAACAACTTTGTTGCAAGCGGGCCGCTTCTACGCTCATGGAGGGCCAAAAATACCCGCTTCGCTGCAGTCTTCTGTAAATGGGGATATCTGTATCTCCACAGTGCCTCTGGTGCATTTCTATTAACCTCTCTTTGGCTTCTTGCTCCCCTACGCACCGTGCCAGAAACCCTCCGGGACTCTTAAAATAGAGAGTTCCCTGCAGCACATGATAGTTGGCTAACTCCAAAATTTTCATTGCCCCTTCTCTGGTTTCCAGTTGCCTCTCCACCAGACGCCTCCAGTCTTCCGGCTCGTCACTTGGGAATAGGGACTTTACGGTAGTAGGCACCGTTCTCCGCCTAACAGTGATGGTTGCTTCTGACTCCTCCATGTCCAACTTTTGTGCTATGGTGGCGAGCGCGTCAGGGTGCCTGTTCATCGTTCGCGCCTGCCTCTCCACAGTTACTTCCAAGAATTATCTCAGCAGTCGTTGGATGATGTGTCTGTACGGCGCTAAGTTGGCATGTTTAAGGGAAAACTCTCCATTGACCTGCCTTACTACCAGATTGGAGTCTCCTCGTATACACAGTACCCTGATCCCTCTTCTGAGCGCTTCCAACATCCCTAGAATGAGGGCTTCGTACTCAGCTTCATTATTTGAGCATTTAAAATCTAACTTGAAAGAGAGGGTAATCTTCTCCTTCCCATCTGACAGTATGACGCCAGCCCCACCTGTTCCTTGTGCACTAGAACCATCAAATTCCATAAACCACTTCTTCACCTCCTCCGCCATGCATGCTTCGAAACTTTCTCCGGGTAGCTCTTCACTTGGTGGTTCGAAAACCCCACTCGGGAAGTGGGCCAGCAGATCTGCTACCGCCTGGCTCTTAATGGCTTTAGGCACTACGCACTTTAGATCATATTCTGACAAGATCAAAAACCACCTTGCTGCTCGTCCCACGAGTATAGTCCGCGCGAGGAGGTACTTGATGGGATCACACTTGGTGATTATGTGGATGGTGAAGGCTAAAAGGTAGTGTCTCAACTTCTGGGCTACAAATACCAGCGCCAGGCAGTGCCTCTCAACGCTGGTGTATCTCGATTCTGTCCCGAATATTACTCTTGATAGGTAGTAAACCGGCCTTTCCATTCCTTCCTTCTCTTGCGCCAAGAGGGCCCCTATCGACCTCTCTGTAGAAGTGAGGTAGAGCAGCAGTGGCGCTCCGGCTTCGGGGGGAATCATCGTGGACGGAGAGGCTAGGATTTCTTTAATCTTTTTGAACGCACTCTCTTGCCTCTCTCCCCAAACCCACTTGGCTTTGTCTTTTAGTAGAGGCGCGAACGGATGAGTTACTTCTGCCAACGCAGGTATAAACCTCCGCAGGTAAGATACCTTTCCCAGGAAGCTCTTAAGTTGTCTCTGACTCTTGGGCGGTGGCATCATCACAATGGCTTTCATCTTCTCTGCATCCACTTGCACCCCTTGTCTATTTACCACAAAACCTAAGAATTTCCCTGCAGTAACCCCAAAGGCACACTTTGAGGGGTTCATTCTCATCTTATACCGACGACACCTCTCGAATACTCTCCTGAGATCTTGAATGTGCTTGTTTTCTTTCCTGGACTTCACCACCAAATCATCCACATAGAATTCTAGTATATCATGAAATAAGTCGTGAAAAATTGCCATCATGGTCTGCTGGTATGTGGCCCCAGCGTTCTTTAGTCCAAAGGGCATGACTGTATAGTGAAAGTTCCCTAACGGCGTGCGGAAGGCAGTCTTCTCTGCGTCGGCGGGGTCCATCTTAATCTGGTTATATCCAACATACCCGTCCATGAAGCTATACATCTCATGTCCCGCGATGGAATCCACTAAGCTGTCTATGCTGGGTAGTGGGAATTCATCCTTAAGACACGCCCTGTTCAAGTCGCGAAAGTCTACACAGATTCTGATTTGGGTCTTGTCTTTCTTTGCCACTGGCACTATGCTGGACAGCCATATGGGGTGCTGAATAGGCTTGATGAACCCTGCCGCTAACAATTTCTCCACCTCAGCCTTTATTTTTAAATCAAGGTCTGCTTTATATGTGCGTGTGGCTTGCCTTACCGGAAGGGCGTTGGGAAGGATGTTCAATCTATGAGAGCTCACTTCTGCGTCTATTCCTGGCATCTCCGTGTACTTCCAGGCAAATACATCAGTGAACTCCTTAAGTAGCTCAATGAGCTCTTCCTTCTGCTTCGGTTCCAGGCACTTGGAAATTAGGATGGGTCTACTCTCGCCCTCTTCTGACCCCCAACTTGATTTCCTCTAACTCCTGCAGCTGCTCTCTGGGTCCGTCTTGCATGCACTCCGGCGCCTCTTCTGGTTCTTCCACATGCTCAACAATATGGGATTCATCCACAATAAAACATTCGGGCACCGGGTCGATGCTCTCATCCCAGAACATCGCCCGCGCAGACCGTTATAAATGGTAGATGACTTTTCCATTGGGCAAATCCACTTTCTTGCAAGTTCGAGGAGGCCTAGCTACCTCCTCTACCTTCCTCTTGCCTTTTTCTATGTGGGGAATTATCCTTTCCCCTAGACGATCATGAACGGATTTTTTCTGCGGGACTCTTCCCTCAGCTATCTTGCTTCCTGCTAGCTTTCTCGTAGAGACCTTTCTTGAAATAGCGTTGCCAAAGCCGTTTATGAAAATAAACTATTTAAGCAACTCCGAAAGTTTGTTGAAGAAACTCTTTACTTAAATCAAAACGATTTTGAACACAAGATGTGTTAACAAAAGTATGTACGAGATTAGGACAAGATTTGATAACAAGTTTTAGTAAACAGTTTAAAATGTTTTAAACTCAGCACACAATCAGAATGAGATGAGAAGATGTAGAAATATTGATACTCAGGATTTTTTACGTGGTAAAACCTCAACCTTGAGGAAACATCCACAACTCCCTCTACGGAGTAAAACAAAAACAATCACTAAAACAAATATATGAGTTACAACCTATTTAACTAACATGCACACAAAAACAAATCTATACAAGTTCAGGATTGTACCCTCTGGCGTCCTTAACTTTTCTGCAGATCTTGTTTGTTGATGTAGTTGTCTCAGTTTGTCAACTCTTCTTTGTTTCAGCACTTTACGTCGACTTATTGTTCACCAAATCTTATAGCCAACACTTTGAGTGTTTGTAGTGTGAAGATGTTTGTGAATGGTGTTCTAAAACACATGCATGCACACACACACACTTATTAGTTACAGACGATCCTAACAAATCACATATAAAGTCTATATGCAGTGTATTTGTTATTTTTCTTTCTTACAAAACCAAGAACCTTTTTGACCTTTCAAAATAACCCAGATTCCACGGAGATCTTGCTTAAGAAATCGGTCAAGACCTTTCTCAATCACTTTTGAAAATATTATGTGGATTGAGAACCCTCCAAGTGCGAATCCCACTAGGTCAGGTTAGGTTTTGTAAAAACAGAAATAGAAAAACATCTATTGTTGATTCTGAAGTAAGAAAATGTTTTATCAGAAAACAATCAACAACGAAATTCTCAAGATGAGAAATAAATGCAACTAAGTGTGCTGTGACATGAAAAACTTCAGATCTATGATTTCTATTGAAAGAGAAACAAGATCTGAGTCTATGTCTAAGTTGGAAATAAGATTTATGAACACAAGGATTTCAGCAACCCGGAAATCACTCAACTCGAACTCTCATAACTCAAGAAACACTAAGGATGGTGTTTATCTGGTTATGGTGTTTATGGAGAGGTAAGTGGTTTAGGTTTAGAGGTATTTGGACGAAGTTAGGGTTTCTAACTAGGGTTTGGTTTCTCTCTCTAACTTCTCTCTTCTCTCTTCTCTCTTCTCTCTTCTCTCTTCTCTCTTCTCTCTCCTCTCTCTATTCTCTGAGACTTTTCAAAATGGCAAAAGCTTTCGAAGGCTGAGATGAGAGGCCTTTAAATAGGAAGAGAAGAAGATTCCAGAGCTTCGTTCAAAATCAAGGGTTGTGATTGAGTCAAGCTCCTTTGACTACAATCTAAGGGTTCACAGCAGGCGGTGGATTAAACAGGCTGTGATTGGCTTAAGGGTTTACACTGGGATTCACTCAAAAGACATGCAGGCCATCGATAAGGGTTGATCTAAGGGCTGAAAGCACGCGATGGTTTGTCTCAGTAAAGAAACACAGTTCAGGCCAATCAGAGGACAGCAGGTGTAGGCCTGAGGATGAATGTAAACGCGCGTCCCAAAATAATTACAAAGCCAACCCTAGAGTCTCTAGCGCTTTCGGTTTCTACCCAGAGTAACTTTAGGCCAATAAACACAACAATCCATATTTATACATTAACCCCAAGACCTTTTAAATCAAGTTTTAATTAAATAAAACCTTGTTTAAAATATGTTTTAAATTCCCAAAAAATTATTAAAAAACAAATTGAGGGATTTAAACACACTCACAACATTAATACACATAGTGGTGCAATATGAAATGCAAGAATGAAATTCTAAGTGTGTGAGTGATGGCTATAGTCTCAGGATCATCACAAGATGGATAGAAGAAGAAGCAACCCAATCTCTGAAGCTCTTTGGTTTCTAGGATAGACACTATTTTGTCACAATTTCCAAACTAGATGAGCTCTTATACAGTCTAGACTCAAATGAGTCAAAAGTATAAGGGCTTCAATCTCCCCCTTTGGAAATATGAGACAAAATCTCCTTTGAGTCATCTCAACTCGTAGGGCGACAACAAATAAGAAAAACTTATTCCTATAAAGGTTCTATCTACCCAAATCCTAGAAAGCAAAAATTACATAACTCAACTATATACAGTTTAACATCCTATTATTACAATTAAGAATGACTGTACAAGAAGAATACCTGCAAAAAATTACTAAGATCAAGCTTTTTAGTATATGCAGTAGACTCAAATTTCTCCCCCATTTTGTCTCAAATGGACAAAGGGAAAGAACTTGGCAAATATGACAGGTATTTACTCAACACAAATCATACCAATAGATTTACGTAAAGAAATGAATCTATTATAATCAAGAGGTTTGGTAAATAAATCTGCAAGTTGTAGATCAGTAGAAAGATAATTGATTTCTAATTCCTTGGGTTCAACTAATTCACGAATAAAATGATGTCTTATTTTAATGTGCTTAGTTCGCGAGTGTTGAACTGGGTTCTTAGAAATGTTAATCGCACTTTGATTATCACAATAGAGATGAAGTGTGGGTTCTAGAATACCATAATCACTTAGCATTTGTTTAAGCCATAACAATTGGGCACAACAGCTACCGGCGGCTATGTATTCAGATTCAGCAGTCGAGAGAGATGTGCAGTTCTGTTTTTTACTACTCCATCCTACCAAGTTATTACCAATATAACAACATGCGCCTGAAGTGCTTTTACTATCATCAGTACACCCAGCCCAATCAGCATCAGTGTACCCAATAATAGTGCTAGGTGTGTCATTCGTGTACCAAATTCCTAAATTTAGAGTGCCTTTAACATATTTAATTATGCGTTTAACAGCGTTTAAATGGCTCTCCTTGGGGTTGTTTTGATAACGCGCACAAACACAAACAGCATACATGATATCAGGACGCGAGGCAGTCAGATAGAGTAATGTGCCAATCATACTACGATATAAGGTAGAGTCTACAGATTTTCCATTTTCATCTATAGATAATTTCTCTGTAGTACTCATAGGCGTTTTAGCACTTTTAGCACTCTCGAGGCCAAATTTTTTAACTATCTCTAATGCGTACTTAGTCTGCGAAAGAAACAAGCCATCTGGTTGTTGTTTGACTTGGAGACCTAGGAAGAACTGTAACTCCCCCATAAGGAACATCTGAAATTCCTTACTCATAATTTCAGCAAAAGATTTTACTTCTGAGGTAGAAGTGGATCCAAATATGATATCGTCTACATAGACTTGAGCGATAGTAATGTGTTTGCCAAAATGTTTGACAAATAAGGTTTGGTCATTTCCACCTCTTTTGAAACCTTTGTCCAGCAGAAAACTGGACAGCCGCTCATACCAAGCTCTAGGAGCTTGCTTAAGACCATATAAAGCCTTTTTCAACCGAAATACATGATTAGGATAATTAGGGTCAATGAACCCTTTAGGTTGTTCTACATAGGTTTCCTCGGCAAGTATTCCATTAAGGAACGCAGATTTAACATCCATTTGATATAATGTAAAATGCATGTGACAAGCTATAGCAAGAAGCAGACGAACTGATTCTAAACGAGTAACAGGAGCAAACGTCTCATTAAAATCAAGTCCTTCTATTTGGAAGTAACCTTGAGCAACTAGTCTAGCTTTATTTCTAATTATCATCCCATTTTCATCAGTTTTATTTTTGAAAATCCAACGAGTACCAATAACCTTTTTGTGATCAGGACGTGGAACAAGAAACCAAACATCATGAATGACAAATTGTAAAAGTTCATCCTGCATAGCAGAAATCCAGTGAGTGTCATTCAATGCCTCATTTACATTCTTTGGTTCCAAGAGAGAAACAAAGCATGCATAGAGAGCATAATTTCTAAGTTGGGATCTTGTACGTACTGGTTCACTAGGGTTACCAACTATGTTGTTTATGGGATGATCTTTAGAAACCCAGTTAGGTACTTCAGGTGACTCAATAGGTAATGAATTATCTATTTCAGAAGAGTCACTTTCTAAAATATTTGACGATTCTTCTTCTATAGTTAATTCACTAGTCTTGCTTTCTACAGTAGTGTCACTAACAATTACATTTATGGATTCCATTAAGGTCTTAGTGCGAAGATTATACACTCGATAAGCTCTACTGTTAGGTGAATAACCTAAGAATATGGCTTTATCTCCTCTACTCTCAAATTTAGATTAGTGTTCCCTATCTTTGCAAACATAGCAGGTACTACCAAAGGTTCTAAGGTACTTAAGATTAGGCTTTTTATTGTACCAAAGTTCATAAGAGGTTTGTTTCGAATTCTTTCTAAGATAGACCCTATTAATAAGATGGCAAGCTGTACGAATAGATTCTACCCAAAAATACTTAGGTAAGTTCTTAGCATGGAGCATGACACGTGCCATCTCTTGAAGAGTTCGATTCTTTCTCTCAGCTATTCCATTTTGTTGAGGGGTCTTAGGAGCACTGAACTCATGTTTGTAACCATTATAGTCACAATATTCTACAATACCAGTGTCTTTGAATTCACCACCTCTATCACTTCTGATTCTATTCACTTGAGTGTCTTTTTCATTCTCAATCCGTAAGAGAATCTTTAAAAAGGTTTGAAAAGTATCGGATTTTTGTTTTAAGAAAGCTACCCAAGTGAATCTGGTGAAGTCATCAACCATAACTAGAATATAACTGTGTCCACAAAGACTAACAGTTTGAGAAGGACCCATTAGGTCCATATGGATGAGTTCTAAGGGATTAGATGTAAGGATATCTTTAACCCTTTTATGAGGTGCTTTAACAATTTTTCCTTCTTGACAGGGACCACAGACAATGTTATGAATAGGTTTAATTTTTGGTATTCCTCTAACTATCTGTTGAGAAGACAATTTACTCAAATTTTCGTAATTAATGTGACCCATTCTGTTATGCCATATCTCGTTGTCATCCATTCTGGCAACATTACAGATTTCAGAACTAGACATGACAGTATAACAATTGTCAGGGGTCCTGAATCCTGTAATTAAGCATTCTCCCTTTTCATTTAAAATCTTACAATTGTTCTTTGAAAAGGTAACAGTGTAGTTTGAGTCACAGAATTACGAAATGCTAAGTAAATTAGCCTTAAGACCTTTAACTAAGAGAACATTTTCAAGAAGAGGAAGTCCTTTTTCTTTAAGGGTTCCTTTGCCTATGATCTGGGATGATATACCATCACCAAAAACAACTTTTCCACCATCAAAATGGGTTTTATTTAAAAGTTTTGTATCATCACCTGTCATATGTTTGGAACAACCAGAATCCAGATACCAACCAGAAGATGTAAGTTCAGCTTTTAAGGCAGAAATAACAATATTACACTTCATCTGGGGTACTAGATCATCTTTTCTAACCCAAATTGCTCTGGTTTTCTGTTTGCGCTGATTTGCTCTTATTTGATAAAATTTGCGAGCAGTAGATTTTTGTTGAAAAACATTTTGCGCATGATTTTGGGTAAAATTAAATACCTGAGCATTTGATTTAGAAAAGTTTCTGGGAATCCTTCTAGTAAATGTCCTTTTAGGTTTAGTCTTTCTATTCCTATAGTTAGAGTTTTTGTCTGGTGGCCTGGGAAGGACATAATTGTTACGACTCCTCCTAGAATAGTTAAAGTTATGATACATAGGAGTGTTGTAGATAGGCTTAATCAGTCTCCTAGCATAGCAATTATCAAAAGAGTGACCATATATATCACAATAGGAGCAATAAAGATTGCTCAGAATAGGGTTTTCCTTAGGAAAGTCTCTAAACAAAGGTTTTGAGAAATTTTGAGGCTGAATTTTATTCCTAGGTAGCACAGGTTTGAAAGCAGGTTCACTTTTCCTAATTGGGGGGCAGACATATTTTCCCTTTGGTAAACTTTCATGCTTAGAGCAACTTGTGTCTCCAGTGTTAGTGTTTTGATGATCAAACTCAGTTTTTAGAGAATGAAAGTCTGGACATGTTTCAATAGGTCTTTTGCCTCCTGACACAAACTTGATAGGTTCAACATGTTTAGTTTGTGTCTTCAAATTGGGGCAAAACCCTATTCCAGTTCTATCATCAGAATTGGTTTTAGATTCAGCAACGAATTCCTCAAAACATTTAGAATTGTTTTCAAATTTGGTAAATTTTTTAAAAACAGTTGCTATCTTTTCTTTTGTTTGTTCCAATTCTAATAATGTCCCTTTGTATTTTTTCTCCAGAATTTCATTAGCTTCAGTTAAAGTTTTCAGTTTTTCATCAAACACTTTAACTTCACTTTCATGAGACATGCATTGAGTAGTATACTCTTCAGCATTCAGTTTTACCATTAGGCTTAGATCCTCTAGCTTTTTGGTAAGATCTTTCACAATCTTTTCTAGTCTAGTACTTTTCTTAAGAGTTTTAGTATATAGAGTGTGAATGTCTGGGAGATCATCATTGTCTGAGTCACTAAGTGAAGTGTGTGAAGTGACCCCTAAGGTTTCATTTCTTATACTCACGCACCCATTGACATCAGCAGTATTGATTTCCCTTTGACTCACACACCCCGAGGAAGAGGTATTAATGTTCTCAGTAAGTAAAGCATCTAAACCAGTTAAAGTATGATTCAAAGCAACAGAACTAGAATTACTAAACTCATCCTCACTATCAAGCATAGGCATATCATCATTGTATATGATTTTGGCAAAGAAGGCTAAACAAGGATCAAAACCATCAGATGTCTCAGGTTCCTCATTTTCAGAATCACTTGAGTCATCCCAGGTTTTGCAGATATTGGCTCTAGAGTGTTTGTTTTGGGTATTTAAGTTAACTCTACAGTCTTGAGCAATGTGTCCTAGTTTACCACATCTATAGCATTCAGTCTTCTTGAGGTCTCTGTGAGGTCTTGTGTTGTCCTTGTTCTGTTTGTCATGAGGTTTCTCATGGGGCTTGTGATTTGAAGGAGTAGAATAATTAGACTTGCCCTGTCTATTTGCAACACTGTTTCTAAATTTAACAATTTTCTTAAATTGTTTTGTCATTAGGGCAATCTGATTATCTAGACTTTCTAAGTCACAGTCCTCATCAGAATCATTACTAGGGGTGTTTAACTCAGGCTTGATCATCTTAGAGGTAAAGCTAAGATTGGAATTGGTATGTTTCCTATTAGTGTGGGTCAATTGTTTCTTAAACTCTAATTCCATTTCCACAGTTCTTAATTTGCTACTGAGTAATTCAGGAGTGAGATTAATATCACACATCTCCTCAATAGCATATCTTTTATTGTCAAATTTCTGTGGTAATGATCTCAGAATTTTAGACACAATTTCTTGTCTATCATAAGTTATACCATTGGCATGAAGTTTAGTGACAATATCAGTAAGGTTCATATAAAAATCATCGAAAGACTCCGATTCAGACATGATTAAGGTATTATACTGTTGGATTAACATCTGAGTCTTAGCAGCTTTTACCCTAGAGTCTCCTTCGTGGGCAGTAATCAAGGTATCCCATGCTTCCTTGGAAGTGGTACAGGATGAGATTCTCTTGAACTCGTGTTCGTTAATAGACATAAATATAGCGTTCTTGCCTTTGTTATTATTTCGAGAAACCTGTTTCTCTTCTTGAGTCAACTCACACAATATTTTCTTAATCCTTTCATTGCTTCCATCAGTGGCTGGTTTAGTTGGATAAGAGTATCCATTTTCAATAATATCCCAGACATCATCTCCCAGAGTGCCTTGAATGAAAGCAATCATTCTTACTTTCCAGTAAGAAAAATTGGTTCCATCAAAGACTGGAGGTCTGGTCAAGTTACCATATCTTTCGTTTTTCTCGTCCATAATTGATTTTGAGAAAACAGTTTCAGAAACTCAGGATCTTTTTGAAAAAAGTTCACCAAAAGTTCTGATACCAATTGAAATAGCATTGCCAAAGCCGTTTATGAAAATAAACTATTTAAGCAACTCCGAAAGTTTGTTGAAGAAACTCTTTACTTAAATCAAAACGATTTTGAACACAAGATGTGTTAACAAAAGTATGTACGAGATTAGGACAAGATTTGATAACAAGTTTTAGTAAACAGTTTAAAATGTTTTAAACTCAGCACACAATCAGAATGAGATGAGAAGATGTAGAAATATTGATACTCAGGATTTTTTACGTGGTAAAACCTCAACCTTGAGGAAACATCCACGACTCCCTCTACGGAGTAAAACAAAAACAATCACTAAAACAAATATATGAGTTACAACCTATTTAACTAACATGCACACAAAAACAAATCTATACAAGTTCAGGATTGTACCCTCTGGCGTCCTTAACTTTTCTGCAGATCTTGTTTGTTGATGTAGTTGTCTCAGTTTGTCAACTCTTCTTTGTTTCAGCACTTTACGTCGACTTATTGTTCACCAAATCTTATAGCCAACACTTTGAGTGTTTGTAGTGTGAAGATGTTTGTGAATGGTGTTCTAAAACACATGCATGCACACACACACACTTATTAGTTATAGACGATCCCAACAAATCACATATAAAGTCTATATGCAGTGTATTTGTTATTTTTCTTTCTTACAAAACCAAGAACCTTTTTGACCTTTCAAAATAACCCAGATTCCACGGAGATCTTGCTTAAGAAATCGGTCAAGACCTTTCTCAATCACTTTTGAAAATATTATGTGGATTGAGAACCCTCCAAGTGCGAATCCCACTAGGTCAGGTTAGGTTTTGTAAAAACAGAAATAGAAAAACATCTATTGTTGATTCTGAAGTAAGAAAATGTTTTATCAGAAAACAATCAACAACGAAATTCTCAAGATGAGAAATAAATGCAACTAAGTGTGCTGTGACATGAAAAACTTCAGATCTATGATTTCTATTGAAAGAGAAACAAGATCTGAGTCTATGTCTAAGTTGGAAATAAGATTTATGAACACAAGGATTTCAGCAACCCGGAAATCACTCAACTCGAACTCTCATAACTCAAGAAACACTAAGGATGATGTTTATCTGGTTATGGTGTTTATGGAGAGGTAAGTGGTTTAGGTTTAGAGGTATTTGGACGAAGTTAGGGTTTCTAACTAGGGTTTGGTTTCTCTCTCTAACTTCTCTCTTCTCTCTTCTCTCTTCTCTCTTCTCTCTCCTCTCTCTATTCTCTGAGACTTTTCAAAATGGCAAAAGCTTTCGAAGGCTGAGATGAGAGGCCTTTAAATAGGAAGAGAAGAAGATTCCAGAGCTTCGTTCAAAATCAAGGGCTGTGATTGAGTCAAGCTCCTTTGACTACAATCTAAGGGTTCACAGCAGGCGGTGGATTAAACAGGCTGTGATTGGCTTAAGGGTTTACACTGGGATTCACTCAAAAGACATGCAGGCCATCGATAAGGGTTGATCTAAGGGCTGAAAGCACGCGATGGTTTGTCTCAGTAAAGAAACACAGTTCAGGCCAATCAGAGGACAGCAGGTGTAGGCCTGAGGATGAATGTAAACGCGCGTCCCAAAATAATTACAAAGCCAACCCTAGAGTCTCTAGCGCTTTCGGTTTCTACCCAGAGTAACTTTAGGCCAATAAACACAACAATCCATATTTATACATTAACCCCAAGACCTTTTAAATCAAGTTTTAATTAAATAAAACCTTGTTTAAAATATGTTTTAAATTCCCAAAAAATTATTAAAAAACAAATTGAGGGATTTAAACACACTCACAACATTAATACACATAGTGGTGCAATATGAAATGCAAGAATGAAATTCTAAGTGTGTGAGTGATGGCTATAGTCTCAGGATCATCACAAGATGGATAGAAGAAGAAGCAACCCAATCTCTGAAGCTCTTTGGTTTCTAGGATAGACACTATTTTGTCACAATTTCCAAACTAGATGAGCTCTTATACAGTCTAGACTCAAATGAGTCAAAAGTATAAGGGCTTCATTTCTTTCCTCGTCCAACTCGGTGTAAAAGGCAGCATCTACCAGGTGGGCCTCCTCAACTGCGAAGGGTCTCTGCGTGGCCTTGATCACTATCTTTGTACCTCTAATATTTGCCTTCGCGCACTGATGGTAGGTGGAAGGCACTAAGCCATGAGTGTGCATCCACACCCTTCGAATGAGTAATTGGTAGCTGGTGTCAGCGTTAATAACATGAAATTTGATGTGGGAGGTGAAATTTCCCAACTTAATTCCCACATTCACGTATCCGATTGACTGCATTCCGGCGTTGTCGAATCCGGAAATTACTAGCGGTACCGGAACCAACTTCTCTTGGTCAATTCTCGTTTCATATAATGTGCTGATGGGCATGATGTTAATGGATGCTCCTCCATCCATCAACGCCCTAGGAAATGAGACTCCATTAATTATGGCCGTGACGTACAACGGGCGGTTGTGGAAGTAGGGCACTGCCCTATCCGCTTCTGAAAACACCACTTCAGAGGTATACTTCTTAATCATCCTTCCGATTGGCCCCTGCCAATTTAACGAAGGGTCTCCCTGCTGCTGCACCGCCTCCAAGACTTTCCTCGTGATGGACACCCTCGTGTCGTACTTCACCCCTATCTGATCGAAAAACCACTTGAACTTGGGGCTCCTCGCTATGGCCTCACATTCAGAATCCAAGTCTACCTCGTACGTCTGGGCACTGCAAACATACTCTGCTTCAGAGGTCCCTCCCTCGTCTAGAGCGAGGATGACGTCTACCTCGCCTTCTGAGAGAGCGACTTCCTCAGCTTCCCCACCCCCACTTTCGTTCTCCGGAGTGAAGAACCACTCCTCTTGCTTTCTTTCTAGCTGAAGTCTGCTTAGTGACAGATTCTCTAATTCCTCGCATAATTGCTCGCCATCCTCCCGCTTCGCAAGACTTCTCGTAGCTTCTTCGTCATAGGCAACTACCATGTTGGCCGTTCCAAAATGATGCGTAGGGAGGGGGTTCTAGTTAACGTCCACGGGGGGTATCTGCAAGGTACCGCTGGCCATCTGCTCACCAATGATCCTTCTCAAGTAGTAACAATCCTTGGTAGAGTGCTGCACTCGTTGGTGCAATTCGTAGTACTTCGGATTGGCCTTGTCAGCTGAAGTGGGGGTCTCTCCTTTTAGGTTGGGGGGTCCTGTTACGCCTTCTCGCACCAGGGTGCGGTAACAATCCATGGCCTCCGCTACGCTGCACGGTAGTGGCGGTGGGACATCCTCCCCAAACTTTCTCTTGTTGCCGGGACTGTCAGTCCTGGCCCCGGGACCTCCCTTCTTCCCTTTGTTACTCCCGTCCACATAGTTAACCGCTTGCCTCCTCATGACTTGAAACCTCCCAGGAGTCGGTGGAACTTGTGTCCTCCAACCCGGGGTTCTCGGTTTGATTATCATAGCGATGTTGCTGGCAGCCCTGGTGAATTCTCTGAAAGTTCCATCTCTAGTTTCATTGATCAAATGCAGCTTGTACTCTTCCAAGAGTCCTTCCACACATATTTGTAACAACCTGGCCTCCGCCACGTCCTCATGAACATCTAAGGCCCTCTCGCGAAATCGCTTGATGTAGTGCATCAATTCCTCTCCTGGATTCTGGACCTCTTGCGCCAGGTGCCTCAGTGTAAATTCATCCTCCGCTACAAAAAACTTCTGGAGAAACTGCCTGTGCATCTCTTCCCAACTAGGGACGCTGTTAGGCGCCAAGTGGGAATACCATGTATAAGCTTTCCCAGTGAGAGTTTTAGAGAACTCTCTCAATCTCAGGTTCTTGTCGCCAGCGTGTACTCCCAGGTACTCGACGAACCTCTTCACGTGTTCTCGAGGGTTCTCCCCCCTACCGCCAAACTTGATAAATTTTTGTGGAATATACCCCTCAGGGTATGGCTTCTCACTTACTTCCTGTGGATAGGGGTCTTGTAACTCCTCGTATAGGTAGGAAACCTCTCTTTGAGAGGAGGAGAGGAGCTTCCTCACTTCTTCCATAGTAACAGCCTTGGAGGGTGATTCCTCCAAACATGTGGTTTTAGGAACTGGAGAACCTGTTGGCGCCAGGACCTGCTCCGGCGCCGCCTTCCGAGATGGAATCGTCTCTGCCGGAATCGTAATAGGAGTGGCTACCCCTCCAGAAGGGGCAGCAGCAGGTGTCACACAACCTTGACCCAAGTTTGATAGATCCACGTTGTTTTGCTTTAAAAAGTCAAAAAACATTGCCATAAGGTTGATACCTGCCATTGGAGCCACTGCCGGCGAACTGGTCTGGCCTCCCTGAGGCGCTGGCGCCTTGGCTCCGATCACCACCACTTCTTCCTGAGTAGTTTGGTCACTGTGAGCTCCATTACCAGATGGAATGTCCTCAAAAACCAACTGCTTGGAGACATTGAAACCTTCTTTGTCCATGGAAATGAGAATACCTCCCCAGCAGAGTCGCCAAGTGTAGGAGGGTAGTGAGACTGGGGTCTATGAATAACTGGAAAGGGTGAGGCGTGACCCACTCCAATGGACACTGTCTGCAAGTCTTCAAGGTCTCCTGGTGCAACTTCTGAAGAAAACTTCTCCTTCTGGTAACAATGGAACTCAAGCTTCAACTCACTCCCTGCAAAAAGATGAACTTTCACAGCAAAAATAGTAATTTTCTCAAGGGAAACACCTGAGAGTGATGGCTGTCAGTGGGGAGTGAAGGAACAAGGCACTCAGCACTATGAGAATGAGCAGGGAGAGAATACTAGGTAGGTCTGGTGATATTTTAGCAGAGTAACAGTGCAATTTTTCTTCTCTGTCTTTTGACCTTGCCCAGAGGTCTATTTATACATGGGCGTAAGGGGTGAGCTGGCGATTTTGGGCGCCAAAATTGAGAGAGTTGGTAGGGAACAATGTCTGAAGTGTACCATTTGTCCCTACCTGCAGGCAGCCTGCCTGTCCCCTCTGCAGGCGCCACCTGGCGCCGACCAAAACTCAAAAAGCACATATGTCCCCTAATGGAGACAAAATAGCAGATTTGGTAGTTATCTTTTGAAACGGTAACTTGTGGTGCAATTTTGTAAATCTTTGAGAGAGGGGACCTTAAGGCCTCACTCCCTCTAAAAAGTGTTATTTTTCTTGAGAGAGACCTCGAGGACCCCCTCTTCTGGAAAAGTCATTTTTCTTGTAAAGAGTTTATTTCTTGTGCGTAGCCTCGAGTGGCTTCTGGGTCTTCCTACTAGTATTCTCTCAATCCTATAGTGCTAAGTGGTTGAGCTCGCTCAACATACCTTGTCCCTCAGCCGCCAAGCCAAAACTCCCAGGAGGTCCCGACGCGCCTGTTCGAGCCCTGCTTGCTCGACTAGGCAACCTGTGCAAGAAAGTAAAGTGTTAGTGTTGTTGTTCATTTAGAGCCTGCTGTTTCATGATGAAAACTCCTGTAGCAGCACTTCTCGAATAACATTTCTGCAGTGACCCTTGCAGTGGCGCTGACGCTTGAAGCGGCGCCGACCCTTGTCCTGGCGCCGTTGCTCGGAGTGGCGCTGATGCTGTGAGGCGGCGCCGACCCTTGTTGCGGCGCCGACGCTCGAAGTGGCGTTGACGCTTGAAGTGGTGCTGACGCCCGAGGTAGCGCTGATGCTTGAATCGATGCTGGCATGTGAGGCGGCGCCGACCCTTATCCCGGCGCCGACGCTCGAAGTGGCGCTGATGTGTGAGGTGGCTCCGACCCTTGTCCCGGCGCCGATGCTCGAAATGGCGCCGACGCTCGAAGTGGCGCTGACGCTTGAGGTAGCGCTGATGCTCGAAGTGGCGCTGACAGGTGAGGCGGCGCCGACCCTTGTTGCGGCGCCGACGCTCGAAGTGGCGCTGACGCGTGAGGCGGCGCCGACCCTTATCCCGGCGCCGATGCTCGAAATGGTGCCGACGCTCGAAATGGCGCTGACGCTTGAGGTAGCGCTGAGGCTTGAATCCGCGCTGACAGGTGAGGCGGCGCCGACCCTTGTTGCGGCGCCGACCCTTGTTGTGGCGCCGACGCTCGAAGTGGCACCGACGCTCGAAGTGGCGTTGACGCTTGAGGTAGCGCTGAGGCTTGAATCCGCGCTGACAGGTGAGGGGGCGCCGACCCTTGTTACGGCGCCGACCCTTGTTGTGGCGCCGACGCTCGAAGTGGCGCCGACGCTCGAAGTGGCGTTGACGCTTGAAGTGGCGCTGACGCCCGAGGTAGCGCTGATGCTTGAATCGACGCTGACATGTGAGGCGGCGCCGACACTTGTCCCGGCACCGACGCTCGAAGTGGCGCCGACGCTTGTTGTGGCGCCGACGCTCGAAGTGGCGTTGACGCCTGAGGTAGCGCTGATGCTTGAACCGGCGCTGACATGTGAGGCGGCGCCGACCCTTGTTGCGGGGCGCCGACGCTCGAAGTGGCGCCGACGCTTGAAGTGGCGCTGACACCCGAAGTGGCGTTGACGCCTGAGGTAGTGCTGACCCTTGCGGTGGCGTAGGGACTCGCCGCGGTGCTGACACTTGCGGCGGCTTTTGGACTTCTGGGTGACCTCGCGGGTACCTCTCGGATGTTATTTAATAAAAAAAGCATATTTATTTTATTTTGCTTTTTTTCTGTTTATAACACCCTTCTACATTTTTATATCATGTGTATTTTAAAATATGATGCGTGTATTTTGCCTAAAAAGTTAAAAGTACACGCATAATATTAAAGTACACATAACTTGTATTGGTTCATTTCACGTGTATTTTAAAATATGATCCGTGTACTTTGATAATCTGGGTAATTATGTGCAACTAATACAAAGTACACGCATTATATTATACACGTGTACACGTGTATAATATAAGTACAGGCAACATTACTAATTAAGTTTAGGCACTAACCAATTTTTTTGCATCATCGAAGAATATTGTATTTTTTTCCTTGTCGTTCGGTCGAAGGGAATCCATGTGGACCACTTTATTTTCTTTTTTGTATATCACAAGTAATGTGAAATGTCCTACACTATGTCTTAGTACAATGAAAAAATTATTACTAGTTCCTAAGTATTCAAATAAATCTCTGTATAACTCCCCCTTCTTATTGACTTAATTTGTGCTACAAGCTTCTATCTGAATAAAAATTATAGACATTGTGTTAATAAAAAAAACTGAAATTTTGTTTCTCAAAACTTTCGGTTTAATTGTACTTACCCAACAATAATCAGAAAAAGTGTGTGAGTAGGAGAGCCCTTCCTCTGACAATTTTAACCTCAATACTTCACTAAAGGCAAGTATTATTTGTTTCACACAATGTAAAATGGTGAGAAAATAATAATGTTGAAATTTAATGGATGTCTAATATTTGGATTGCATACTTGGCTTGAAATTTCTTGATTGTTGAGGACTTCAACAAAATCTTTCCATGGGACATACGAAACCAGCCCTTGGAAAATAAATTCCCTGCATTTTATATAATCAATAAGAAATGTATAATAATAATAATCTTATTCTTTTGCACCCAAAAAAATATAAATTATCGAAGTGATAAATCCTAAAATAATAAACTTTACCCTGGCTCAGTCTTTTGAATAAACTCTTCAATCTTTTTCTTCGAAGCTTCATCGAGATATTTGTATACTTCGATTGCTTCAAGCTTGAAGTGAGTTTCTTTCATTTGTTGAGCTATTGTTAGACGGCCTTTTCTCAGCTTTGACTCTTTTTGTTTCTTAATTGGTTCATGTTTTTTGGTTTCACTGTCAGCTTTTCTTTTCTTCTTCCCTCTAGTTAGAGGTCCTTTTGTTTTGGATATTTTAGGGGTGCCCTGAACTGTCTTTGAGGCTATTCAATCTTCAAACTCGAAATTTCGTCCATGAGTTGTTTATTAATGTTTTCCTGATATATTTAACAAGGAATGTTGGATTGTAAGCATTTTTTTAAACAATGATTCATTTTCTCTTACGTGTATTTTATAAAGTGCACGCCTGTATGTTAATACATACGTGTATTTTATAATATACACGCATGTATTATAAAATACGTGTACTTTATAAAATTTATAATATACACGTGTACTTTCAACATAATTTGCGTTTACTTTAGAAAGTAAAGTGTGTACTATATATCTATTGTACTTTATAGATACCTAGTCAGTTTTTTTCAATTCTGATTCTTCAAGCATTTTCTTCAACTCCGAAATTTCGTCATTAAGGATTTTATTATTGTTTTCCTGTTATTCAAAAAGAATGTTACATTATAAGCAATACTTGAATAAAACTGCATTATTTTTAATAAAATAATGCATGTACTCTGCAGTATTTCTAATATTAAATAAAACTGCATTAAAAATACTATGAAATAAAACTGCATGTACTTTGGAAAAACTGCGTGTACTTTATGGAAACTGAGTGTACATTAGGAAAACTGTGTGTACTTTAGAAAAACTGTGTGTACTCTGCATTCAAAAGTACTTGTTGAGTTCTTTTCAATTCTGACTTCTCAAGATTCTACCTCAATGTCATCTTTTCTATGTCAACATCTTTCCATTTTTGCAATGTATCATCATACTTTTTTTTTAGATCTTCATTACTCAGAGACAGATATCCATTTTTTTGTTTCAAAATTCGTGTTGATTATGCCTGTTTTTTCAATGATTCATCCAATTCTTTAATTCTATCTGAGTCACTCATTGTGACTTGATCAAGCTTTTCTTTTAAAGAATTGTTTAACTCAACTAGTTGGGCATTTTCTACCTCCAACTTATTTAATAACTCTTTTTCCTTCAAAAGGTTGGAATTCTCAACCTTTAATTTCTTCATTTCCTCATGGGCTTCAAAAAGTGAATCACGATCTACCTGCAACTGTACATTCAAAATGGCACTCCCCACCTCCAAAGAGGTCACCTTCTCAAGTACACCATTAATGTCTTCAGCTGCTTTAGATAGTTGGTTATTTTTTTCCAACAATTCCCTTTTCAAAACAGCAATTTGTTCCTCCAAATTAACCTTTGGTTGATATTTTCCCTTCTTTTTCTTTGGAGTCACAAAATTTTTAAGGGGAATATTCCAACCATGTGAAAACTCATTGTCATTAATATCTTCAGCAACTTTTTCTGATGATGAATCAGCATGTATAGGACTTTCTGTAGATATGTTCAAAGAGTAACTTGGCCCTTCAAACTGAGATTCCTTTTGTACAGAACTGTCCTTACAAGCTGGTTTATTTGTGCCTGCTTCAAAGTTGTTGTTGAGATGTCATTCTTCACAAACCATTGTTTCAAAGACGACAATTTCCATTTCAGGAATTTTGGAGTATTTTCTTTAAATTCTTCAACAGGAGAAATAATTTCAAATTTCTCACATGCCCAATACTGTGATCATACAAAAAACAAAATGAATTTAATACTTGTATTACCTAGGGATTCATAATGGAAAGTACAAGTGATTTGTTCAAAATACACGCAAAATTAAACGTGTACTTTACAAATTTTACAATTGTATTGAAAGTACATGTAATTTTTACAAATTTAACGTGAACTTTGTCAATATAAGTTCACGTGTACTTTCTAAAGTACATTTATAATATTGACAGAAAATATAACAAGAGTATTTTGAAAGTACACTGGTTATATTTACAAAATATAGTACACGTGTACTTTGTAAAATACAAGTGTACTTTCACGTGATATAAGACGTGTATTTTCAAAATACACGTGATATAAGACGTGTATTTTCAAAATACACATTAAATATCAAGTGTATTTTGAAAGAACAAGAGAAAATATCACGTGTATTTTGAAAATACACGTGTATTTTAAAAATACACGTGAAAATATACGTGTATTTTCAAAATACACGTGAAAATATCACGTATATTTTGAAAATACACGTTAAAATAAACATGTATTTTCAAAATACAAGTGAAAATATCACGTGTATTTTCAAAATACACGTGAGTATTGGTATGTAAATTTTGAAATATCGGGATGTTTTTTTGCCCACCAGTAGGAAAATGACACATCCAGTAACTGTGCTAGGTTTTGAACTTGCTGATCTGTCAAGTGAATGTATGAGAAACTCATGCACAGCAGATGCCTAATCATACTTATTCATTTCCTCAATATCGTCGATGTATTTCAACCAAAATTCTCCAAGGGTGAAGTTTGAGTTGGAGAAAAATAACGTGTTCAAGAAGTGGAGACACACAATTTTAACAAAATCAGCAATTCCTTCATCTGTCTCCAATTCAACTGATTTCTTCAAACCATTCAATATTTCTGACTTTCCTATTCTTTTTGCGAAGTATCGTGCTTGTAATCCAGATTTTTGAGCAGTATTCGGTCGCTTTTTCAGTTCTATTGATTTTAAACCCTCAACCAGGGGTATGCCAAATATTTCACTTATATCTATTGGCATTATTGGAATCCTACTCTTCATACGAAAACTTTTGGTTTCCGTATTGTACAGCTCGATAATTGATAAAAATATTTTTATTCGTCTTCTTTTGGTCCCCTTCTACTACTTTCTTACTGTAGTAGGCATTAAAAAGCTCCCAAAATGGAGTCTTCTTAAGAAGTTCAATATGGCTATTGTTTATTTTATCTTCAATCTGATGCAAATCATGGAGAAAGCTAACAATATTTGACCGATATTGGTCATTCTTCTTTGCAGGACGTTTAGATTTCAATGCCACACTAGAACTAGAACTGGAACTGGATGAAGAACTATCATCAGAACTGCTATTTTTTGTTTCTTTCCTCTTCTTGCCTTCATCTTCATCCCCATTATATTGATCTATAAACAAAATTTAAATTACTAACCTATAATGATATGTACAAAAAATAAAATACATGCGGATTAGAATAAAACATAGACTAAAACAATAAAATACAAGCGTATTTAACAAAAGTACATGCAATATTCTCACAAACAATTTATACAAGTCTCAACAAAATACATGCTAAAGGCGATAATATATATCGTCAGTTTCATGGTTATACCTAACAGAAGTTGTTCGACAAGTCAAAAACCAAGATTCTCTACTCCTAACATATTCAGTAAAGAAGTGATACAATAGCTGAATGCTAAAAGCTCCAACATTAAGCAATATTGCTCAATTCGTTTAGCTAAATCCTTCACTTTCGATTCAGTTACTTGAAGTTGTTGCACATCAAAAGTGCAATAAATGTCTTCATAGTAGTAGTAGAAACCAAGTAACCTTTTAGCTCTATCATTGATGCGAAGGAGAAAATGAATTTCGTCATCATTAGTACTATTAACTATCAATGTGAAAAGTTTTGTATTATTAAGATCTTCGAACGTGCAAGCAGCAGTTTTGTAGTTGAACATGCTTGATCGTATGATTCCTAAACAATAACACAACAATATAAAATAGTACACTTATAATACACATTAGTACATGGATATTGGATTGAACAAATTGAATTTCAATGTGCGTGTACTTTTTCATTTTTTGCGTGTACTTTCAATAAACTACACGCAAAAAATGAAAAAGTACACGCAATAATACTGATTATTAGCTAATAACATATCATTCAAATGCAGTTGGCGTGGACAAAAAACACTCCTAAATATTAACAAAATAATAATACTTCTTACAAACTCATGGAATATCATTCAAATGCCGCTGGCGCAGACCAAAATAACATAGGATTGATCAAATATGGATTTGAAATAAATATTTTATAGAGTACACGTATAAAACATAAAAATACACGCATAATGAATTGAAAAATTCAATTTCAATGTGCGTGTACTCTGTGTATTTTGTGTGTACTTTTTGATAGTACACGCAAAATACACATAGTACACGCAACACAGGACTTGTACATGTACATATTCCAATCATGTATATATTCCTAGTCGTTGATAAATCCTCGATAAATGATGTATACAGGAGGAAAAGTACAATGATGAAATACATATATCTAACATGCAAAAAGTGTGTTTTGCAATTAAAATGAGGGAAACAAATATATGATGAAATACATATCATGAAGAAGAAGAATGTGATTTCATCAGTTCATGTGTCTACAAATTTATACATATGAGAACACAAAATACACAAGGACAAACAGGTGATAAGAGAATGTATACATACTTGTTAGTGGTGTTTGGAAGAATTTGATTTAGAATGTAAAATGTAGAACTTCAACGATTAGGGTTTGATCGAAGAGAGCTAGGGTTTTGATCGAAGAGAGTTAGGGTTTTGATCGAACAAAGTTTTTAGAACTTCGGTCAGGAGTATTTATATGTTGTTGTTGACCAAAATTTGATTGAGAAATAGATTCGTTTTGGGGTTTTGATCGAAGAGATGGTACGATTAAGGTTTTGATTCAAGAGAGAATACAGTGTTTTTGGCGCTTCGATTTCTAAATAGTGCGTGTTTGTTTTAATTTCGGGGTATTTATATGTTGGACCTAATCGTTTAAAATTTGTTGGGCGTGATTTTTTTGTCCAAACTTGTTAGTCCAAGGACTAGACCGTAAAAGGCCCTATCATCATTAAGAAAGGGGGTATTGTACTTGGTGCGCGTGAGTAAGCAAGCCTTTTAATCTCACCTACTAATCATTTTCATTAGAATAAACTAGGATCAACCCAATGGCAATTCTCTTTATACATTCTGGTTGGTTATAATACTTACATGGACAAAGTATCCATTTTGGTAAAATTGTCAAAAATTGTTGTCTGTTTGGTACCAAGTCCTATCTTACCATTACTTAAGGTTGAAGTGAAACATGGCCACTACAAATTAGCCCGTGAAAATATAAATCTCTACGTACAAGCAAACAAGTTCAAGAGGCTGTACACGGAATTTTAGCCGTCCATTTGGCATCAGACGGTGGCTAGTTGCTGACAGGTTATTTGATAATCTTTCTTATCGTCTTTTAACTTTATCTTCACCCCAAAGAATAAAATAATTGAAATCTTAGATAAGCTGAGAGGCCACTATCACACGAGCATGTTAATATGACTACCAGATCAGATGTGCACTCTTATAAATTTTAGTCAGTTTTGTAACCAGCCACACAAAATATGTCAAGAAATTCCACCAAACCCTTTTCCCCCAACTTTAGCTCGTTTCATAGTGAAGAGCTAACAAGTCACTTTGAAAGATGCAAATTCATTGCATCGATTCTCAAGCATGCATTTGCCAACTGCCGTACTTTTCATGGAAGGCTTTGTTTCCCAAGCCCAGAAGAAGACTATGATGATCCAAACAGCGACTACAATGATGAACAGGAAGTACTTACCCATCACAAGTGGTTCTTCCTTTATGCTATATGCTTAATTATGTGAACATACTTAGAAACTAGTGAAGAAAAGAAAAATATAGGATATATTACACCCTACTACCTTCTGTTAGGTGTAATTGTGAAAAAATATAAAATGAAAACATCCTCTCTTGGTTTAAACAATGACGCTTGCCTATCCTCGTCTTAAATATTACTCAAACCCCCGTGCCCGTCTTTCACACTTTGCACATACTACCCTCACTACTCGTGCTGCAGTAGCGGGTGTTACATAAATAAAACAAGGGAGGAGAATGTAATGTTTGAAACGAGAAGGGAAACATGTAATACACACAAAAAAAAAAAAAAAAAAAAGGTGGGAGCTGCCCATATAATTTACCCAGAAATATATCTTATCAAATATATATGTTATCGTTTTTAGCACGTTTGTTGGCACTGTTTATTGACAGTCAACTGAGAATTGAATATTGATGCATCATGAATGTATTCGTCGTGAAATAGAGTCCCCACATACCGGGTGATACGTTGTAACCAAACTATACCAATAAAGTGTGACGCTCTAGGTCTAGGATTATTGTTTTGCTAATATTTTTATTTATTTTTCTTTTTTAGGAATTTGTATCAGAGATTCGGAGTAGATACATGGAGGCAAAGTCCAAGCGCAAGGCTAACCCCCCATTTGATAGCTATTGGTGGGCTCTCTCTCCAACAGGAGAAATAGTTATGACCCCAAAGGCAAAGGGAGAAAGTGATTGCGAAGAAAAAGAAGATTTCTTCTCTGTTGGTAGTTGTTTCTCTCCTTGTTCAAGCGCTACAAACATGGAAGAATTTCAATCTGTAAAGACGAATTTTGCTTGTTCAAGCTTGAGCAGTCTCGAGCTGCCGGATTTTCGGAAACAATCCATTAATTGGGAGTTGTGTCATTGTGAGGGATGGCCTTTCGGTCTCTGCCGGAAGGCTCTCTTGCTTCCTCCTCTGCCCAAATCTCCCTCTGAATCTTGGTCATGGCGTCATAGCAAAAGTGGCCCAGTGAGAAAGCTACCTTGACGATGGCAAATATTATGCAACGATGCAAATTGGTTTACGAATAAGTGTGATATAAGGGGTAAATTGTATATAAACCCTTCAACTGTTACTGCAATTAAGTCTCGGAAATATTAATATTATAAGAACTCCCTAATTTCTTAAAAAGGTCATAAATAAGTCCTTAGGCCTCGCTACAAAAATCAGCAATGTTTAGTGACAGATGAGGACATAATTGCAACTTTTTCATAATTAGGGAAAACATTTGATAGTTCAATGACTTAATTGCAGTCCATAAAATACTCCAAGGCTTTATTTGCAATTTACCTCTTAGAACAACGACAAAGCACAACTAGAGATCCAACTTAAAATAGTAGCATCATTTCATCCAGGAACTCACTGTGGAATATGAAATCAAATTCACATCGAAATTATTTACAGCAAGGGGATGCATTGGCCCCCGAATTTGTAATTTATTCAGAAAATGATTGTTTTGATCTCAATGTGTGGTGCTTATGTCTATATGTGTCCGCTCATGCTTTCTACCTTGCTTTCAACTTGTACGTTATTTTTTATTTTTTATTTTTTAAAATAGAAAAGTGAAAAGGAGAAATCCGTAGAAAATCAAAATGTAATCTGCAGGGTAACCAAGGTATTATAAACTAGAACTGCTAGGCTTATACAATTTATTATCTTGCAGGAGGTGACTATAACATATTGTATGATGCATTTAGATGTTCCTTAGATATGATATTTTTTTTACATATAAAATCGTAAAAGAGTGCCGCCCCTCTCTCTTGCACATGCACACGGGTGGAGACACACACACACACACATAGTTTATTAGAAGCGATTGTTTGAATGGGATACATTCCTAAGAGAAAAAACATCTCGAACGTGACGGCAAACTTTACAAGTGAAATGATGGCATATTTAGGTGTGTCCGATCCCTAATTTAATATTTATCATACAATCAAACTACACCAGATGTGGCTCTAATTTGATATGAATATCAAAATGAAAAAATTAGCACTTCAGTCCAAACAAAACTTATTTCCCCACACAGGTTTTCTGATATTACGCACAGATGCAAAAGCAGATCAGATGAAACTGATATTATGCAGAACCGGTAACAACAAACAGTATCACCAGAATGTTTAAAAGGGAAACCGATACATAGAAGAGTCCACCAAGAAAACAAGACATGGAAGACGCATATTCTTCTATTGGCTCGTCAAAACTATGCTCTATGCTCAACATAAGAACCAGCAAGTCCCGAAGTCCCAAGAACTGTGACCTGTAATTGAAAGAGCAGATAAATTCAGCAATTGAATAAACCCTATAAATAGTGTTTCAGATCGTCTGCATATTGGGAAGAATGAAACAAGCCAATATCTCTCCAAACAAAGGTTGTTAGCTTATTAGAAAGCAAAGGATTAAAGAACCTTTTCTCTAAAAGGAAAAAAAATCTCTCCAATCAAGCATTATTATTGTTACTCCTACCTAACCAATTAAGCTATAATCAATGCATAATCTAAATAACGCAAGGAAATGCAATTTTTCCCCAACTCTAATTCTCACCACATGCATCTTTATCCTCAACTAGGGTCGACAAATGGATGGGTGTGAACGGATTTGGTCGGATCGTTAACGGGGTAGAATCATATATGAGCGGGTTAATAGCGGGTTGGTTGTTGTGGGTCGGATTTAAGTCGGATTAACCGCTGCCCCTTTTCTCATTCAAAATTTTTAATTACAAATCCCTACTTTATATGAGTAGGAAGGATAGCAGGTCATTTTTCAACCCGCCTAAAATCGCAAATAATCGGTGAGTTTTTAGTGACCCATATGCTATTCGCCTGAAACAAACATGATGTTGCCCAATCTCAACCATTGCGGGTAAAAATTGGTGGACGATATTGTTTGGGTCCATTATGTCGGCGCTATCCTCAACTTATCAATCCTCCACCGAGTAAGTAATCTTTCTTAGACCCAAACGAGTAAGTAATCTGATTCTCACCATGCATGTAATATGTGCAGGGGTTTTCGTTCACAGTCCAGTCTGGTCCGGTATTGAGCATTTTTTGGGTTTAGATTGAATATGATGTGAAATACAGTGCGGAAGCGTAAAACAAAACTAATCTACACAACAATAACAACAAATAAATGAAATCATGAATGGGTCTCAATTTCTCTCTCTAAGTTCTCATTATCAAAATGTCAAAAGTGATACAAATGGGAGCTTTTGGGCTATTTATACGAAACTTACAAAAAAAAGGATAAAGACTAAAATAAAAGAAAAAGCAAAAAGGACGCTTATGTTCCTATGCTCCTGCATCATCCCCCCCCCCCCCCCCCCCCTTCGGGAGAAGACTGTATATTGCCAATAGAAGTCAGAGTCGATATGCTGCAGGTTGGCCTCTGTGATCCAAGAATCCTTGACCTCGCGGCGACCAACCCAACAGACAAAGTAACGTGTGTAATCTCCCGACGAGGACGATACAAGCTCGGAGTCTAGAATGCCCTCAATGCGGTCGACATGGGAGCGGACCGGGTGGGCTGTGGCCGTGGGAATGGGAATGCGAATGGGCGGGGCATGGGTGCCCCGAAATGGAGAAAGATCTGCAACGTTGAACGTGCGGTGCATGCGAAACTCAACAGGAAGGTCAACTTTGTAGGCATTCGGCCAACAAGCACAGACACTCAGAAAAGGACCAAATCGGCGCATAAGGAGCTTGTTGCCCTTGCCTTGTCGTCACGCCTTCTAAAGGTATACCATGACCAGATCATCCGACTGAAAGGAAACAAAACGGCGGTGCTCATATGCGGTCTCTTTATAGGAAGCATAAGTGGTCTGTAACCGAGAACGAACGTCGGCATGGATAGAAGTCAGGCGGGCAGCCAACTCAACTGAGGAGGATATAGGCACTGTCGGGGGAAGATCGGCAAAATCTATGGGCATCGTGGGTGCCTGTCCCAACACAATCTGGAATGGGAAGAGATTGATAGAACGGTTGCCGGCGTTGTTGAAGGCGAACTCGGCCCGGACTATCAATATATTCCACCTGCGAGGATGCTCCGAAGACGGACACCTTAATTGGTCACCCATGCTTCGGTTGACCACCTCAGTCTGGCCATCTGTCCGAGGATGAGAAGCGGTCGAAACTGCAACTCTGTTCGTAGAAGTCGCCACAACGTACGCCGAAAATATCATGTAAATCGTATGTCCCTGTCGGAAATGATGTTGTGTGGGACTCCATGTAGACGAACAATCTCACGGAAGTATAATGAAGCGACATGGGATGCATATGTTACGCGCATACAAGGGATGAAGTGCGACATCTTAAAGAACCTATCCACCACGACTAAGATGGAATAATGGCCACTAGAAGTACGGGGTAACCCAACGATAAAGTCCATCGACACATCCTCAGGGATCGATAATGGAGTATACAGGCCCGCACTGGTGTGCTGGCCCTTTGCGGTCTGGCAAGCGTAGCAACGCCAAATGAAGGCGTTGCCATCCCTCCTCATCGTTGGCCAGTAAAAGCAATCCCTCAGCATCGCGTGGGTACGCGCTTGTCCCAAATAACCCGACAATCCTCCTCCGTGAATCTCAGAAATGATCTTCTCAAGCAAATAAGAAGATGGAATACATAAAAGCGGTCTCATGGCGTAGGAATCCATCCTGCAAGAGATACTCACCCGAAGCACCATTGCCCTGCTGGCAAGCGGCAAATATCGGCCCAAACTCCACATCCGTTGGATAGAGGTCCTGGACCTCATCAAACCCAAACACTGGACTTCTAAGAGTCACCAATGCATGCGCCCTCCAGCTAAAGGCATCTGCCACCAGGTTCTCCCTTCTCGGCTTGTACTATAAATGAGATGTGTAGCGCTGGAGGTAAGCGGTCCATTTGGGGTTGTCTGTCACTAACACGCCGTTGGCTATGGAGGAAACGCAAGGCATCGGATTTGATGACGAACTCCTTGTGAAGGAGATAGGATGATCAAAACTTCACCGCCGTCACAACCGCATAGAACTCTTAGTCATATGTCGAATAATTGAGCACAGCGGCAGTCAATTTCTGATTAAAAAACGCGATGGATTTCCCGTTTTGACTCAGTGCAGCTCCTACTCCCGTCTTGCAAGCATCGCAAGATAACTCAAACAACTGATCGTAATCAGGCAGTGCTAGGATAGGCGCAATCGTCATCAACTCCTTGAGGCGTGTGAAGACTCTATCGACCTCTGCAGTCCACCGAAACTCGGTGCTCGAAGAAGTGCTCATCAAATCCGTGATAGGGGCCATGACAGTGCTGCACCCGGCTATAAAGTCGCTAGGTCATGAAAGTTGCGAACTTGAGGCACTGAGGTGAGTATGGGTTAATCCACTATCGCCTGAACCTTGGCATCATCCGCTCTAACACCATCACCATAAACAACATACCAAGTCACCAGTGGCACCATAAAGGCGCACTTATTCAACGTGAAAAAGAAGCGCTTGGCTCGTAAAACATCCAATACCCGAGCCACATGCTCAAGGTGCCCCTCCTCTGATCAGTTGTAGATCAAGATATCATCAAAGTAAACCACCACGAATTTGCTCAAGAAAGGGCACAGAATATATGTCATCACCCTCATGAAGGTGGATGGGGCATTGGAGAGGCCGAAAGGCATCACCGTCCGCTCATAGAACCCATCCTTCGTCTTGAAGGCAGTCTTCCACTCATCCCCCGATTGCGTGCGAATCTGGTGATAACCGCTCTTCAAGTCGAGTTTGGAGAAAACCTTCGCACCATGGAGTTAGTCAACTATATCCTCTAATCTGGGGATAGGAACCGGTACATCACGGTGATCTTGTTAATTGCGTGGCTATCAACACACATACGCCAACTCCTATCCTTCTTTGGCACTAATAAGGAGGGTACCGCATAAGGAGACATGTTATCCCGAATATAACCCTTGTCACACAGCTCCGTGACCAACCTCTGTAACTTTGCATGCTCCGTAAGCGACATACGGTAATGGGGAAGGTTGGGGAGTTGCGCTCCAGGGACAAAATCCATAGCATGATGTATATCCCGGAGAGGAGGAAGATCATCCGGGGGCATACATACATTGACATACGAATCTAACAAGCTTTAGACACGTGGAGGAACAGATGCCTCTGGAGTAGTCATGGAACTAATGAGGGCGTAGCATAACCCCGTCTCCGCGGCCTTTGTGGCTAACTCCTCGTGCGAGACAATCAAGGCGGAGAGTCGTGTCGTCGAGAATGGTTGCATGGGACGGAGGAGAAAGTCCCTACCCTCTTGCATAAATGAATAAGTATTAGCTCAACCATCGTACATACTACGATGATCAAACTCCCACAGCCGCCCCAGAAGTAGGGTGGCACCCGCCTGTCCACCAGATGCACACAATCTCATCATGGTAGTCTCCAATAAAAAAGGCCACTCGACACTGTCGGCTACAAATAAGTGTAGCTCCGCTAACCAACCATCCACTACGGCACGGGGAGGTCAATGATTCCGTGTGAAGCTTCAGTTTATCAACTATCTCCTACACCACCAAATTATCACTAGCCCCGTCGTCTATAATACCTTACATAGCCTCCCTCTTGCGGTACGAGTAAAGAAAATGCTCGTACGGATCCACATATCATCACTAGGAGGGGGTGAATGGGGATCAACTGAGGTGGTTATCATGACGATGTGCATATAGGCGATAGAAATATCCGCAAACCTCGTTTAGGTACAAAAAAAAGAGTCTCCGTCGGCAAATAGATTGGGCGATGGATAAAAGATACGCGGGTAAGGATTGGAAGGATGCCCAACGAGGCGCACCCTTTGTACATGGGGTTAGGGGTAGGGTCTGGATCCATGACTATTGGTTTAGGGTTTGAAATTGGGTCGGAATTTAGGGTTTCTCGAGAACTTGTACTATAGGGTTTGGAATTTGAAATTTTTTTTTTTTAATATCGGCCGAAATGGAGGATTTTACTGTCGAAATAAGGTGGCTGGGTTGGGTGACTCCATCGGCGGCTGGTTGCAGTGGTGGTCGATTTTTCGAAGGGTTTTGATCAGGTTGTGGGTTGATCGGAGGGTTCCGCCTAGTGTTGGACTAGATCGGAGGCAGGGGGTCGCGGTCAAAATGGGTTGCGTGTGGCCTGGTCGGTTGGGGCAAGGACCGACCGGTCACGGTTTGGATGACACCTTGCGTAGCAGTGGGTTCTGGCCATTTTGGCAATGATCCGGCTACTGTTTGGTGGGCGTGACTTAGGCAGTTAGGGTGTTGGGTGGTCGTCGGCCCTTTCTGGGTGATTTCCAACAGCGGGTGGGGCCGATAGGGATTAGGGTCTGAGGTGTCTATGGTTAGGGTTCCGGTGGTATGATTGAGGAGGCACCTCTTCTAATCCGGGTGCAGCCAACCCGATTCCCAATCTTCTATAATCATCTTCAACCTAAGAGCAAACGAGGCTCTGATACCAATTTGATGTGAAATAAGGTGAGGAAGCATAAAATAAAACTAATCTACACAACTAAAAGAAATCATGAATGGGTCTCAATTTCTCTCTCTAAGCTCTCATTATCAAAATGTCAAAAGTGATACAAATGGGAGCCTTTGGGCTATTTATACTTGAGTTACAAAAAAGGTAAAAGGGCTAAAACAAAAGAAATGGGCCCCTATGCTCCTGCATCAGAATAATCAGTCTTCTAAAAATCTAGACCAAGACCGGACCATTTTAATCGGTTTTGATCTTATACAGTTTAGGTTCGATCTAGGTCCATTTCGGTCCAAGGCGGCAAATGAAAATGTTGCAACAAGAAATTTGTAAACACAAATCTAAACTAACATAATAGATTTCAATAACAGATTAGGGAGAAACACAAATCTATATAGAAATACCTTTGATGTATACATATACTAGTATTCAACCCGTGCGATGCACAGGCGCTAACATATATAGTCCGCCATTTATACATTTATGTAACACTAAAATACAAGTAAAAATCGTCTAATAAGTTTAAATGTAATTCAAATTTCTTGATTGAAATTAAAATTTCATTGTAGTCCTGGTATATGGTGGGATTTAATTATTAAAGTAAAACACTTTTATGAAAGATAAGTCGCTGAGAGAGTGATTCTATTTAGCTGTCTATTAACAAAGAAAAGAATTAATCTATGGGTTATAAGCAAGGAACCTGATTTTGGACATTCTTCGTAATGGTGCAAATTGCGTACCAAACAATTTGTAATATACGAAATAATTCAATATTTTAAAAATTATAAACCATACATATAATAATATATGTGACAAAAAGATGAGATTCTTAACTTACAGAATGAAAGGAATTTGATTTTCTATACAAGATGGGAGGTAAAAATTAAACAACTGTTGTGTACAACAAACTTTTCACTTTGCAGATTTAGACCTGACTTTATTTTAGAATGGATTGTTGCTTATGCCCCACAGACCAATTCTTTTCTTTGATAAATATTCCGGCGCAAAAGCTCCATAACAAAAACAGCTAGCAACATTATCTGTTTTGAGCGAGGTTAACAATAATCAATCAAGGAGACATGGAGTAAGTTTTGACAAAAAACAAATCATTGAAAAACAACAGAGTCCAATCTCACCAGTATCTCTTGGTAAATGCAGATTTGGTATGTAGTATGGAATGGAGAAACATGCCTGTATAACTTCTAATGGAGGAACTAACATTTTCGACCTAACCCGTTTCCCCTCTCCCGATTTTCGGCGACGGCGCATTATCTTCTCCGGACTCCAACCAAAACCTTCTTCCCTCTACAAGTTCTAGTAAGGTCCTCTCTCTCTCTCTCTCTCTCTCTCTCTCACCGCCACACACTCCCCCCCCCCCCCCACCACACACACACACACACAAACCACACACGCACACATCAATACACACACACGCACACACACACGCACACAGCAAGAGCAACACATATACACACACATGCACATAACAACAACACATCAACACACAATTGTGTAGATAATTTTTTTTGATTATTTTATTATTCTGGGTGGGGATTGATATTCTTTTGCGGTTAGGGCTTGATATTTCCAAGTCGTATATTATGAAATGGAAAATAAATTTGTTGATTCTAAATTATTGGCTCTAAACAGTAAAGGCTTGATATTATTTTTGACATTAGTATTGATATTACATGTTTAAAGAGGCAAGTCAAAAATGATTCAATTAGTTAAGTCTTGATATTTCTAAGGCCTTAAGTATGAAATGGTAGATAAATTTGTTGATTTTAAATTGTAATTCAACGACTTACTTGACTTCTATATTGTGGCACCCCCTTTTTGTAATATAATGACTTGTTAGTTGTTATTTGAATTATTAGTTGTTTCCCCGTGCACAAGAATTACTTGTGATTGTGATTTATTATTTTACTATAAAAGTGCCTCCACTTGGTATGTTACTGTCCAACAGTTTTCTTTGGAAATTCCGTTGCAATGATGGTTTAAGGAACGGAGAAACGTTGTGACCGCATACAATAGAAAGAATTAAGTGTTGTTTACTTATTTAATTATTAATTCACTAGAGTAGCGTTGGTTCATAAAGTTGAGAATTTTGATATGTATCTTCTTTTTTTAACAAAAGGGAAATGCGTATTGAGTAGCTATCGCCTATTCAATAAGAGGAAAAGATAACTCATGATTCATGAATATGAACTAGAGGTTAGTACTTGATTTTAAACATTCTCTTAAGAGTTTATATTGTTCCTTTTTTTAATTAGTTATAGCAAAATTCTCTTATACTTTGATCGTCTAATTTTTATTCAATATGAATTCTACTTAATTTAAAAATTAGTGTTAATTGCAAGGAATATGATAACATGTGCCCTCAGGGCACATGTTTTGAGCGTCAAAATAGTAAGTATGAAGGCTCCACATGAGTATCTGTATCCTATTGATTGTATGTCGGACCCTGTCCCTGCTATTTTTGGGTTCTAAGTGTGTGCCCTTAGGGCACATGTTATCAAGACCCTAATTGCAATGAATAAGCATGTAAATGAATGCGGATATTATTCGAATTCGGGGAATCCGAGAGGATATAGATATGGATGGTTGTTTTTATTATCCGGCTATGAAGCACGGACACTCTCCTGGAAGCCAACGTGTCGGACACCTATGAAGCATGAACACTCTCCCGGAAGCCACGAGTCTGCTTTGACTCAAGTAATGGTGATTGTGCTTTATTTATGATTCTTAATGTCAAAGTGTGTTTGAATTTTGTTTTGTATGGTCCATTTTCTTAATTCATGTTAAGAATGCTCTAATAATGTATTTTATGAAGAAAATCTATTTTATTTCATTAATATATATTTAAATATATATTATATATTATACGTATCATAGCGTGTCGTATCCTAGTTTTTGGATCAATCACGTATCGCGTGCCGCGTGTCAAAACACGTTTTACGTGTCCGTGCTTCATAGCTATCCGGGCGGATACGGATACATATATTGCATCCAGATAACGGATACAAATATGGAAAGCATGATATCCGCTCCGTATCCGTCCATTTACCACCCTTAATCATAACAAAGTATGATCCTTATAAATATTTCCATTAATAAATGCTATTTAACATCGCTCCTAATGTATACTAGAATATATATCGCACGCACATTGCAACATGCGTTTCACCTTCATTGGACATAGGACTCGTAAGTGTCGTAAAATTTCACCTTCATTTTGGTTCTTTATCATCATCACACCCATTTCTTTTCCCAGATTCACTTTCGATTGGTGCAACCATTAGCCTCTTCAATCATCTTGAACATAACTCAAGAAAGTTTAGTCAAGCACTGAAGCACTTTCATATTCTAAACTCGTCATCATAGTTTGGATTTTTCGAAAAACAACACCAAATAAGAGGACAAACAACTAACATGAACGCACTAAAAAAAATCTACCAACAAAGAAAATGAACAAGGTAAAACCAATCCAAAATGACTACGGCAATTGTCATTGAGGATGTAAGGAGAGGTGAAGAATTTGCGGGAACTAACAGGATATAAGAACTTAGTGTAGTTCTATGATTCTCACGAGGAATTAAGGATGAAGACGATGTTTATGTAATCATGGAGTAAAAATGTTTATTTTCATACTGTACATGGAAGATACACAGCATGAAAATCTCACAACAAATACTGCATAGCAGATTGAAGATACACATATATACCTTCAATGGGAGAGTTTTGTGATACAAAAAAAATAGAGGGTTTGTAAAATGGTATGCTTAAGCTTCTTTATGTATTATTTAAATAAAAAAATGGGCTAATGTCATATCGGTTCTCTCCGGTCTAAAAATTGGTTATTTTTAAGAAAACCCAAGAACAGACCGGTTTAAATCTGTCTTTTCCTTTCTTGGAAAAAAGACCGGAATGGACCAGGGGAAAAAAAAGGTTTTTTGGGACAGGTTCTGTTCAGTTCAGTTTAATCGGGTTTTTCGGTCTGTCAATTTTTTAGTGCAACCCTAAATATGTGCAGTAAATGTTTAGTCAAATATTAATCATACATATACCTTGACCAAATAGATTAGTCTCTCTCTCTCTCTCTCTGTTACTGTGTGCATATATTGCATCACTACTAATCTTGACTAACATCTTAGCTCTATCTGCAAGATTTAGTGCTTTATGCTCAGCCACCAATCAACATAATGTGAGATAAAAACTCCATAAATTGCGACTATCAGTAAAAGTGTGCTATCTAACTAGAATGCAATAAGAACTGTGAAGAGTTTATACCTTTCCCCAATCGGAACCAAGACCACTGCATCTCATCTTCAAGTGTATCATCTTCGTACCCAGTTCAGTCTCAACTTTCTTCCTTAAATACCCCTCATCAGGTCCAAATGAATCCAAATACGCAGTGTACCGCTGATAGACTGTACGAAGTGCATTGAGAAATTCATCTGAAATGGGTTTCACATTCTGCACAAAAATTTCAAATAAATAACAAAACCTTGAGACAACCAAAAGTAAAAGCTCTTATTCCCACACATCTATATGTCACCTCGCCACTCAATCCAATGCTGTCATCAATTTCCATCCTCAGCGACACAAGTATCCCAATAAACTCCTCGCTTGCCTCGGCTGCACGGAAAACGTTGGCTAAAGCCTCCTGCCCAGCCTTGTCGTTAGTGTTTTTTGATAATGCCTTCTTTGCATCATGAATGACAGTATCTGGTATCTCATCCCAACTTGAAGCCATCAGGTCTTTAAAGACAATTTCAACCTCAGGGTCTTTTAAGGCAGGCATGTGACTCACATCTTCGCTGAAAAAACGAGTACTTCCAATGCTCATTGCAAAAGGAGGCTGGCAATCTATAGATCAACAATATCATAATCTAAGTCATTTTTCAAGGCAGGTAATATAAAAAACTAATTCTGAACAGGAAAGATAAACCCTAAGGATCCATTTGTTTGTCAGGAAAGTTAAGCGGGAAAATGATTCCCGGGAAAAGTGAAGTAAAGGAAAAGAAAAACTATGTGTTTGGTTAACACGGGGAAAACTGCAAGAAAATTATAAACAAAAATAAATAAATAAACTATATATACACACACACACACATATATAGTTATAATTTTATAATAAACATAAGTATTTTTTATTTTTTATTTCAATCACTAGAAAATATGATTTATATAATAAACATCCATTTAACTCAAATACTAGTAAATATGAATAAAAAAATTATTAACACTTAATTAGTACCTATGAAGCACCGATTCTTCAAAAATAGCCTCGAGTCCGAATCCGATTCTTCTGAGGTGCGGGTACGGCACCGATTCGCACCCAAGAAGAATCGGTGGGGATTTTTTTTTTTTCCGATTCGTTTTGGATTCGGCAAGGATTCGTTTCTGGATTCGTTTTTTAATAAAAAGTAAGTTGTGTAAAAGTTTTGGGTCTGTTTTCAAAACAAAATAAAAAACTTAAGTTGAGTTATATGGCCATTGAAATGGTGTTAAAGGGTGGGGGGTATTTTTTATTCTTGTAAAACTATCTTTTTGTTATGATTCACCTAGGAAGTTGACGATGCATATATGGTGTTTTGATTTGTAAATCCTTCTACTAAACAATTGGTATATGAATCATATGATGTTTTTCTTTTGGTACTTAGTTGATGCTCCTGCTAGTTTACTTTTCAATTATAATTTAATTATTGTTCATATTTAGTTGTTGGTTTTATTATGGTGCATGTTTTCTAACTCAAAAAATTGATATATTTAATAAAGAATAATAATTTATATATTATATTAATTTATTTTTCTTGCCGCACCCGCACCCTATTTTTTCAAAAAAATTCGATTCACCGCACCCCGCACCCGTGCTTCATAGATTAGTACAAATATCAAAATATAGCGTACTATTATGAATATTTATTGGTAAACATATTAGTACTACTTGTAATAACAACACTAATAATATAAGAAAAAATAATAGTAATAATAATTTACATGATAATATACCAACTTTCCTTTAACTTCTCTGCAAAATCCTAGGTCTTTGGTAGGATGTGTTTTGTGGGAAAGTTTTCCTGCACGAAAATTTTAAGATCATTTTCCCACAACTTTCCTGCTAACCAAACTCAACAAAAAGTGCAGGAAAGTTATTTTCCTTCACGTTTCCTTTCCTTTCCTGACAAACAAACGCACCCTCAAGGTATACTTTCATTTTCATCTCCCATAAGAAGTGGATGAAAAAGTATTGGTTACAAAGTTGTATCTAAAACTGAATTCTCTATTTCTCATCATGTAATATGTCTTTATGACGCATCGATATTAAATAAAAAATAAATATTATTATTAGTATTTTATATTAGTATTTTATTATGAGTAGATAAATATTAGTTAGATATTGTTTGGATTTTTATTCGGATTTATCTTTTAATTAGGTTATCTTTTATCTTTTAGTATCCTAGTCCAATTAGGAGACTTACTCCCCAAGTTTAGAATTAACTATAAATAAAGCTAATGGCCATCTCTTGTAATCAAATTTATTATTAATGAAATTTACGAGATTTGAAAGAGATGATTTGAGAGAAAATATGATTTGATTATTATTATTATTATTATTATTATTATTATTATTATTATTATTATTATTATTATTATTCGTGTGTGTGTCAATCCCGCTGCGTTTCCCATCAAAGTGGTATCAGAGTTGCGTTAACTCCTGATTTTCCACACAATCGTGTGTATCAAGGACACGAGCTATGACAAGCGCTCGGAATAACCCATCGTGCAGCGTGTACTTAGCAATGATCAACGCTCCAAAACCGGCCACCACAGTCACACCAACACCAGCGGGGGCTGGATTTTATTTCACAACGGTTTTCAAAAGTTGAATGAATAAATAGAGATTTTGAAGTTAGAGCGGCGGCGAGAAGCCGTTCGGCAGTTGTAGCGATTCAAGGAGGTGGCATTTTGGATCACCACGAGGCAGTTAAGGTTTGAAAAATCATTAAGAGATAAGAACTCTGCCCAACCACCTCGGACGACCTCGCCTTTAGCTGGTGGCCCCCAAAACCTAATCTCCACCACTTGTGAGTCACAACCCTCTTTTGCTGCCACCTAAAAACCGTCAACAAAACGCCCAGATTCAACCTCGCCCCTCCCACTGTACCCCCTCCGGCTGGACCTAATCACAACCAGCCCCAACAATTCAATTTTCGACCTGATCTTACACCCTCCGACCCATTATCCACCAGATTCGGACTCAAAATCATCCCCCAAATGTCGAAACCTTTCACTCGGCACAAAAACACCTGTTCGGCCATCAGCCTAGGCCTCTGACGTTGTCGCCCACTTTCGGCCATAGTGGCCAGCCCGAAACGAGCTCCAGTATGTCCACAAAGTGTCAGAGCAGGACTTAGATGTGGTGTTGTTGGGTTTTAGAAGAGAAGGAGGAGCAACTAGAGTTTGTGATGAAAGAAAGAGAGAAAGTAGCTAGGGTTTTATTTGTTAAGCTCGCGCCTTTAAATGAAGAGTTGGGCTTTGAGGCTTTTGAGGAGTTTGAGTTGCATACGTGGACTTTATTCGACTTTGGTTCATTTTTAAACGACAAAACACTTTGGTTGGTGTTTAATGCTCCAAAAAATCATTTTTTTGGTGTGGAAAAATTTGGGTAACCCCAAAAATTTAAAATGTTGCAAAATATTTTATTTGGGCGCCGAAAAATTAAAGAAAAATATTTTGGGTGCCAAATTAAAAACTCAATTTATTCGAAATATTTATTTACTTGGCATAGGCGAATTCAGATTGTTGTGTCGGTTCGAGAGGTTTGTTGGACTATGATATTGGCTTGAGCGTGTTCAATTCAACCCTATAGCGCTCAAGACGAACTTTTCAAAGAAGGGGGGAGTGATGCATCCGAATATTAATGAAAAAAATAAATATTATTATTAGTATTTTATTGTGAGTAGATGAATATTAGTTATTAATGAAAAAAACAAAATTACTATTATTTTAATTATTTAGATATTATTTAGATTATTACAAGGATTTATCTTTTAATTAGTTATCTCTTTTAATTAGATTATCTTTATCTTTTAGTTTCATAGTCCAATTAGGAGACTTGCTCCCCAAAATTAGGATTATATATAAACAAACCCATTGGCCCTCTCTTATAATCAGATTTATTATTAATGAAATTTATGAGATTTGAGAGAGATGATTTGAGAGAAAATATGGTTTGATTATTATTATTATTATTATTATTATTATTATTATTATTATTATTCGTGTATGTCAATTCCGTTGCGTTTCGCATCACTTTCTCTCTAAATACTTACGGAGAAGTTGCCAATACAACAGTTGTACAGCAGTTGTATAGACATTTGATCGAAATGGATGCAAAGAAAAAGGGAGCTCGTGATTTGTTTTGTCCATTTTTTGTTAACAATAAGTGCTTTCTCCTCTAAATCCTTCCATTAACACATTCCATTCACTATTCTCTCTCCATCTTTAGCATGCAAGTGGATGGATCCTCACTATCATTTCCTTATTTTCACTCCCTAGCTATCAAGACAAGATCAAGGGGCGAACATTATCCTATCCTTAAGGCTGCATTTGATTGGACACATTTCCTACGAAAGTGAATATATTTTCCCTTTTACATTTTGCAGTGTCTTTGTCCAGATTTTCCTTAAATTCACTTTCCTTAAAAATGGTCATGTGATCCCTTTCTCCCTTGTTGAGGAAATTGTTTCTACCCCCTTCTAGGTCTTTGTTTTCCATGAAAAAATAATTGCATAGCAAGCCAATTCTTGAAACAACTAAAAAATCAAACGACTTTGTCTCTTAACACCTCTCATCCCTCTCGCTACTAAAGCCCTTCGTGTAATCTCTCTCTCTCTCTGCACATGGCACACAGATTTGAAAGAGTTTTGTTCCACGTTGTAGAAGAGGTATGACAGGGAAAACGAGCAAGAGTTATGTCCAAACTGGGTGCAGTCCCCATAGGCCAATATGGGTGCTAACCGAAACCCCAGCGGTGTCACCCAAAACATTCCATATTAAATTGTCCATTGAATATCCTATTGATTTCATTAAGTATTGATCTCTTCTATTTCTCAAGTATCTATATAATTACTGGTCTGACTAACATGACTCGATCTACGCAAAGTTTAAAACAACTTTCTTAAAATGCTGGAGAATATTGGTTTTAAGACTAGCGAGTAGAGTCTTGTTGGGGTCTCGATCCCCATCCAGTTTAAAAGACAGGCACCAGCTGCTAACTCATAACCTCTCATTGATGACAGCTAAGCCTGGTAGAACCTAGTCATGATTATATCCTACGAGAAGCCTGCAAACAACAATACCAATCAACATACCTTTTGCAAAGGCCAGTCCCTCTCAACCAACTTACAACGTCCCTCTCTGACGACACCACCACCCACCACCACACGCACATACACACGCATTTTATGCCCATCAACTCCATGTTACTCTCTCGCTAACCAACGCAACCACCACCTATTCTGCCCAAACTATTTATACCCCCCTGTGGTCAAGACTCCTCTACTAATGTTTATAATGACTTGTTGCAGGGTTTACCTTTCTCTCCGTTGAGTGCGCTGTCTCCTTGCTTTATGTGGATCTCTCTCTTTGAGTCTGTTCCCCTGTATCTTTATATCTGTCAGGCCAAATAACATTTAGAGAAATACCCTTCACAGATATCAAACTCACGGAGTCATGATATATATACATCTCTCACATGCTCCTCACCAATGAGGGCAATAATTTAGTTCAGAATATGAATCGTTTCTCTCACAAAATGACTTGGGCAGCCTTATACGGCACGGAGTTGTTGCTTTCAATATATATGTATTGTCTCTTCTGGTCTATTGGGTCTTTTATTCGACCAAAAAATAATCAAGCCTATGAAAATCTTGCGGACAACATTAGATATAAAAATTAGAAAGAGGGTCATTGCAAATAGTCCTATTTGAATGAAGTTCATTTAGTTTTTTGTTTCACAAATAAGTTCCTTGAAGAAAAGAGAGCATTTGGATGCAAGATAAGATATCTAACTTTTTCAGATACCTTATGAAATCACAATTACCTTACCATATATATATATATATATATATATATATATATATATATATACATATATATATTATAAAAATAATCATAATAATTAATAAATAAAAGATTATCGAAATTCAAAAATACGTTACTGAGACAGAGACTTCAGAGACCTTACCTAACTTATAAGTATATTGATCACATCAATTAAATCAAAGAATATGAATTGCACTCTAATAGTTTAATACTTCAGAAATCTAATTGTAAAATTTTAAATACTCCAAATTAAATGGGGCAGTGCAGAATCATGTATTGATCTATTGTTTTGTATGAATACAAATTTAATTTATTATTTTGTACGAATTAAATTTTACAATGAAAATATTGCAATCAAACATTAAACAAAATGGAAAATACAGCATTTTCCATTTAAAAAAGATCGGGAAAATAACTTAAACTTGTATTCTAAAGACATTTCCATGGAGATCAATTGTTTTCCACCCTCAATCTAGATTTACAATCAAAGGTACCTGTTTTTTGTGGGTGGGGAGAATCCTGGGTGGGATTGTCCCAGAATCACTGGACCAACCTTCGGACTCGATCAAACATACCATCAGTTATTTTTCTTGTATCTCCTAACTAATGCTCTATTCTTCCCATTCCTATTGTTCCTGCATCCCACTTATTGAGACGATTTCTTGGCTTTATATATCAATTCATTTTTTCCTTTTGCGTAATCCGAAAATTTTATGCATGTTTATACTACCTTAACCCTGACCAATGTGTTTCATCATTATAATTTTTATCTGGGCTTTTATAAGTTAACCCCCCACCACCACCACCACACAACCACCCTTTTTTTTAAATAGCAATCTTAGAGATACACCTTGGAGGTTGAAATACCAGATATAATCCCAAAAGTCTGAAGGACATTCCACTATCTGGAGTGGGGTCTCAAATCTACAATCAGGTTTTCCCCCTCTAAATGTATAGACCGAAATACTCCTCCCATTCTTCTCGATTTCACCATTTTCCCAAGTACTCTAACCTTGATTTCTTTACTATAAATATATACCCTGTATTCCATCTTCAAAAATTAGGCCCATACTCCATTTTTTTATCCAACCCTAGTAAATCTGATAAGTCAAAAGGGATCCAAACTGAGGTACACTATTCAAAGACATCAATTGGAAAGTAAAAAATAAAAATAAAAAATAAAAAATAAAAATAAAAAATAAAAAATAAAAAACAATCCAAGACAAACTCTATCTGAAACATATTCAGTGATTCACTCCCAAATTAGGGGGTTCAAATATATAGTATATCCCCTAATCATAATAACCACTAATAGAATATTTTAATATCTTTAAATGTCGGAAAGACATATGCCATGGAATCATGAAGAAACTTCTGCATTACTAACTAAAGGATAACACTTAGTAGTAAGGGTGAGGTAATATAGCAATTTTAGAGATATTATAAGCTACGAAGCACGAACACACTCCTGACACCCCGCACACTTAATTTAACACGTGATGCACTCAGATTTGCTGTTAATTTAACACATGATGGACTCAGATTCGTTGAGGGCACGCGAGGATATGTTGGGATGCGCTAGGATTAAGCATCCTCGGACACACTCGTGACATGCAAAAAATACATTTTTGGACGCGTGGGATAATTTTAATGTTTTGACACTTATAAATGAGGCCAATCGTACAACACCACAGAAATATTAGTTTTTGAAAAACACTATTCGCCGGGTGGCTTTTTGCCATCAGAGGTTTGTCGCTCTCATTGGGTCTCCGTCAGAGGAGCTCTTTCGCAATCGTTTATTCTTTGGTAAGTAGATACTTCTTTTGGATGTATTTCTTATTTGAATCGTGAATATGTTCTTTGCTCATCATATTTCTTCTTTGAACCACTTCTAAATCCATTTCACATTCACGCTACATAATTTACATTTCCCATCTCAGTTCTCTTTATATTTTGTAATATATTCTAACTCAAGGGAGTCACCAAAGAGACTGCCCAAAGCAGCTTTACATTTATCTGGGCCCAAATCCAACAATCCCTCATATTTTAAATGTAAAGCCCATCCAAAACATGCACCAGATTGGGGTCCCTAGGGCTACCGTCCGTTGCAACTGCTTTGGAACATCGAGACATTTGCGCCGCTTAAGATCATATTGCCACCATCGAAGTCATCAAACCATTCGTTGACTCCATCCTTGCTCGACTGCGAGTACTGTCACCCAAACATCGCAGAGCAGGGTGCTCCCTTGCATCAAAAGGGGAGCACTTCCTTCAGCCTTAAACACAATAGATTCTGGTGCCTAGGACTACTAACGGCCAGGGCATTGCCTCTTTAAGCTTGCTGCACAAACTCGAAATTTAACTCAGTAATGATGGAGGGTTGTCCATTAGAGACGTTAGAGGTCGGGGAAGATTTGTTGTCCAGATTGAGTGCCGCTACAGGTTAGTGAAGGCTTCACAGCCTCGCTGGAGTTAAGTCGTGGCCAGAAAAGAGCTAAATCATCGTTGTCTTTCCCGCACCCCTCTTAGTTGGAGCTCGGTGCATTCCTAAAATAGGCCCAATATAGACAGGATCAGGGCACTTGCTCGAAACAGGAGGCCAATCGCCCTTCATAGTGTCGCGCAGTGGCAAAAATTTGCAGGGTTGGTGACATAATTAAGGCGGACGGCAGCAGTAGGCTGCGGTGAGGGCACCGAGCTTCTCTAGGAAAGCCTCCATAGATGCCTCCAACTTCGCAGTCCAATATTCAATTTCAGAATATCAGCCCTTCCTCATCACCATCAATGACGCATTACGACTTTGTTTGACACGCAGCAACTACACACAATGGTGTTATACCAACTAACGTAAACTAGTCAACGACAAACCACAATGCGCACCAAGGAACGAAGGTCTCTCTAGAGTCTGTGCGCAAGGCGAGGCGCACACTGTACAAGACAAGCAAAAAGGTGCATTTTAATGTATATTTGATACAATGAAATAGCATTATCATCTAAATTTGAAACATATAGCATAATTCGCAATTATACATTGTTACAAAGAAAGAAATAAGAAGATATAGTTAATACACAACTCAAGTAGACAAATCATACAGCATTCTAATTATTAAAAGTCAATAAAAATAAAAATATCAAATATTCTTAGGTGAATTAGAAGTGCATGAGTTTAATTGTAATATCTTCAATTGTATTGCTTTTATTTTCGTTTAGCTAGTAGTGTTAAGTTTGGGATGATATTCCTTGGGAAATTTTTAGTATGCCCTTTGTAGTCTTTGTACTCTTTTTAGGGTTATCTCAGCCAGCAGGTAACTCTACCCTATAAATTGTAACACCCCCTATTTTTCATATACCAGGTTGCTAGTTTGTACGTCGAAAATGGGGGATGTCAAATAATTCGTTAGGGAATTAACTCTATTTACGATTACAGAAAAACGAATAGCGACAAATAATATAGCAAACACACACACACACAAGACACAAGATTTTACATGGTTCACTCCCAATGTGGGAAGTTACGTCCACGGTCGTTGCAAGTAAAGGTTTCCACCATTTTGAAGATGATTACATTATGATCTTGCACGTTCTAATAAAACGGTAGACCCTAATATCCTTTATATACGAGGGAATATCAGGGTGATCTAATACATGTATGAAATACCCAAAATACCCCCTAAAAAATCGGCCTCACACATTAACATAATTTATATCATTCTAAACATGAACGATAGAAAACGAAAACTAAAAACCATCTACAACAGTATATAACATATGCGAATAAAACAAGATAATAAAGATGAGTCTCAAATAACCGAATCAATAAACTGAACAAGTCTCCACAATAATAAAGTCTCAACTGATCCAAAACCAAAACAGAAGCATAAACAACTTTAGAACCCACCATGTGCCCATAATACAAATCTTTGAAATATACAAGGTCCAACTACGAGATAAATACGATAAAAGATAGCTCTAGATCTCCTACTCTGATCACTAGATAAGGACCTTTAACCGGTTCGCTCATCCCTTGCTCCTACAACTGTCGAATACCTGAAAAGGGTTCGTAAGAAAACACGTGGGTCAGACTCCACATTTTGCAAAAAATAGCTTACTCTAGGGAACAATATTAAATGGGATTTATTTACGTCTCCTGTTGTCCCCGTCGGCACTCACATCCAAAATACATCGCCTCGCCTCACCTCTATCGAGGAATATCCAATCCGATAATTTTACGATATAGATAATAGATATTTAACAACAACATTATAAGAAAATATATTAATAGATATCGGTAGTTGTCCCGTCGTACCCAAACAACAATAATCTATAGGTTATATGCCAATCCAATATCAAACAACGTAAGTACTCAAGTCCGAAGACTAATAGTGTATCGAACGTAAGTCCTACTTTGAACTACAATGTAATGTCGTCACTGATAAATAAATACTAAGCCACTACTACCCAACCCGAAGTATCTAAAGTAGTATCGCCACCAATAAACAAATTCCAAAACTAACACCAACCCCGTAACACGATACCCAAGTATGTTAAGTCCTTTTCTAAGGACCAACTACTTTCCTTTACATTACCTATGTAAGCCTTACTAATTACTAGGCTAATCACGATACTACCAACAATCCCGGTGAACCATAGCCATATATAGTCTTAACCATTATACCATACAATGCCCGTACCAACTAAACTCTCATTGGTGTAATTATAAAACTCATCAATCCCTATTAGGCTATGATTATCATTGGCTAGCTATCTACTATGCACAACACAAGTATCCATTAAGTTTCACAGAAGTAGCTACAATTCACTACCGAGTGCTACAACACAATATCGCGATCGCTAATCCTACGCTAAGTGCTACATGTATACGTAGTACCCATATACTACATTGTATCCTATAACACAAGCATATCACAGGAACCACGGTAACCGTAAAAGCACAATCCAAAATTCTCACATAATTACATCCATCAATCAATGTAACCGCCATCATTATCTAATCAAAAAAACGAAATTGCAAAACCCAAAAAAAATGCAGAAGATAGAGCATTGATTCTCTAGTCATTATGAATTAATTGCCACCGTTTCACAGATTACGACTAAATCACCGATTAGTATACAAATAGTCACCACAAATTGATATAGACGAACATGTAAATGTGCAAATATATTGGTATTTAAGTAACATAAATATATGTGCTTTTTATATCAAAGAAAAATTTATATGAAAAAAAAAAGATACAAGAATTGGACAAGTCCAACCTAAAATTCAAGTCACGGTATAAGATAGTGAGGGGGGGGGGGGGGGGGGGGGGGGGGTAATAGGCTAATAAAATCTTGCTTTCCAGCGTATCAACATTGTTACGAATCAAATCGGAAATAGCAACAATGTATATGTATATTAGAGGATCGGTAGGAAACACATATACCGCGTTTGGGAGAATATGAATATGGGAGAGAAGGGTGGAAATAGCGACGGTGGTGATTGTTGATGGCTGTTGTGGCCGCAGCAGCAGATAAGCCTACAGATTTGCGACAGATCGAACGATATACCGATCGAATCATCATCATTTTCTCCATTTTTTTCCTCTCTAATCCCAAGTCTGGACGCGATTCGCCAAAAATGGATGCCGCCCCCGCTCTAGAATCGCGACCCGGTGATTTGGGTTCAAAATCGGGGTGAATTCGCCGATTGCAAATTTTGAAAGCGCGATCTTGTTTTTTTGAGTTCGCTCGTATATGTTGAATTCTTCCAACGGGAGATGAAGTTGTTTCGGCTGGTTTGATCCGAGGTCGAAGAAAGTGGGTTCTCTCTCTTTTTTGTTGGGTGGTAAATTTTAACACCTCACGAAACTTCACGAAATTGTTCGAAAAACACGAATTGTCATGTTTTGTATCGTATTCGTGTTCGTATTTTTCAACACGAAGTCGTATCGTATCGTATTTGTATCAAAAACACGAATGGACCCAATTGACACGATCCATTTAACACGATTTGAACCCAATTGACACGATCCAATTAAACCTATTTAAACTTAAATGAATCCTACATCTACACTTGTCAAAAGATTGACCTTTCTCACATTTTAACACTCAAAAACCTTAATATCTCACTTCATTCACGGCTACACATTTCAACTTCTCAAACTCACTCGCGCCTCTCTTTCTCTAACTCGCGTTTTTTCCCTAAAAAAAACACCGCACCATCATCGTCTTCCCACTCTAAAAATGCATGAAAAGAAGAAATTAAAAGTTACCTTTGATACCTCAAAGAAACCAGTTGAGATTGAACCAGATTTTGATGAAAATGATGAGGTTAGTTTGAAAATTTTGATTTATTTCCATCTGTTGAGATTTATTTTGATTGAACTAGTTGAGATTTATAATTATGTTGAGATTTTCGTATACCAATTTGATGAGATTTTAGTATATCCATCTGTTGAGATTTTCGTAATTCTTTTGAGAATGAGCATTTTTCCATCTGTTGAGATTTTTATACATCTGCTTGGTTTAAAATTTAGCTTGGTGCTTAGTTTGAATTATTTATCTTGCTGCTTGGTTTGAAATTATATTATTTGGTTTTTTAGCTTGTTGCTTACTATTTGGTTTTCTGATGAATGAGCATTTGAAATTATTTAGCTTGAGAATGTTTTTTTACTGCTTGGTTTATACTCTCTTGACCATATGAGAATATTTTCTGCTTGAGAATTTTTTATGCTTGGTTTATATTCTCTTGACAGTATGAGAATGTTTTTTTACTGTTTGGTTTATATTGAATGCTGCTATGATTTTTGCTCATATTGTTATCCTTGTTTTCATGTTATTTTTGTTTTAGATGGATGAGGAGGGGATTGGAGAGGACGGTTCTTGTGAAAATGATGATGCTCATACTGTCGATGTTCCAATTAAAGTTGAATCAGTGGGAGACGATCATAAAGTTAATCGTAAAAGAGAATGCTCGTTTCAGGTATGGTTATACTTTTATATGCTTCTAATTGGAGATGACGGTAGAGAAAGGGCTAAATGTATAAATTATGGAAGACGTTATATGTGTGAAACTAAAAACGGAACAGGAAGTTTGAGAAATCATTTGAAAAAGTGCCCAAAGAGGGATAGGGGTGATATAGGGCAATTAGTTATGAATCCTAAACAAAGGGTCTTTGGCAATGCTTAGCACTAAATTTAATGCTAAAAAATTTCGTGAACTAGTTAGTGAGGCCATCATTTTACATGACTTGCCCTTTCAATTTGTTGAATGTGAAGGGTTTTTCGATACTTGTATGAAGACGTCATCACCACCTCAAGGAATACCGCTAAAGCCGATGCGTTAAAAATGCATAAAAAGGAAAAAAATTAAGCTTAAGCATATGCTAGAAGTTGCTCTCGGTAAAATCTCCTATACATTTGATTTGCGGTACTCCATAAACACCGGTGGTTTTGTTGTGTTACTTCGCATTTTATTGATAAAGAGTGCAACTTGCATAAAAGAATTCTAAATTTTCAGTTTATGTCACCTCCACATAACGACATTTGCTTAAATGAAAAAAACTCTTCTTTGTTGGCAGAATGGGGGATTGGAAGGAAATTATTTACTATGACATTGGATAATGCGTCAAGTAGTGATACATTTGTGGAGTTGTTAAAAAGCCAACTAAATAATGAGGGTGCACTTTTGAGTAATTGTGAGTTTTTTCATATCCGATGTTGTGCACGTGTTTTGAATTTAATTGTGCAAGATTGGTTAAAAGCAATAGATGAGGGGTGGAAAAAGTTCGTGAGTGTGTGAAGTATGTTAAAGGGCCACAAGTGAGAACACATAAGTTTATGGATTGTGTGAAATTTGTTAACATAAGCCCTAAGAAAGGTTTGCGTCAAGATGTTCCAACTATGTGGAATGCAACCTTTCTTATGATTGAGAGTGTTGTGTTCTATCGCCGTGCCTTTGTTCGTTTAGCATTGAGCGCTTCTAATTTCGCACATTGTCCAAATCAAGAAAAGTGAGATAAAATTGAAAAAATATTTAGGTTTTTGGAAGTTTTTTATGAAGTTACTTGTATTTTTTCGGAAATAAATACCCCGCTTCAAACTTGTATTTTCCTTCTGTTTCCATAGTTGAATTAACGTTAAAAGAATAAATGAAAATCTCGGATGGATTTATGAGGGAAATGGCTTGAAATAATATATGTTAAGTTTTCAAAATATTGGTGTGATTATGGTTTGATTTTGGCAATGGCCCCAATTTTAGATCCTCGTTATAAGTTACAATATGTCGAGTTTGCATATAAGAAACTTTATGGCTCCAATTCATATCAAAGTGCTCTTGTTCGTGAAAAAATGGTTGTTCTTTTTGGTGAGTATGTGTCAAAATCACCTTCTACATCAACCTCTTTTGGAGGGGGTGTTAGTGCTAATCCGTCATTTGAGAGGAGGAAAGAAACAACACTTAGTAGAAGCACAAAAAACATGTTTAAGGTAATTTTTTTAATTCATATATTTTTTCTTTAAAGAGTTTTTTAATTCATGTATTCTTAACTTAATTGATTATAGTTGTTTAAATATAGGAATTTTTTGCATTTGAGAGTCTAGAATATGCTTGTGCGCAAAAGACACAACTTGAAATGTATTTGGATGAGTCGAGAAGTGATTTGGAGGAAGAGTTTGAAGTTCTTAGTTTTTGGAAAGCCCATCAATGTCGCTATCCAGAACTTGTTTGCATGCCCCATGACATTTTGAGCATTCCAATCTCAACTGTAGCATCGGAATCCGCATTTAGCAATGAAGGTCGTGTTCTTAATCAATATCGAAGTGCTTTGAAAGCTGAGACGGTAGAGGCTTTGATTTGCACGAGAGATTGGTTATTTGGAGTAAAAGGTATAATCGAGTCAAATGAGTAATAATTTATATCTTGACATAATTGCACTACACCAAAATGGCCAAATTATCACCTTTCAGTCGGCCACCCTTATCACGGTCATTGACCGTGACAACAAACACGCGTTTTGTGTCACGGTCATTGACCGTGATAAAGAATTGTCACGGTCAAGAACCTTGACACGACCGTGACAATGTCTTCAGTAAAAAAATCCCTAGGCTTTTTTTTTCCCACCGTTTTTTGGTTTTTCCCTCTCTCTCTCTCTCTAAGCGATTTCAGCGCTCTCTCTCTTTCTCTAAGGTATGTTTTTTTCCTCTCTTTCTCTTTCATTTCTATATGTGTGTATATGTATGTGTATATGTATGTGTATATGTGTGTGTATATATGTGTGTGGTGGGGGAGGGGGACAGGGGGTAGTGGGGGTGTGGTGGGTTGTGTGTGTACGTGTGTGTGTGTGTGTGCAAGTGTGGTGGGGGTGGGAGGAGGGGGGGCAGGGGGTGTGGTAGGGGGAGGGGGGAAAGGGTGGGGTGGTGTGTGTGTGTGTGTGTGCAGGTGTGTGCGTGTGTGTGTGGCGGGGGGAGGGTCAGGGGTGGGGTGGTGGGGGGGGGGGGGGTGCGGTGTGTGTGTGTGGTGGGGCAATCTTAACAATTGCATAGCTTTAATTAATAAATTGTATAGCTTTAATTGTAATTTTAATTGTATAGCTTTAGATGAAAGTAAATTAGTAATTAGTGCCCATTTCATATGAAAGTAGGATTGCCCCTCATTGTAAATTAGTAAATTAATAATTGTATACTTCAATTGTTAGTTTAATTGATGAAATGAATTTATTGAGTAGATGAATTAGGAGTACGAGATACATATTTATTGTTGACATTGATGTTGGATTATTTTGTTTAGTAAATGTTGGGTTGGTTAGTTTTAAAAGTGGCATGAGCACTGGATTATTGTCCATATGGGGGTGGGATTTTTCAAAATTTTTTTTAAATTACTTTGTATATCGAACAATATATATATAGTATGATAATTAAATGAAACATAATTGAAATTAAATATAGTGCGCATAGATACTAGCCTTCTAGTTCTTATGCGTACGCATTCAATAGCCCTTAGACCCGTTCGAGAGTCATTACCCCTGTAATGAGATCTTTCGAATTGTCCCGTTTGGACAGTTTGAGACTGTATAATTTCTGTATAATATTCTTAGTGGCTTAAAGTTGTTACTTTTGGAGGAAGTTCTGCAGTCGTATCTTAATGTTCCCTGGGTACATACTAGATTAACAAGTGTGACTGTTATTTCAATTGATCAATTGAAATAACACTCACACTTGTCAATCTACGTCGTGTACTTGGAGAACTACGGGGATATGCTGTCGAAATTTTTTCAAATCGTAACAATGTGCATGAGCTGTTAAGTATATTACAGAAAAATGTGGTCTTAAATGGGACAGGACCACTCACCCTTTAGAGGAGATGGAGGAAATAGAAATTTCTATTATAAATTGAATTTGAATATAAATAAGACATAATTAAATGAAACATACTATAAATCTAATTTTTGTTTACCTTTAATAAGTGATTAGTTGTGGTAGCTGTGATGGGATATCCGAAATACAAAGAGTGGATGGGTGAGACAAATAGAATGGGGGATGTGTTTCGCAGAGGTGCTAACAAATTTGTGAAATATGCAAAGAGATGTCATAATGATAAAGAGTTTTTGTGTCCGTGTGCTAGGTGTAAGAATGGTTAGGTGTTTGAGTGGAAAACAGTTGAACTATATTTGTTAAGATCGAATATGCAAGATAGTTATCGATTTTAGAGTTTTCACGGTGAATTGAAAGTTCCTTTTGTCCCCGACCAACCTTCACACCAACCTTCAACAAGTAGAATAGATATAGAAGGGGACGGCATAGATCATAATATGTTAGAGGATTTAGTTGATAATGCGTACGAAGTTTATGAAGCAGAGGAGAATGAGGTTACTGATGATGTAGAAGATTCAAGTGCTCGTGAAGATAACACGATAAAACTTGACGATGACTACCAAAGTTTAAAATTTAAGGCGACCCAACCGTTATACTCTGGCTGTGAGAAAGATCAAACAACTTTACATGCCATGGTTGGTTTGCACAGTTTGAAGACGCAATACGGTTTGTCTAGCAATAGCGTGACGAGAATTTTGAAATGGGTGAAGGGCTTATTACCCAAGGTGAATACACTTCCAAATAGCCATCCTGTTATGAAGAACAGTTTGAAAGATTTGGGAATGAAGTATAAATCGATCCATGCTTGTGTGTATGATTGCATACTATACCGAAAGGAGTATGAAAATCTCGATCGTTGTCCGGTATGCGATGAACCTAGATATGTCCAATCTACTAGAAAGGAAGGCACAAGCTCAAAAGTGCCTCAAAAAGTATTGAAATATTTTCCCATTGCGCCTAGATTAAAGCGATTTTTCACAGTACCATGGATTGCATAGGCAATGACTTGGCATGTTAGGGCAGAAGTAGGGGTTGTAACAACCCAGGTTTTTGAGCGACTATTTTATATTATTTTGCCTGATGGGTTAATTTTATAAAATAGGGGATGTTAGAGTAAATATTGTTTCCCGTGATATTAAGGGATGCCATTTACTATGTTATGTCTATTTACCGTTATGAGAAGGTAAATAGCATTATATTGTGTTTTATTGCGTCGTTATATGTTATACGACGGTTATGACTCGTATTTAAATTGGAGCCTAATTAATGAAATAAAATGAATTTGGAACATAAAAATAGTTCACGTTATTCCGAATGCCAAAATAGGGGGTGCGGTTGTTTTTAGAATAGTCGAGATAGTCAAAATAAGTGTCAAGTTATATTTTTGAGTTTGGGGCACTTTTAACAGGTTAGGACTCAATTATGTGGATACGAGTCATTTTAATGGTGTATTAACATTTAAAAGAGGGGAAATTGTGTTTTAAACCCGATTAAGTCTCCCACCCCTTTTATTTTCTCAATCTGATGTTAGAAGCCAAGAGAGAGAGAGAGAGAGAGAGAGAGAGAGAGAGAGAGAGAGAGAAGAGAGAGTTGGGAGAAAAGAGAGAAAATGGGGATTTGGAGTTGAAATTCGTTGCTACCGGAGGAGGATCCGAGACTACAACCTCGAAGCAAGTTTCTTACTTGCTAGATGTTAATTTAATGTGATAAATTGCATGTATAGTTAGGTTTTTGGAGATTTAAACCATAAATGGATTTTTGTTAATTTGGGTGATTAAACCCTAAATCTTGGTTTTCATTTAATTTGAGTTGAAATTACTAGTTAGTGGTAGTATAGAAATGATGTAGTATAAATATTTGTTGTTATTGTTGGAAGAAATCAAGAATTTGAGGGTTTTGGGATTTTAGGGTTCTTCAACCCGTAGCCCAAAACTGGGCAAATTCGCAGGGCCGAATCGATTCGGCTCCCAGGTGAATCGATTCGGTTAGGGGGCAGGATACAGGTCCGGGAGACCGAATCGATTCGGGCTAAGGCCGAATCGATTCGGATAGATGCAAAATGTTGGTTTTGGCCCACCGAACCGATTCGCTTTTGGCGAATCGATTCTCAACCAGGGGCGAATCGATTCGACCCTAGGGCGAATCGATTCGGTTGCCCTGTTTTTGTGGGATTTTTCCTAGTTTGATTTTAGCCCTTTTTCTTTTAGGTCCAAGGTTTAGGGACCTTCCTTTGGGAAGTAATGAGAGTCCTAGTGGGTTGTGTTGGGTAGACAAATGTCCTAGGCTAAAATGAGGATAATTGGGCTTACACCGATGGTTAGTTTGCATAGGTTAATATCCGAATGATATAGGAAGTTAACCTAAAACTTTGTAGGAGATAAGATGTTAAATGTTGAGACTTTTGGGAGACAATAATTGAGGGAGACTCACTTTGATGACTTAGGATATGGTGTTGAACTTTTGGAGACTAGTTTGAGGATAATGGTACTTCGGGTCTTAGGGCATTAATAAAATATGACTCTAAGAATAAGAAAGACATGTTCTAAAATGTGGTACTAACTGAATAAGTACAAATGATTTTTGAGAAGGTAAAAGTGAATGATTTCAAAAATGAAAAAAAATGATTTTCATAAATGTTAATTTATGGATACACACCTCTCTAAATCGCTATCATAAGGGAAGTTCGCGCGTGTGGTGAAGCCCCCAGGCTAATGAATGCAGTGTGGATATATCCCTAGGCCATATGAGCGTTTATTCTATGTTTCTGCGATGGTGAGGTAATTCTGGGTGTGGTTATGACTCTCCCGCAGGCATATGGCCGCTTCCCGACGTTTCGGTAGGATCCCGGGTTGTCTTGGTGATAGGCCCTGGAAGATGATAGCCATTTAGGGGCGCGCACAGTGGGGAAACCTGAACGGGCGGTCTTAGATACGTTATATTATATGATATATAACTATGTTCAATAATGTGGGATATTATTGGTATTAAAGCATTTTATGATAATGAAATGGCTCTAATTACATTTCCCGGATGGAAGAAGGGAAATGGGACGTTAAATACACTTCCCGGATGGAAGAAGGGAAGTGGGATGTTATAAAAAGGATAAAGCAGTTTTATGTTAATAAAACTTGCTTTAAAATAAATGTTTTTTTCCTGGATGGAAGAAAGGAAATAAAATTGGTAAAGAAAGTTTTGAAAGGTGATTGAATTGGTAAACATTTGATAAAATGAATTACCATTTATATATATTCCTTAAGAAATAAATAGGAATTGTGCATGTAGAATTGTAGATATTGATTTGATGACTCCTTGAGTAATTGTAGATGAGTTCTCCCATGCTTATATGATTCATTAAGCATCATCATTGATATTGCGCTAGGTTGTGCTTTTAGAATTGAGAGGTGAGAAATATTATGTTAATTGCGAGAGAATTACGCACTTAACTGTCATGCATTTTAGTCACATGGTAATCATATCAAATCGGGCCCAGGCCCGTCTATATTTCTTTATTTTGCATGCAACTCTTTGTCCGTTCAGGTGCTCTACTGCATGGACACCGTATTGACATCTCCATTCCAGTTGTCATAGAGCTATAGCATATTGCGGATGTTATAGGATATTTGTATTAGACGTTCCTTTCCATTGTACTCTAGTTATGTTCAGTTCAGTTATTTGGGCGTGTGGCCCATGCTTTGTACTCATTTATCATAATGTAATATTTAATTTGTAATACACGGTGTAACTAATTGTATTGGTCTGTTAACCGACAACTTATTCAGTCATTATCTATTATATTGTCTTTCTTTTATCCATTGATTTTTTATATCCACCGTTTTTGCAAATGGGATTGTCTAAGTGTTTTTCTTTTACTTGCAAAATTTTAAATTTGACAGTCCGTTTTCTAAAATGATTGGTGGTTATCTCGTACTATTATTTTAATCGACAGTGATGCTGAGGATGAACCATCTATAATTCCTGTGATTATTAGAGTATTGGGCTGGCCACCTATTATTTTAGTAGGCGGGTTGTCATAGGGGTAATATTATGCGTCATCCTATTGATTCTACTGCCTGGAGGAGGATGAATTTTGAGTATCCCGATTTTGCTCGAGAACAACGTAACATTCGTTTGGCTATATCAACAGATGATTTCAATCCATTTGGAAATCTAAGCACCAATCTGAGTGTATGGCCAGTGATCCTAGCCCCACTCAACCTCCATCCTTCACAGTGTATGAGACCTGAATTTTCGATGATGGCTTTGTTGATACCTGGGCCAAAGGCACCAAGTGATGACATCGATGTCTACCTGGATCCTTTGGTAGAAGAATTAAATGAGTTCTGGGAAGAGGGTGTGCAATTATTTGACTCTTTTAGAAAAGAAGAGTTTACGCTGAAAGCTATGTTGATGTGGGCAATTCATGATTTTCCAGCTTATGGGACATTATCCGGTTGTGTAGTACATGGTTATTTGGGGTGTCCTATTTGTGGAGAGGAGAATGAATCTCTTCGTCTATCCTCTAGCTTAAAAAATGTATACCATTGCCACAGGAGGTTTTTACCCCCAGCTCATAGTTTTAGATCTGAGAAAGGTTCCAATTTTTTATTAGGCGGGGTTGAACATAAGCTACCGCCGAGACAACTTTCGGGTTCAAAAATTGAAAGTAAATCTTCTGAATGTGGCCCTAATATGCCAGGTAAGAATCCCAAATTTAAGAACGTCAAGCATAAGAAGACCCCAACTGGGAATGAAACTGAGACAAGAAAGGCATGGTCTCAGAGGTCAATTTTATTTGACTTGCCTTATTGGAAGAATAACCCGGTGCGCCGTGTATTGGATGTGATGCATGCAGAGAAGAACTTCGCTGAACATATTGTGGGCACTTGCCTTGGGGGGAGTCATTCGAAGGATGGAGAAAATGCACGAAAAGACCTTAAATCGTTAAAACTTAAGCCACAACTATGGTTGAAAGACGATAGTAGGGGAAGGGCAATAATTCCCCCTGGTGCGTTTACTTTGACGAGTGGGGAAAGAAAGGTGCTTCTAGACACAATATATAATTTGAAGGGCCCATCTACTTTTTCGTCCAATTTGCAAAGGATTGTGAATTATGTTACTCATGATTTACATAAGTGTAAGTCCCACGATTGACATGTGATCATGCAATTGGTTCCTCATTTGTTTAAGCACTGTTTCTCCCAGCACAAGGATTTACGTAGGGCTATTATGCAAATTAGAATTACCTTCTCCCTCTTGTGTGAGAATGTAGTCAATTGAGAACACATAGTAGCCGCAAAATTGGCGGTGACCAAAGCGATTTGTGTATTGGAGAAGTACTTTCCCCTAACATTCTTTGACATAAGTGTTCACTTGTTGGTACACCTATGTGACGAGGCACTTCTTTGTGGTTAAATTAGATATCGGTGGATGTATCCGTTTGAAAGATTGATTAAATTTTTTAAAGATTACGTCAAGAATACGCGATACATTGCAGGATCAATTGCAGAGGAATACATCACCGTGGAGTCATCAATATATACTCGGGAATATATGCCTGACTCGACCAGCGTTGATGACACTGATGAGTTCGTCGATGATGGTGGTCATGTGATGGGAAAACGAGTGAAATTGACGAGTTTGCAACATGAACAAGTAGCTCGTTATCTATTTGACACACATGAAGATGTTGAAGAATGGAAAAAGTAAGTTTCGATTATTATAATGTTTAACATTATTTTAGATTATTTTATACATGATTAATTTTGTAATATGCAGAAAATATGAAGCCTGCGAGAACAATAAAAGACGAAAAATAATGGTACAATCAGACAGCGAATGTAGGCTGTGGTTGACACAAGAGGTAATTATAATGAAAATAGTCGTTATATAACGTTACATTACACTCAAATTTTACCACTAATATAATTAATTTATCTTTATTCTCAACTTTGAAAGATGGGTGATGCGACATTAAGTCTTGCTCGTCTAGCCATTGGACCCTTGTTCGTGGCACAAGAGTACAAAAAGTATCGATTGAACGGTTACATTTTCGGCGCTAAAATGTACGAGGAAAGTATAAATGTACAGAACTCGGGAATTTTATACAAGGCTCTTACTTTCTTTCGAGCGAGCGCAAAAGATAAAAACCTCGTTGAAGCTGAAATGACTTACTATGGTGTAATCCAAAATATATTTGAATTGGATTATATAAGCTTCAAAGAGGTTGTATTTTACTGTGGCTGGGTAAGAGTTGAGGATAAAAAATCTTGTAAAGTTGATCATGTCACCAATTTGATCATAGTTGATATGTCCAAGTTGAAGAGCAACGACCACGTGAGTGATGAGCCGTTTGTTTGTGCATTTCAAAAGGTTAAGCAAGTGTTTTACTCGGAGTATATCAACAACGAGCCGTGGTCAATTGTTCAACACGCGCCAAAGCGTTAAAATAGTAGTGTGAATGACTTGGCTGCTCCTACCAAATATCAATCCATTTTTTATGATAACCTGAATTTGAAACAATTTTTCAATTTGTAATAAATAATCCAATTTGTACTGAAACATCCATTTTTAATGCTTTTAATTGATTTGCACTTTATCATTTTCACTCTTGTGTAACGTGCGTGTGTGGAGAGGAGATTAATACATAAATATTCCAACTACATCTAAGTTTTGTTTATACTAATCCATGAATATACGTTTTTACCTTTAATAGGTGATTAGTACATAGTTATTTGGGGTGTCCTATTTGTGGAGAGGAGACTAAATCTCTTCGTCTATCCGAACACTAAGAAATGCCATAATCCTATGGTGTGATGCTCTGCAAATTCCTCCCAACCGTTGTGTAGCCAAACATCACCAGTTGAAGTTGTCAATTCCACTTTTCATACCCCACCACTTGGAACCTCTATTAAAACATGGGAAAATATGAAAGGTGGAATTGACAACTTCAACTAGTAATTTTTAGCGACACAACAGTTGGAAGGAATTTGCAGAGCATAACTCCATTGGATTATGGCATTTCTTAGTGTTCAGATATGAAGGGAATTATATTTGACACGATTACCCTGGGTACATTAGCTGGAAGGAGGTGCCATATGAGCTCAAGTTAGCTGTTTGGGTGGCACTACAGGTAATGTATTTATATTTATATTTATATGAATATTTCAATTTCAATTTCGATTTCGATTTATATTTATATTTATATTTATATTTATATTTATCTACATTTGTGGGGCGGATACTAATTTTACTTTATTTTATTTCAGGGGACAGGGAGTGGCCCTGGGGATAGGCCACATAGGCTCGATACTTATGTGGCTCTTCGAACGAGAAGGGAAGGATAAGGAGGTGTCCCCGAGCGTCGCGGTACAAAATCTCTTTTCCGGCTAAATAGTTTGTAAATTTGAGATAATTGATGGTGATGTTTCTTCTTAAATAGTTTCTATTTTGAATGTATATTTGCATTATCTCTAGTTTATTTGGATATATGATGTTTGAACAGGTACAACGTTGCTATAACAGGTACAAATATACTATTGGGCAGTGGCAGTGGCCATACTGCCCAGCAGATTTTTTTTCAATTCTGCCCAAAATTGTCACGGTCATTGACCGTGACAAGTCCTTGACAAAAGTTATCACGGTCAATGACCGTGATAATTTTTTTAAAAAGGGTCAAGGCTTTGTCATGGTTATTAACCGTGACTACACTTGTCACAGTCCCTGACCGTGACACGACTGTGACAATTCTAACAAACTTGTCACGATTAATGACCGTGATAATTCTAACGAACTTGTCACGGTCAATGACCGTGACATGTCCGTGATAAAAAAAAGTTGTCTCGCCTCGAATTGTCACGGTCATTGACCTTGACAAGTTGAACTTGTCAAGATCAATGACCTTGACAAGTTGAACTTGTCAAGATCAATGACCTTGACAATTAGGCAGATTTGGTGTAGTGCTAATTGTTATATTTATATAATTGGTTGGGCACCCTGGGAACTCGCTGTGCACGTCGAGGAGGCATCTGATACGAGAGAGAAGCTTTATAAGTATACAGTGAATATCACAAAATAGCTGAAGACGAAAAATGCTCAATTAAAGAATATGACAGTCCTAAAATATATGACTTCATATCAAAGAACGCTACGCGGAAAGCATAACAAGTCGTACGGATTCTAAAGACTCTAGAACCTGATGCTCTGATACCACCTATGACACCCCGTATAATTAAATACCGGGTAGCTAATCCTTTATCAAATTAATACAGAATATCAAGTTGTACATTCTTAGCATCACTGTCGAAAATATTTTAATTAGTTACTAGCCACCTAATATTTAAAAGTGAGATGCCAAATTTTATTAATTAAATTAACAATCAATCAAGTAATTGAATAACCATCCATTCAACATACACATAAATAATCTCATGTGAATAACCAATGTAATAAAATAAACTGAGCTTGGAGTAAACACTCCAATAATAGTCCCAAAGCAAAATATAATCTCAATACAAAAGTCTGAATAAATAAAACCAACATCTGAAATAAATAAAAGTCTGAAACTGCTATCTCTGAATAAGAATGGGCAACATGCCCTAACTGATATGAATGACTCCGAAGGAAGCAAAGATAGATGTAGAGTCGTCTAATACCGAGATCCTGTAACTTCCACAACAGCTCCAACACGTCAACAAAATGGAACTCTTATGCTTGACGTCCCTGTGGTTGGTCACCTAAAAGGTTTTTACAAAAACAAAATAGATTTGGAAGAAAACGGGTCAGAGCTCAAGGTGAAAATATTTTTAAAACAGCAAGTGTTTAATTGCATTAAACAGTAAATATTATATACATGTTAGTCACGTGCTCTCATATGAGTTTCTCACCCCTCAACTAAAGTGCACGCCTAATGCATACCCTTAACCCATCATAGTTATGCTACTACCTAACTAGTCTGTATACATTCCTCCCCTAAGCTATCACCCATACCCCCACGTATTTCCCACGATATGCCATTTTGAATGTTTTCCATCTTTAATTTCGAAGAGGAGTTCTCATAATCTAAAGTTAAGTATTCCCATACTAGCATTCTTTTAGGTTTCTGTAACACCCCGCCTAATTAAATACCGGGTGATCAGTCCCATACCCAATTAAATCAGAATAAACAGTTGGTTCATTCTTATCATCACTGTCGAAAATATTTTCCTATCACCTAATGTTAAAAACTTTCCAATTTTAATTTAATAAAATTTCATTTTACCATTTCGAACAATTCCACAATAATATAACTGAATAAATATCACAATAGAATTTAAATGCAACTAGAATAAAACTTTTCTAGTAAATATATCTCAATACATAAATCCCAATAATAGTAAATGTAACACAACGACACGAGTATAAAATCCTGACTCAAATAGAAAAGAAACAGCTGAAATCCTCTGGGGCGGCATGCCCTAAATGAAAGATCACTACAGAGTATGAATCAAATAAATGAAGGCATCTAAACAATACTTCATAGCTCGCCAACCATCATAATCCTCTATGGCTGGTGTCCCTGCGGTTGGACACCTAATATAGAAGATACAAGAGAGAAAATAGAATATGCAAGGAAACGGGTAAAAGCCCGATGGTAAAAATAGTTTTGAAAACAGCAAGTGAATAATTGCAATATTTATCACTTATAATATACATGTTAGATTATCGGACTCTCTCTTGAGATTCTCACCTCTCATATAGAGTGTACACTTAACGTACCTCTAAATCATACTAGTTACTATTCTCCATTCTAACTAGTTCATAATTGTATCAACTAATCATAGCCCATATATATCTCGCATATTTTCTCATACAATAATTTATACATATATTAAATAAGATTCAACATGGATAAGCCTTTTAATTATTCAACATAATTAAGCATTATCATACTTAATTAATTACATACTATCATTGATTCGTATCGAATTAGGCATTTAATTACCCTCGAACTTGGGCATTTTATCCCCCTCGGGTACCGTAATTGCTATAATTATGCTTCATAACCAGAAAACCTCTGTTTTATACGCTAACATGTTATTTGAGATATTATTGAGCTTTTATAGGTGTTACGGTGCTTAGTATGAAGTTTAAGCGCGTTCTGGTTAAGTTCCGTCGCGATTCGCACGTTCGGGGGCATTTCGGTAATTTTATACTTCGGGATTTTTGCCCGAAGTCCTCATGAAAATTGTAGCCCTTGCAACAAGCTTCGCGTGGCCATGAACGGTTCTCGAATCGGAGTCCGAACGAAAGAAACACGGACCTTTAATCGAAAAGAATTATAAGAGATTCATTAACAATTTTATTAATTACATCCATGTCCCTTTTTTTTTCTTTAACAACAAATACTATAATTCCATCTATGTCCCTAAAAAGTTTTTTGCACCAAATGAATATGGCGATTTGGGTTTTGGCCCGGGTTTTGGGTTCGTCCCAAATTGATGACTTTGGTCCGAAATTGGAGCTCGATTTTGGTTCACAAGCGCAAATGGGTCTCTTTGGCCATTTTTGGGAGCTTGGATTTTGGCCATTTATGGCTCTGGAGGTTGTGGAGCTTGGAAGTGGGTTTTGGCATTTTAATGGTGGAACACTAGATGGTCTCAGTTTTGGCTTCCAAGAATGGTTTTGGGCATATATGGAGTTGGGTTTTTGTTGGCATTTTTTTTGCGATGTGGGTCTTTGATGTTGGTATGGGTTTTGGCCATTTTTTGCCATGGATGGTGGTGCGTGGTGGAGAATACTGTTGTACGCGGTCGACCGCATGAGCATCGTCGGTCGACTGGTGTTCGGAGTTTTGCCTTGCATTTCAGACAGTGGGCACCCCCCCCCCCATTGCGCGCGGTCGACCGGTCACCAAACCCGGTCGATCGGTGCTCTATTTTTTTGTCTGAAATATCTGTAGCCTCTTTTTCTTTTTCCTTTTATTTTTTTTCCTTTTTCTTTTATCCTTTAATTGTTACTTATTCCCCTTTTTCATTTCTTTTTCCTTTTCTTTTATTTCTTTTATGTAACTTAGTATAAAAAGAACACTTTATTTATTTTTGGAGCTCTCTTCATTTTACTTAGTTTTTAGGTTAGGGTTTGAGAAATATTGGGGATTTTTGTGGAGTGTTTCCCCTATCCTCATTTTTGTTGTGTAAGACCCATCATTAATGTAAGTTTACTATTCATTGTCATCTTTCTCTACTTTAAGCTTTGTTCTTTATTTATTTCATGCTTTATTATTTCTTGCCTAGATTAATTGTGTAGTTAATTTAATTAGTGTTAAATTAATTAGTTGTGCTTTAATTAATTAGTTAATTTATTTAATGTCATTTAATATGCTTAGGTGCTAATTTAAATTAGGTTGTGTCGGATTGAACTCACCTAGGGTTGACGTGTTGCTTTGCTTTGGTGATGGAGTTTTACGTGTTTATTTCAAGTGTGTTGTCCTAGTTATTACGTCTAGGAGATTTAACGGGGTATATCCTGTATGCTCCGTGTTTACGACATTGCGTGAGTAATTTTTGGGGTATTTGTTGACGCCAAAATCTTATTAGTCTTTTATGCGAATTTAAGGGGTGTGACAACTCTTGATTTAATTAATTGACGAAACGAGACGCAATCTTAATAATCCGTGAACCCATGTAACCATTAATTAAATCGGGGTGAGGGATATTCGACGCAACCAATAGTTTTTATTCTCTTTATTAATTTAGTTTAAATACACTCATGCCTAGTTTATCTTTTATTTCTTTTTAGTTAACAAATTACCTTTTACACTTTTATTTAAAATTATAAAACTAATTAAATTATAGCAACTCGTCTCTGTGGATTTTCGATACCCGGACTTAGCCGTTATACTCTCTTTTTTAGTGTAGTCATAAGTTTAGGTTTTTTGTATTAAGGCGGTGAACAAAAAATAACGATCGGCGTTTGACACGAGCTACTTTTCACGCTTAATCAAAATGGCGCCGTTGCCGGGGACTTGATGTTTTAGAATTTATTTGATTTACTACTTCGTAGTATTTTTTTTTCTATTTTTATATTTTGCCTAACATTTTTGTAGGACTTATACATTTGAGAGCCAAGAACCGCTTAAATTTTTCGCTCGCGCATCACTTTGTGGAATTCGCCACTTCGAGCCATCTTTGGGGTAAGCATGTCATATTTCAATTCTTTCGGTAATCATTATGATAATTCTCAAAATCACCGTACTCCTTTTACTTTTGGTCAATACATAGAGTCCCAAAAAATTGCAACATCTAATATGACTTTGGGCGAGTATTACAAAAGTCAAGCTTTGGAGTGCGTGTATTTTGAGGAGGATGATAATGATTTTGGGCCTCTAATTACTTATAATAGGAATTTTGAAACGACTGGCAGTAGTTTTCAAAATTCCTATAATAATGAGTTTAACTTTAGAGCCGATAACGATTTTCAAACTCCTCATTTCCAAGAATCTGCACCTTGACCTATGACTTTCGGCGAGGGTTTGCTCATGCTTGAGAACGAGAGGTATGAAGAACGTTATCGGGAAGAAAATCGTTGTTGGGAGGAAGACTTGAATTTCTTTTTCGAATCCGACGACGATTTCTCTTCCGAGACTTTTGAAGTCGACGAATGTTTTAAACCAATTGAGGACTTTGTGCCTAAATTGGAACAAACCATTCGTCAGTTGGCCCATCTTTTAATAGAAAATGTAAGTGAGGATGAAACAGACGTAGTATCCATTTGCAATGAGATGATTTCTTCTTTGGATCCCAAAGAAGAAAGTTTCATTGAAAATGATCCTATCTCTTTTGAAATTCCAACATTGAGCAATGAGAACTCATCTCTTGAGTTTGAATTTCTTTCCTCCCCATTTTTATTTTCTGTTATCACACCGTCAAAATTACCCGATGAATCGGTACCGAACTTTAAAACGTTCAACCCTTTCATCGACGAGGAGTACTTGCTCGAGTTGCTTTCCATGAAGGCATCTTTGCCCTCGTGTGCGCCACCTCCCATTCCAATTTCAAAATCTTTGGGAGGATATTATGCTTTTGTCGTTCCGTACATATTTTTGTTCTTGCTATGCTCGGTACTAACTTGTTTTGTAGATTCTTTGAACTTGTTTTTATGGGGATCGCTCCAATTTTGGGTAATATCGCTCTTTTCCTCTCTTTAACTTGGTTCTTAATTCACATTGAGCACAATGTCAGGTTTTAAGTTAGGGGATGTGGGATATAAAATCCATTTCTTTGTTAGTCCATGTTTTTGCTCACATGTTAGTTACTTAGTATGCTTTTCTTAGAAAAAGTTCAAAATTTTCAAAAAGATTTTCCTTCTTTTTTCTATTTTTTTGGGGCATTTTGCCTTTGTTTTCGATGATAAATTTCAATAATTGGTCGATCCAATAGACAACCCAATAATGAATGCTCTCGATTTTAGAAGTTATTAGACTTTAGTCCTCGATTATTGATATTATGAATAACTTCATGAATTAAACTTTAATCCCATGAGCACATCACTACACCAAATCTGCCGAATTGTCACGGTCATTGACCTTGACAACTTTAGCTTGTCAAGGTCAATGACCATGACAATTCTAGGCGAGACAACTTTTTTTGTCACGGTCATTGACCGTGACAAGTTCATTAGAATTGTCACGGTCGTGTCACGGTCCTTGACCGCGATAAGATTTGTCATAGTCAAGGACCGTGACAAGCCCGTGACATTCTTTTAAAAATTATCACGGTCAATGATCGTGACAAGTTTCTTTGTCAAGGACTTATTACGATCAATGACCATGATAATTCTGGGCAGAATTGAAAAAAATTCTGCTGGGCAGTATGGCCACTACCACTTCCCAGCAGTATATTTGTACTTGTTATAGAAACGTTGTACCTGTTCAATCATCATGTATCCAAATAAAATAGAGATAATGCAAATATACATTCAAAATAGAGACAATATGCATCACCATATAATCCAAATATAATTCAAATGTAATAATTTAAAACAACTCAATTCAAACTTAAATCAATGTCACTAAATGTCTGGGGTATGGTTAACGCTGAGGAGATGAGGAGGCCATACGATATACGAATTAACACATCCACTAATATACACCGTGTCGCATTGTTCGCGCAATCACAATTGGGAGTTCTCCTTCTCGGGCATCACATGCGTGACGAGCACCCTGGACTTGATGTCTTGAAGCTCACGTCCATGAACTAGTGCACCCTGGATGATATTCGGGTCCCTCAACCCCCGCCCTATCCGCTGGCCATCAAATATGTCCATTATAAACACGCTCGGCCAACCAAGTGTCGGCATCGGTCTGTTGAAGGGAGCTAAATAGGGAAGTGGATCATCAAAGTACGCACGTATCGGCGATGAAGCAGCGAGGTCCACATCCTCATCCTCGTCCTCCCATACCTCCTCCTCTCGCACCTCCTCCCGCATCGCCTTCTCCTTCCCTTTACCCTTACGGTTTCCGCCCAATGCACACTTCACGAATGAGTACATATCCTGGACCGTCGCCTCCCAACGGGACAGCTTCGCATCATGTGAATCCACCATTCGAGCCAACTCGGGTTCGCTCATCTCCAATCCGATGAACCTAGATTTGGCCACCCGCGAGCTTACCCCCTTGTCCTCCCCTTGCGATCAGAGCCAAGCACTTGGTTGAGTGCGTCTGTGGACAAAGATGCCTTGTCGGCATCAGACTGCGACTCATGCACTTCCTTAAACTTTGCCTGAAACGACAAAAAGCTCATGATTAGTAAAATAAGTAAATTAAAAAATTATAACGTAATTAACAAAAAGTAAACTGTCAGATTACTTACAATCATGGTCGCGACGCTTAGGGACACCTCCTTGTCCTTCCCCTTCTTCGTCCGAAGAGCCACATAAGTATCGAACCTATGTGGCCTACCCCCAGGGCCACTCCCTATCCCCTGAAATAAAATAAAGTAAAATTAGTATCGGCCCTGCAAAGTAAAATTATGCAGAATAATATATTTTATGTAGTGTAGAAAAATTAAATCTTACCATCATCCTATGCTCCACCTCGGCATAAGACGTTCGGCCGGAGTAGTGCACGTTCGTCTTTTTTTCTCGGTTTTTCCTTCCCGATTGGCGAGATGCCAATTGTCGCTCCCCGATTTCATTGTCAATAAACCTTTGCCATTGTGCCAATGAGATCGGCTCCTTCGGCGGGACGGATTCACGCCTTTGGATAATGGACTCTCGTGTCTTCCCAAAGTACCGGGTCCACATATTTTTCTTCCACGTCTTGTGTTGCTCCCTCAACTGCTCCAAGACGGAATCGCGTAGCTTTGGATCCAGGTTGAATTGTTCATGTCCAAGAAATACAATGTTAGTTGCAAATAAATATAAATATAAAATGAAATTGAAATCGAAATTGAAATTGAAATTGAAATATTCATATAAATATAAATATAAATATAAATATAAATATATTACTTGTAGTGCCACCCAAACAACTAACTTGATCTCATATGACACCTCCTTCCAACTCATAGACCCCGGGTCGATGACCGTCTTTAGCAGCTCGAGGGATCTCGCTAATAGCTCCGACTTGTTCTCGATGATAATCCTAAATTTGCCATATTTGGGGAGACTAAGGGCCGAGCAGCCCTCGTCGCCTCCGCTACCACCGAGCCCAAACGACATCATCATAACCAGCATCATCATCCTCGCCTTAATACCTGAAGGAGACATTTGCTGTACAAAAATGTTATTAGTACATATCAAAATGAATTAAAAGAAGACATGTAAATATGTACAATTACAGTTACTACAAATAAAAATGAATTATTACTGTTAAACACCTCAATTCTGAATTCCAAAACAACAACATCTAGCTCATAATATGTACAAGAGTGAAACATCCTCACCCCCACCCTTACTGCCCACACACACGCACACTACACAAGAGTGAAAATGATAAAGTGCAAATCAATTAAAAGCGTTAAAATGGATGTTTCGGTACAAATTGGAATATTTATTACAAATTGAAAAATTATTTGAAATTCGGGTTATCATAAAAAATGGATTGATATTCGGTAGGAGAAGCAAATCATCCACACTACTATTTAGACGTTTTGGCGCGTGTTGGACAATTGACCACGACTCGTTGTTGATATACTCTGAGTAAAACACTTGGTTAACCTTTTGAAATGCACAAACAAATGGCTCATCGCTCACGTGGCCGTTGTTCTTCAACTTGGACAAGTCAACCATGATCAAATTGGTGACAGGATCAACTTTACAAGCATTTTTGTCCTCAACTCTTACCCAGTCACTGTAAAATACAACCTCTTTGAAGCTTATATAATCCAATTCAAATATATTTCGGATTACACCATAGAAAGTCATTTCAGCTTCAAAGAGGTTTTTATCTTTTGCGCTCGCTCGAAAAAAAGTAAGAGCCTTGTATGAAATGCCTGAGTTCTGTACATTTGTACTTTCCTCGTACACTTTAGCGCCGAAAATGTAACCGTTCAATCGATACTTTTTGTACTCTTGTGCCACGAACAAGGGTCCAGTGGCTAGACGAGCAAGCCTTGATGTCGCATCACCCGTCTTTAAGAGCTGAGAATATAGATAAATTAATTATATTAGTGGTAAAATTTGAGTGTAATGTAACGGTCATTTTTATTATAATTACCTCTTGTGTCAACCACAACCTAAATTCGTTGTCTGATTGTACCATTGTTTTTCATATTTTATTGTGCTCACAGGCTTCATATTTTCTGCATATCATAAAATTAATCATGTATAAAATAATCTAAAATAATATTAAACATTATAATAATCGAAACTTACTTTTTCCATTCTTCGGCATCTTCATGTGTGCCAAAAAGATAACGAGCTACTTGTTCATGTTGCAAACTCGTTAATTTCACTCGTTTTTCCATCACATGACCACCATCATCGATGAACTCATCAGTGTCATCAACACTAGTCGAGTCAGGCATATATTCCCGAGTATATATTGATGATTCCACAGTGATGTATTCCTCTGCAATTGATCCTGCAATGTATCGCGTATTCTTGATGTAATATTTAAAAACATTCATCAATCTTTCAAACGGATACATCCACCGATATCTAATTGAACCACAAAGAAGTGCCTCGTCGCATAGGTGTGCTAACAAATGAACGCTGATGTCAAAAAATGTTGGGGGAAAGTACTTCTCCAATACACAAATCGCTTCGGTCACCGCCAATTTTACGGCCACTATGTGTTCTCGATTGACTAGCTTCTCACACAAGAGTGAGAAAGTAATACTAATTTGCATAATAGCCCTCCGCAAATCCTTGTGATTGGAGAAACAATGCTTAAACAATAGAGAAACCAATTACATGATCACATGTCAATCGTGGGACTTACTCTTATGTAAATCATGAGTAGCGTAATTCACAATCCTTTGCAAGTTGGACGAAAAAGTAGATGTACCCTTCAAATTATATATTGTGTCTAAAAGCACCTTCATTTCCCCACTCGTCATAGTAAACGCACCGGGGGGAATTATTGTCCTTCCCCTACTATCTTCTTTAAACCATAGTTGTGGCTTAAGTTTCAACGATTTAAGGTCTTTTCGTGCATTTTCTCCATCCTTCGAATGACTCCCCCTAAGGTAAATGACCACAATATGTTCAACGAAGTTCTTCTCTGCATGCATCACATCCAATACATGGTGCACCGGGTTATTCTTCCAATAAGGCAAGTCAGATAAAATTGACCTCCTAGACCATGCCTTTCTTGTCTCAGTTTCATTCCCAGTTGGGGTCTTCTTATGCTTGACATTCTTAAATTTGGGATTCTTACTAGGCATATTAGGGCCACATTTAGAAGATTTACTTTAAATTTCTGAACTCGAAAGTTGTCTAGGCGGTAGCTTATGTTCAACCCCGCACAATAAAAAATTGGAACCTTTCTCAGATCTGAAACTATGAGCGGGGGTAAAAACCTCCTGTGGAAATGGTATACATTTTTTGAGTTAAAGGATAGACGAAGAGATTCAGTCTCCTCTCCACAAATAGGACACCCAAATAACCATGTACTACACAACCGGATAATGTCCCATATGCTGAAAAATCATGAATTGCCCACATCAACATAGCTTTCAGCGTAAACTCTTCTTTTCGAAAAGAGTCAAATTATTGCACACCCTCTTCCCACAACTCATTTAATTCTTCTACCAAAGGAGCCAGGTAGACGTCGATGTCATCACTTGGTACCTTTGGCCCAGGTATCATCAAAGCCATCATCGAAAATTTAGGTTTCATACACTGTGAAGGAGGGAGGTTGAGTAGGGCTATGATCACTGGACATACACTCTGATTGGTGCTTAGATTTCCAAATGGATTGAAACTATCTGTTGAAATAGCCAAACGAATGTTGCATTGTTCTCGAGCAAAATCGGGATACTCATAATTCATCCTCCTCCCGACAGTAGAATCAATAAGATGACGCATGATATTACCCCTACTTCTGCCCTAGCATGCCAAGTCATTGCCTCTGCAATCCATGGTACTGTGAAAAATCGCTTTAATCTAGGCGCAACGGGAAAATATTTCAATACTTTTTGAGGCACTTTTGAGCTTGTGCCTTCCTTACTAGTAGATTGGACATATCTAGGTTCATCGCATACCGGACAACGATCGAGATTTTCATACTCCTTTCGGTATAGTATGCAATCATACACACAAGCATGGATCGATTTATACTTCATTCCCAAACCTTTCAAACTGTTCTTCATAACAGGATAGCTATTTGGAAGTGTATTCACCTTGGGTAATAAGCCCTTCACCCATTTCAGAATTCCCGTCACGCTATTGCTAGATAAACCGTATTGCGTCTTCAAACTGTGCAAACCAACCATGGCATGTAAAGTTGTTTGATCTTTCTCACAGCCAGCGTACTTAAATTTTAAACTTTGGTAGTCATCGTCAAGTTTTATCGTGATATCTTCACAAGCACTTGAACCTTCTACATCATCAGCAACCTCATTCTCCTCTGCTTTATAAACTCCGTACGCATCATGAACTAAATCCTCTACCATATTATGATCTACGTCATCCCCTTCTACATCTATCTTACTTGTTGATGGTTGTTGTGAAGGTTGGTTGGGTACAAAAGGGACTTTTAATTTACCGTGAAAACTCCAAAATCGATAACTATCTTGCATACCCGATCTCAACAAATGTTATTCAACTGTTTTCCACTCAAACACCTTACTATTCTTAGATCTGGCACACGGACATGGAAACTCTTCATCATTATGACATCTCTTTGCATATTTCACAAATTCATTAGCACCTTTACGAAACACATCCCCCATTCTATTTGTCTCACCCATCCACTCTTTGTATTTTGGATATCCCATCACAACTACCACAACTAATCACCTATTAAAGGTACGAAGTGTATATTCATGGATTAGTTTAAACAAAACTTATATTTATAGTATGTTTCATTTAATTATGTATTATTTATATTCAAATTCAATTTATAATAGAAATTTCTATTTCCTCCATCTCCTCTAAATGGTGAGTGGTCCTATCCCAGTCAAGATCACATTTTTCTGTAATATACTTAACAGCTCATGCACATTGTTACAATTTGAAAAAATTCGGCAGCATATCCCTATTGTTCTCCAAGTACTCGACGTAGATTGACAAGTGTGAGTGTTATTTCAATTGATCAATTGAAATAACAGTCACACTTGTCAATCTAGTATGTACCCAAAGGACATTAGGATACGATTGCAGAAATTCGTCCAAAAGTAACAACTTTAAGCCAGTGAGAATATTATACATAAATTATGCAGTCCCAAACTCTCCAAACGGGATAATTCGAGAGATCTCATTACAAGGGTAATGACTCTCGAACGGTTCTAAGGGTTATTGAATGCGTACGCATAAGAACTAGAAGGCTAGTAATTATGCGCACTATATGTAATTTCAAGTATGTTTCATTTAATTATCATACTATATATATATTGTTAGATATACAAAGTAATTTTCAAAAAAGTTGAAAAATCCCACCCCCATATGGACAATAATTCAGTGGTCATGCCACTTTTAAAATTAACCAACCCAACATCAATCCACTATAATCCAACAGCAATGTCAACAACAAATGTGTATCCCGTACTCCTTCTAATTCATTTACTCAATTAATTATTTTCATCAATTAAACTAACAATTAAAGTATACAATTATTAATTTACTAATTTACAATGAGGAACAATCCTACTTTCATAATTAATCATATATTAATTTGTTAATTTACAATGAGGGACAATCAATCAATTCGTTTACAAGGGACATTACGCACAAACACGCACACTACACACACATACACGCAACCCCGTACCCCACCCACCCATCCCTGCCCCCTCCCCCCACCCCCACCCACCACACACAAGCACACACACACACAAACAGCCCCCACACCCTTCCCCACCCCCTCCCCACCCGCCACACACGCACACACACTCATACACACACACATGCACAACCCCCCCACCCTGGCCCACCCCCTACACCCACCCTGCCCCACTCCCTCCCCACCCACCACACATGCACACACACACGCACGCACATATACACACACACACACACACACACACATATATATATATATATATATATATAAATGGAAGAGAGAGAGAGGGAGAGAAAGTAACCTGAAAGTATAGATAGATAGATAGAGAGAGAGAGCAGCGTAGAGAGAGAGGGAGAGAAAAAAGGAGGGAAGAAACGGCGGGGGAAAAAAGAAGGAGAAAGGTTTTTTTTACTGCGACATGTGTCACGGTCGTGTCACGGTCAATGATCGTGACACAAAACGCGTGTTTATTGTCACGGTCATTGATCGTGACAAGGCTAAGCGCTGGAAGGGTGCCAATTTACCCATTTTGGTGTAGTGCATGCACCATTCTTGCTTTATTGATTTAGTTTAAGATTTTATAACTCGGTAATCTTTTGTTGCATTGTATATACTTACACCGAGTAAGCTTTGTACCTTTCGTCGTTTGTGAGTGTATACACTATTATTTTCTCATTGAAAACGTTGAATTCGTTGGTAATCTCACTATTCTTTCATTTGATCGTTCATTAATTGAGTTCATACTTGAAATGTGTTACTTGATCATGATTTTCATATATTGTTTTGACTCGAGAATTGCGTAAACTTTTTGAAATGATCATAGGCCATCTATGTTATATCACCCATATTAGCCTTGACCTCACCTTATATGTTTACCCTCGTCAACCCCTTTGAGCCTAAATATTAGCCTTTCGTTTCATCACCCAAAATTTCATAACCAACTCCAAATTAGAGTTATATACCATACATATTACCTTACATACCTTTGTTTGGAATGTTACTTGGGATTGAATGATGTTGTGTATTGTGGTTTGCAATTTAGGCATATGAGAGTGAGAAGAGAAAAGAAAAGAGATGTGAAAAAAGAGATGAAAAAGAGAAAGAAAAAATCAAAAGAAAAGAAAAGAAAAGAAAGCGAAAGTTGTAAATGTTGTAAATAGTTCAATAAGCTTTGATTACTCTCCAATTGTTATATCTAATGTTCGTTTGGAACTTGTTTTCCAAATTTTGATATTGCCCGCACTATTTTCTATTATTCCAAGTTTTTCGTTCCAAACACTTTGAACCCGTACATACATGTCATTCGTTTCGCACCCTCGCCTAGCCTATATTACAACCTTGTAAAGCCCTATGTGATCTTAAAGTGTATTTAATTTAAAAGTCATAATAGTTTTAATAATCTGTGAAAATGCATTTCGCCTCCTTTAATGTGCGGTATCTTTCATTGAGATTACATTTTTCATTTTATATATAGCGTCCTTCATTTGTGACATGTGCGTGGCCTAGTTTCCATTTTCATTTACTCTTTATGCCTGCATGTCATCTGTGTTAATTCCCTGTTTCTAGTGAAATCACTTGATGAGTTTAATGCCCGTTAGGATTGAATATATGCTTGCTTTAATTTTTATCCGATTATATAAGTTTTTGCTAAATCACACTTTGCATGTGCTCGCTTCCCTCCCATATTTTAAGGTTTCAATTCTATGAGGTGCATTATATAATGTTAATGATTTGGACTTTTGTTTGAATTCGTTCATTGTGCTAATAACATGTTGAAATCTTGTTCGTATTGTTGGGCTTGTCGCATGTTGGGTTGGGCATATTTTGAGGAAATCATATGATGTTTATGGATTTCATCCTTGAAAACCCTCACGAGACGCCACTCATCCACTAGGGTAACCTAAGGGTTTAACGGCTTATTGCATATGCTAAATGCAATCGTGTTCCCTACGGAAGTGGAATTTATATTTTGATGCATATATACATGTTGTGTTTTTCTTATAGTTCTTCTTTCTTTGAATTATATTACTAGGGACTAGCAATGTGTAAGTTATGGGGTGTGATTCGTATCGAATTATGCATGTAATTACCCTCGAACTTAGGCATTTTAGCCCACTCGGGTACCATAATTGCTATAATTATGCTCGATAACCAAACAACCTCCGTTTTATATGCTAACATGTTATTTGAGGTATTATTGAGCTTTTATAGGTGTTACGGTGCTTAGTATGAAGTTTGAGCGCGTTCTGGTTAGGTTCCGTCGCGATTCGCACGTTCGGGGGCATTTCGGTAATTTTACACTTTGGGATTTTTGCCTGAAGTCTTCAGTGAAGTTGTAGCCCTTGGGCCAATCTTCGCATGACCATGAACGGTGCTCGAATCAGAGTCCGGACGAAAGAAACACAGACCTTTAATCGGAAAAAATTATAAGAGATTCATTAACAATTTTATTAATTACACCCATGTCCCTTTTCTTCTTTAATAACAAATCCTATAATTCCATCTATGTCCCTAAAACGTTTTTTTGCAGCAAATGAAGATGGCGATTTGGGTTTTGGCCCGAATTTTGGGTTCGTCCCAAATTGATGACTTTGGTCCGAAATTGGAGCTCGATTTTGGTTCACACACGCAAATGGGTCTCTTTGGCCATTTTTCGGAGCTTGGATTTTGGCCATTTATGGCTATGGAGGTTGTGGAGCTTGGAAGTGGGTTTTGGCATTTTAATGGTGGAACACTAGTTGGTCTCGGTTTTGGCTTCCAAGAATGGTTTTGGGCATATATGGAGTTGAGTTTTTGTTGGCATTTTCTGCGATGTGGATCTTTGATGTTAGTATGGGTTTTGGCCATGGATGGTGCTGCGTGGTGGAGAATATTATTGTACGCGGTCGACAGCATGAGCATCATCGGTCGATCGGTGTTCAGAGATTTGCTTTGCGTTTCAGATAGTGGGCCTCCCCCATTGCGCGCGATCGACCGATCACCAAACACGGTCGACCGGTGCTCTGTTTTTTTGTCCGAAATATCTGTAGCCTCTTTTTCTTTTTCTTTTTTCTTTATTTTTTTTCCTTTTTCTTTTATCCTTTAATTGTTACTTAGTCCCCTTTTTCATTTCTTTTTCCTTCTCTTTTTTTTTTTCTTTTATGTAACTTAGTATAAAAAGAACACTTTATTTATTTTTGGAGCTCTCTTCATTTTACTTAGTTTTTAGGTTAGGATTTGAGAAATATTGGGGATTTTTGTGGAGTGTTTTCCCTCTCCTCATTTTTGTTGTGTAAAACCCATCATTAATGTAAGTTTATTATTCATTGTCTTCTTCCTCTACTTTAGGCTTTGTTCTTTATTTATTTCATGCTTTATTATTTCTTGCCTATATTAATTGTGTAGTTAATTTAATTAGTGTTAATTTAATTAGTTGTGCTTTAATTAATTAGTTAATTTATTCAATGTCATTTAATATGCTTAGGGGATAATTTAAATTAGGTTGTGTCGGATTGAACTCACCTAGGGTTGGCGTGTTTCTTTGCTTTGGTAGTGGAGTTTTACGTGTTTATTTCAAGTGTGTTGTCCTAGTTATTACGCCTAGGAGATTTAACGGGGTATATCATGTATGCTCCATGTTTACGACCTTGCGAGCGTAATTTTTGGGGTATTTGTTGACGCCAAAATCTTATTAGTCTTTTATGCGAATTTAAGGGGTGTGACAACTCTTGATTTAATTAATTGACGAAACGAGATGCAATCTTAATAATCCGTGAACCCATGTAACCATTTTATACTAATTAACTCGGGGTGAGGGATATTCGACGCAACCTATAGTTTTTATTCTCTTTATTAATTTAGTTTAAATACACTCATGCCTAGTTTATCTTTTATTTCTTTTTAGTTAACAAATTACCTTTTACACTTTTATTTAGAATTATTAAACCAATTAAATTCTAGCAACTCGTCTCTATAGATTTTCGATACCCGGACTTAGCCGCTATACTCCCTTTTTTAGTGTAGTCATAAGTTTATGTTTTTTGTATTAAGGTGGTGCACAAAAGATAACGATCGACGTTTGACACGCGCTACTTTTCACGCTTAATCAATTATCTTTCAATTGTACTTAATTCACACATAAGATAGATCTAACCAGTATATACATAACCATTCAATTCATTATATATATACATATATATAATACAATACGGCACCCCGAGTCACAGCTGCGGTGCAAGCATTGCTCTGCTATCATGTCCCAGTATTGCTTGTCGTCGTATAGGGGACTATAGGTTCCGTAAAGATTCCTCGAACCACAAATATTAACCAAAAATATTGGAGGCGAACATAGTTCCAAGCCTATGGGCTACGCACATACCTACGCACCCATATGACCGTCATCACTATCATTCTCAATGACAGCCCATACCTAGGTTCTATGTTCTCGAGCGACAAGTCAAAAATTCCATGAATTCATCATGATAAGACTGCCCACACGCGCAAACCTCCTGTCGATAACAAGTAAGCTAGGTATGTCATACACATAAATTATCAATCAATCAAATAGGCATTATCATCTACCTATATAAAATTAGGTACTTACACTACCTATATCATATTAGGAATTCATCATATCACAAGTACCCATCGTATTTATTGAATACTACTCACACTTGTAATGATGATTATCATCATTTTTTTATGTAGTTATCACTCACAAAATATTTTATCCGACCCAAGTACCCATAAATATATCATCAATATTACCCTTACTTGATATAACGATTATTCTCCTCTAAATCGTAATATAATTATGTAGATATCTCTCACAAAAATTTAATCCTCAAATCCAAATAATTTTTCAACATTAACCCAAGTCCCTCGCTCCTTGTTAATGTACCAAAATTAATAAAATCTCACCATGGGACAAATTACCATTTTCCAATTTTTTTTTCGATAAGAGTACATTCTCCGAGAAATATAAAATTATAATTTTGAGACTTTTTTGTTCCGATTTTGAAGAAACATAAAACTGCAAAGTTGTGCAGAACGTGATTTTATACTAAAGATCGCGAGCACACTGCCAATTCGCTCTTAAAACAATCCTAAAATTATCATACAATGTTCGTCATTTTCAACAAATTTTTTTCATGCGTTTTATCCATTTTCTTTCTCATCAAAACTGACACAAATCAATCCAAAACTTCTCTTAATTAATCTCAATTGATATAGCAAGATATATGATCAGTTTATAATAATCAAAAAACTAAAATCATCAAATAGTTTGGAGTAAATCCTATTATTCCCAGAATTCTCATAGGTTCATATTTCTCCGAAAATGATAATAACTCAGACTTCTTCTATCATTTGAAACCCAAAATTCGTGGATTAAATCATTTAAATAGAAAGGGATTTATTCTATCTAATTTTCATATCAAGAACAAATTTCAAAAACCCTATAATTCATCCTTAAATCATGCAAGTTCATACTTCTTACTTAACCTATCTAGCATAGATATTGTAAGCAATAAAATAAAGCAATAATTACAGTTGCCTTAATTATGTAGGTCTAAACTTTTGGTGATGATGGTGTAGAATCCTTTCCTCATTTTTCGATGACTTTTCGGTGGTGGCGCTAGTGGTAGAAGGTGGTTAATCCCCTTTGGCTTGCCCCAAAAGTCTCTCCTCCTTCCTAAGCAACCTCTTCTCCTCCTAAGAAACTCTTCACTTTCTCTCACACTAATACCTCTCAAATATTTTGTGATAAAATAAAATGAACCTACGTTACTCTAATCCATCACCGTTATAATAAGACAAACCCTGAAATTACTATTCACATTCCAAATAAAATGACTAAAATGCTCTTTCAGGGTGTCCTTTTTTCTCCAAAGTGACTCGAGACCCAAATCCAACACCCGGATATACTTTTCTGATTATTTCGACCCTTCCGGATACAACGGCGCACTCAAAACGACCATAAGGTTGATATAAAATAATATTTCCTTTTTATTTATTTAAATTAGTCCCGATACGTCCCACACCGCGTCCCGACTTAAGTTTCATAATCACCGTATTAGTAACCCACGATAATACAAATAACATCATATTCATATATTACTTAAATATCACTAAGTAATATTCAGAATCATATATTTTAATATCCAAAAGTAATATAAAATTTGAATTAATCCCAATTAATTAATTTAAAATTAATTTCAATTAATCCCATTAACTTTTAATTTACCTTATTTTAAAATCCATTAAAATTACAGGGTATTACAATTTCATTATTGTTCTTATCTATTAAGCAGACGGTATAATACATCACAAGTACATATATTTATCACTACAATATACATACTAACACTGCACTTTGAGGCTAAGCTGCGGTGCAGGCATAATCTGCTATCAAATCCCGGTACATCACGTACGTAAGGATTACGAGTTTCGAATCACTCAAGAATCGTATCAATACAAATCACACATATTGGAGGTGAACATATATCACATACATATGGGTCACGCACATACCTACGCTCCCATAGTCAGCTGACTTATCACCTCACAAATAAGTCTTCACAGTTCTATGTTCTCGAGGTACCAAATTTAAATCCCCCCTGAAGGCACACAGAGATAAGATTGTCCCCTTCTAAATAAAAACCTCCCGTGACATCAAGTATGGTAGGTGTGTCATACACATAATCATCCATACATTAGGTAGTCACACATCCTATGTATTTATAAATTTAATATAGGTATTCGCCTGACCCATATTGTAAGTCTCATACATAGTATATTTATCCCGACTATCATACGTAATATTATTTAGCGTGACAACTCTCGTCGTATAATTTCAAGTACCTAAACCTATCATAAAAGGTTACTAGGTCTCCCATTTATCTCTAAGGTTATCTCGGTAATCTAAAGTCCCCCTGCTACTATTCCTAACCTAAAGTTATCATTCATTAAATTTCAGTCCCAATTTATATAATTTCTAACCGTACCTCACTCAGCAAGCACCCGTGTGACAACTAGGATGTACTTATTATATATCATATTTAAATCATTCTTATCTTATGGGATGGGGATAATGTGTTATTGGTGTATATAACATTAAGTTATTATGTTTAGTCTAATCTTACCCTCATAACTCATGAGGTGTCAAATTAGTTACAAACACACATTTTTGAAATTTTCGATAGGAATGTTAAAGATGGAGACTAGTTTTGACCATTATAATATAATAACTGACTTGAGGTGAAAACTACATAGTTGTAGATATATGAGTTAAGTTTGTAACACAAAAAACGGTGTGTAAAACAGAGGCCCGAGTAAGGAGTTATGATGAAATGATAAAACAGGGGCAAATCTGTCTATCTGTTTAAATGGTATTTTGTCTTTTATGTACAACAAGCATCTTAAATTGATTGGTTGGAAGGTGAGTGAAATCTTGGCCGACTTAGACACTTTTAAATAACCTCCTCCTTCAGCCAAATGCATCCATTAAATAATTTGTTCTGAAGAGAGAGAACCAGAAGGCTTAGGAAGAGAAGGACCAGGAGAAGTTGGAGAAAAATCCTTAAAAAATGACCTAAACATCCATTAGGTAATTCTATCCATAAATATTGTTTTTTTTATATTGCTGATTGAAAGGATATAACTCATAATTTTTTTATTAAACTTTCATGCCTTTGTGGGTATGCATGGATGGATACACGTTTAAAGAAAGTCGAAGGTGCAAATCATTTATATGGCCTTGCTTAGAACCCTTTTGTGTTCAAACTTCTATATCCTTTTGTATATTTGTTAGAATAGAATAATTCTAGTTGGAAATGAAAATAGACTCATATATATATAACATATCCGAAAATTATGTGAAAATACCAAGAAATGAATCTTTGGTGATAGTTTGAAGTTCAAATATAAAATTTTCCCTAAAAGTGTAAGTATGCACACCATGTGTTCGATGTTTTGCTTGATAGAGCAAATGAACCTTAAAAATTATGAAGCTTTAACTTTGTATTTTTCAATACGTTTGTTGATGTTGGGTGAAATATCATAGAAATATATGATACAGAGAAATTATGAAAATTCCTGGAAGTTGACTGAACGATAGAGGAGCCTATAGGGAAGATTTGCTATGTAGCAAAGAAATGGGCATATCTTGCTCTAGAAAACTTGAAATGATATGTCGTCTTTTGGATCTGGAATTCAATATGTTAAGGATGAAACTAATAAGAAGAAATTAAAATATATTTGGCCTATTATTTGGGTATGGTAAATATTTTACCATGAAGTTAGATTGGACTTCATTTACGTTATATCATTTGAATGGGATTATACGATGCTTATAAATTGGGTTAAGTTTAAGTTATTCTTTGAATTGTTAATATCCTTATGATGGTACTAATATTGTAAGAGTTTATATTTAAAAGGGAAGAAGAACCGATTGAACAAGTTTTAGACAGATGCAAGGGAAAAATACATGAAGTGGCCAAGGTGAGTTTACTCACTGGAATGAGACGTATTATACATGGTTATGGAGATGAATTGAATATCACTCACGGGTAAGATGTATTACACATGGTTATGGATACGATATGAATATCACTCACGGGTAAGATGTATTACACATGGTTATGGATACGATTTGAATATCACTCACTGGTAAGATGTATTATACATGGTTATGGATATGATCTGAATATCACTTATTGGTAAGATGTATTATATATGGTTACGGATATGATCAGAATAATATTGAATATGAATCTCTTCATTTCGGTTTACTGAAATAGGAGGTTAATCCCCGACCCGGAATGGGGGAGATTTGTCTATTAAAGACAAGGGGTTACTCCTCGACCAGGAATGGGGGAGAATTGTCTATTGCAGACAGGATATGTGAATCATGATTCAGATAAGTTGGTCATTCTTTATGAATGAGCCGGATAAGTATATAATTGGTCATTCTTTATGAATGAGCCAGATAAATATATAATTGGTAATTCTTTATGAATAGGGCGGATTAATATGCATATATCATCACGGGGATATAATTTATTGTATTTAATTTTATGCAATAGTGTAGTAGTGATGCATTTGCTGAGCTATTTTGCTCATGGTTCTTGTGTTTATGTTTTTCAGGTATTGTGATATCACTGCCAAATCTAGGAGGTCGGTGGGGTTAGCAAGGGATGCATAAAACTATGATTTGGTCAAACGTAAATGGGGTAATTTAAGCCTACTTATCTTTTGAGTAAGTTTGAATAAGCATAATTATCTAAAAATTGTGAAAGGCTTTTAGTTTTATTGATTCATGTTAATAACTGAAAAAAAAGGATACTCGTGTTTATGGTTTGGTTAAGGTAATTATGAGTTGGCTCACTTTAACTTTCAAACTTAATTATGAGTAACTGGGTCGGGGTGTGTCAACCCGTAAGTATACCATTTAATCCCATAAGGTATAACATTCTCAGGGCATTAACTACGACCCTACTGACCTTAAACAAGTCCCATAATATTCTATTAATCACATTAAGAGTTCTTATAAGCTTGGGATTTTATCAAACCTCAAAGGAAAACAACTAACAGAATTCATGAGGAGTCAATCAATCGAAGGAAATAATCGATCGATCTATCTAGTCAATCGATCGACATTCTTAGGTCGATTGATCGATCCATCAGATATTGGCCTACGATTTCTGCATATTTTTGCCCACGGGTTTCATCAATTTTAACCCTCAAATACTCTATTATAATGTCCCAAACTCCCAAATATTTATACCAAACGTTATTCCAACATAAACACATAAATTATAACGTCTTAGAATCATCAAATCATAACGGGTTATTATTTTCTTCGATCAAATCATGCGTATGTCATAAAAACCCTATTTCTTCTATTTCCTTCAAGAACATCACATAACTCAACATAAATTCGTAATTCTCTACACATGGATCATAATTTTGTGGTTTCTATATTTCCAGAAGTTAATCTACATGCAAAAGCAACCAAGATTAAGATTTAAATCTCCAAATCCATTAATTCATCATTTTTCAAGTTTTTTCTCCAATTCTAAACTATCATGTATAATATATACATTGAATTATTGCAAGTTAAATCACTTGCTTGGAAATGGGAGTTCGGGTCCTTTAGAGAAGATGATATGGGAACGATCTTCTCTTCTCGATCTATCCGATGGTGGTGACGGTGGTGCAAAAAGCCTAAGAATGGTGGTTCTCCTTAGGGAACTTCCTTCACTTCTTCTCTGATGGTCGTCTGTGAGTTTTAGTGGTGAAAACCCTAAGGTATCTAACCTATCAGGTGATAAATCTTTCTAAATTTCGTGGGTTTAATTACCCCCAAAATCGAAATGTCTAAAATATCCTCCCAGGTTGTCGGTTTGGCCTAAAACTTCCCCAGGACCCAAACTAAACCCCCGAGTAGATTTTTCTGACTATCTCGACCCTTCTGGAAATATTGGCACACTCGAAATGACCATAAATATGACATACAAATAAATTACTTTATAATTCATTAAAGTGGTCCCGACACGACTGACACGCACGTCCCAATTTAATTTCTAGAACTGTCATATTTTCCACTCGTGACAATTTTAATAAGTTCATGATCATATATTACTATACTTGCTCAGTAATATTCAACATAATTGTCATAATCAAATATTAACTCTCGTCTCCCTAGTATTTAAATCCAGATTAATTACCAATTAATTTCCCATTTTTAATTCAATTAATCCTATAATTAAAATCAGTAAACATACGGGATATTACACACACACACACACACACACACACACGCACACACACACACACACACATATATATATATATATATATATATATTGATGATTATGGGAATCCAACGAGGACTCGAAACTAAGGTCTGACTAGCTGACCTAAACTTCAAGGTTAAAATAATAGGGGGTTAAGAGAATCGAACCTTGGTCTTTCTTATATATCTCCCTTCATTTGCCATTCTTAAATAATTATAAGGGAGTTTTTGGAACTTCTCCTCTTCCTCAGACGAGCGTACCCTTGCAACTTAAAATATTTACATGTATGACCCGCTATTTCAACTTTGTGAAAAATGGATCGTTGAGCCCATAGTAATAGTAAAATCCCCTGGCCCAATAATTTTTGGCTAAGAATTTTAGGGGCAATTGTGGGGACCTAAATACGAATTAGGCCCAATTCAAGACCGACCGATCAAGCCCAACAGCGCCTCAGACATGTTTGAACCATCTTATTAATAATAAGGATTATTGCCATCGTTTATTATATGGATAATTACAAACATCCTAACTGCTACGATCAACTTACGTTAGTTACCCAAGATTTCAGATGAGATATTCAGGGATTCACCAAACGTATTATCTGGAGCCAAGGGAGTTCCTTGACTGGTTCAACAACCACGGTTTTACACCTCTATAAATACAATCCACACCCCAGGATCAAGGAAGATGTAATTACGAAACTTTGAGAGAACTTAATAAAACACAGTAGCCTCTTCGTGGACGTAGGAAATTTGTCGAACTACATATATTCTTGTGTTGTGTGATTTGCATCTTACATTCATTTTTAATCGCTTTCTGGAATCCTTTTAATTGTGGTTAATTCACGCTCACACTACTGCTATATGGGTGTGCGATTTTTGCGGAGTTAAGAAAATACAGGACTTTCGTACTGATAACATGTTATAAAATAAAGGGGATACACAGAGCATTTAGGGGAAAAGTTTTCTATTTTATTGGTAATGTATACTTAGGGGGTATCACCACTATTCATAGTACAAATAATGTATCTCAAGAGACCTTTTAATGGCGAGGGATAACCGTTGACATCGATATAAATAAAAAATTTATAACACGTTTGACCTTTTGATTTCATATTTAATTATTGAGTAATGAAAAGCAAGTCGTTGTTTGTTTTTACCTTTTAAGCCTGAATCTGAACTATCCAAACTTAAGATGTACCAAATCGTATTTTTTTTTAAATGATTAAGAGGCTAACGACTATTTTGGCTCTGAATGATTAAGAGGTAAATATCCATCTGAAGCCTGAATTTGAAATCAAAATAAGTCTAAATACATTCATTTAGAGGTTTATTCAGACATAAAAATAAACATATTTTTCAGATTCATATTTCAGACTTCAGATTTCAAATTTAAACTTTAGTTTCAAATAAAAAAAACAAACGCAACCTAAGTTTAATATCCTATTTTAAAACTTAAAGTCCCGTTTGATACTTGATAAAGTTGGGTGTAATCTGATTTCTTTCGAACATTTTTGAAAAAGTGTGAGATTACTGTGTTTGGTGCGAGCTTAAATTGAATGGGAACGTGGGTCCCAATTAAATTAGATTACCTCCTTTGTGAGAAAGTTGGTGGAATCAAAATCCATCAAGTATAAGTGGAATTCTTGCTTTTCCATGGGAATCATTAGAAGTAACTTTTGTGAAGAAAACTGCCCATTAAATCTAAATACCTTTTGTGAAGATAATTTTGTTATGTCATTATGTATTAAATTTAAAGTCGACCAAATTTTATTTAGGCATTTTTTCTACTCATGTAATAATTAATTTATTTAACTTGCAATATAATATACATTTCTACGATAAATTGTTATATTTGTTAAACATTGTAAAATATATACTTTTTTTAAAAAACATATTTGATTTCATACATTTATAAACAGTGAACCGTAATATTATATATATGTACGTATATATCAATATGATTGCTAAAAGATATTAGCGGGCTTCACATATATGTTCTATTTGAATTTTTTTTACTCATTTTAGTCCGACAATGTTTCCCCCTACATATAGGTACTACTCCTAATTTTTTGGAACTTTTTTTTCACAATTATACCCTTTTAAAACCAACCATCCGTAACTTCCTTGGGAAGTTAAATAAGTGGTTGAACTTTTTTTTCATTTTATTTTTAATTTTCAAATGATCATAACTTTTTATTCATAAATCCGTTTTTCGCAAAATTATTATTTTTGAAATCTCCTCGCCGAGATCTATCAAACAAGATCCATGAACCCTATAAAATTTCAAAGAAAAAAAATTTCATAGACAGTAAACTTTACTGTATGCACTAGAAAATGAAATAATTTTATATCTATGATATTTTCACAAACATTGACATTTTTTTTGTTAATATTACATACATAACAAAATTTACTGGTTAAATAAATAGGTCAAATAATCTATAAACTCATATATATATATATATATATATACACACACACACACACCTATTTTTAGTTTAACCCATTTAGTCGCTCAAACACTCATTTATCCATTATTCTCTTATTTTTAAGGTCCGTGCCAGCGGCACCCAATTTCACCCTACTCACCCCAAACTGGAGATCCGGTGGATCCAAACCCCATTTATCCACTATTCTCTTATTTTTATAGGTCCGCTCCAACAACAACGCATGTCAGCTTTACCCACCATAAACCGAAAAATGAAATAGTTTTATATATGTGATATTTTCACAAATTCCTGTGAAAATATCATATTTTCTTGTGAGCACAGTAAACTTTACTGTATGCACCAGAAAATAAAATTATTTTACATCTGTGACATTTTCACAAATAGTAAGATTTACTGTGTTGAAATAGTTTTATATCTGTGTCATTTTCACAAACAATAACCTATATTGTGTTGGTATTACACGGATAGTAAAATATACTGTGTTGATCAATTAATGTGTGTGTGTGTGTGTGTGTGTGTGTGTGTGTGTGTATATATATATATATTGTAAAAAAGGCATCTATTTATAGTTTAACCCATTTAGTCGTCCAAACACTCATTTATTCAATATTCTCTTATTTTTGAAGGTCCGCGCCAACGGTACCCCATGCCACCCCTACTCACCTCAAACAGGAGCTTCGGTGGATCCAAACCACTTTTTTCGATGAGTGGGTAGGGATGGCGCGAACCTTTAAAAATAAGAGAATATTGGATAAATGAAGTTTGGATCCACCGGAGCTTAGGTTTGGGGTGAGTAACGGTGACATGGGGTGCCGCTGGCGTGGACCTTAAAAAATAAGAGAATATTAGATACACGAGTGTTTGAGCAAATAAATAGGTTAAACTAAATATAAGTGTTTTTTGTTTACAATATATATATATATATATATATATATATATATATATATAGAGAGAGAGAGAGAGAGAGAGAGAGAGAGAGAGAGAGAGAGTCAGGTTCTCCAACATACCTCCTAGCAACATACCCTTTTTTTAAAATAGTAAAAAAAATAATTTTGAGATTATATTTTTTATATGAGTTTATGATATTTCAATGTGCCCCTATAAAAAAAATCAATTGAAAATAATATTTTTTGGTATTTTTAAAAAATAGGTAAAAAAACTGTCAGTTTTTTCCTTTAAAACTGACAGTTTTTACCTATTTTTTAAAAATATCAAAACACATTATTTTGGTCTGAATATTTTTACAGGGGCACATTGAAATATCATGAACCCATATAAAAAATATTAACTCAAAATTTTTTTTTTTACTATTTTAAAAAAATAGGTATGTTCATAGGTATGTTTAATGAGGTATGTTGGAGAGCCTAACTTTCTCTCTCTCTCTCTCTCTCTCTCTCTCTCTCTCTATATATATATATATATATATATATATATATATATATATATATATATATACACACACACACACACACACACACACACACACACACATTAATTGACCAGGAGAGTAAATTTTATTGTCCGTGTAATATCAACACAATAAATGTTACTGTTTGTGAAAATGACACAAATATAAAACTTTTTCATTTTTCGATTTGTGGTGGGTAGAGTTGACATGGGTTGCTGCTAGCGCAGACCTTTAATAATAAGAGAATATTTGATAAATGAGATTTGAATCCACGGGAGCTCTGGTTTGGGGTGAGTAAGCGTGGCATGGAGTGCCGCTGGCGCGGCCCTACAAAAATAAGAGAATAATGAATAAATAAGTGTTTGAGGAACTAAATGGGTTAAACTAAAAATATATATATTTTTTACAATATATATACATTAATTGATCGACACAGTAAGTTTTATTGTCTGTATAATATCAACACAATAAATGTTACTGTTTGTGAAAATGACACAGATATAAAACTATTTCAACACAGTAAATGTTAGTGTGTGTGAAAATGTCACAAATATAAAACTATTTCATTTTCTGGTGCATACAATAAAGTATATTGTGTTCACAAGAAAATGTGACATTTTCACAAGAATTTGTGAAAATATTACAGATATAAAACTATTTCATTTTTCGGTTTGTGGTGGGTAGAGTTAACATGGGTTGCCGCTGACGCGCGCCTTTAAAAATAAGAGAATACTGAATAAATGGGATTTGAATCCACCGGATCTTCCGTTTGGGGTGGGTAGGGGTGGCATTAGGTGCCTTTAAAAATAAGAGAATATTGGATAAATGAGTGTTTGAGCGACTAAATGGGATATGTGTTTTTTTTTTCAATGTATATATATATATATATATATATATATATATATATATGGGTTTATGGATTATTTGACCCATTTATTTAATCGATAAATTTTAATGTCTGTGTAATATTATTAACACAAAAAATGTTTGTGTTTATGAAAATATCCTTTATATAAAACAATTTCATTTTCTAGTGCATACAGTAAATTTTACTGTTTGTGTAATTTTTTTCTTAGAAATTTTATAATTTTCATGGATATTGTTTGATAAATCTCGACGAGGAGATTTCAAAAATAGTAATTTTGTGAAAAACGGATTTATCAATCAAAAGTTATGATCATTTGAAATTTAAAAATAAGATGAAAAAAAAGTTCAATCACTTATGTAACTTTCCCAAGGAAGTTACGGATGGTTGGTTTAAAAAGGGTATAATTGTGAAAAAAAATTTCAAAAAATTATGAATATGATCTATATTTAGGGGAAAACCATCGTGAGACTAGAATGCGTAAAGAAATATCTAATAGGACCTATATATAATAAATCGAAAACATTACTGATATATATTGTACATTTACATGTCACTTTTCATGCATGAACAAAATATAAAATTTTAATTCGTAATAGAAATTCATTAGTTAACCAAATATAATAAAATGATTTGAAATCCTTTTTAAACGTTTATTGATAATCTCTTTTAATAATTATAATTCATCCCAAATTTTACCTAAACCAAATTGGACCTAAGAATTTTATGGGAAAAAGACTCTTTCTTAAAATAAAGGGAATTTTGGGGAAAGGCCTCATAATTCTCAAAGTGTATAAAAATAAGGCTCTCTACATAATTTTATAAATTTAGTCCCTGTATTAAAAATACCATGAAAAATTGTGTTGTTGACGCGAGCAAAAAAAATGATGTCCTAACACTAAAAGAGCCACATAAATAAATATTATTGTTCCACAAAAATTAAATTTATAAACTTAAAAAATATTATTCTAAAAATTTAAATATAAAAAATAATATGATCTTTACCTCAATTCTCCATAAAATAAAATTACTCTTTTAGAAATTCCTACTCGTTTAAGTATGGAATATCTAAACGGATGTCGGTAACATCTTTCGTTTCGGGCTGCCCGTTCTTTCCGCCCACCCACCTTCTCACCTTCCCTTTAATATCCATCGCTTTTTCCAATGCCTCAACTTTTAATAAAACACCAGTCTCCGAATCCCACGTCTTTAACCGTCAACTCCATGCCCGGTGATACCAACTAATAGTAATACACACCCGAAATAGAGAATGTGGAGTGCATTGTTGAAACACACTGTAAAATCGGCAATAAAAAGTAAGCCGAGTCCGTTGTTGGGGTTTAGAGCGTCGATTCAATTTCTATCGTCCGATTCAAGTCCGGCTAGCGGCGGCGGTGGTGTTGGGGGATGTGAAAAGGAAAAGGAAAAGGAAAAGGATAACATATCGTTTTGGGAAGCGAAAAAACTAATGCGATTAGTGAATGTGGAGGCGTTGAAGATGAAGCTATGTACGGATGGGAAAGAGGTAATCTGTTATTCCGAGTTACTCCAAGCGTGTGAGAGTATGGGAGTCGCCAAATCTGTGGATGAGGCGGCTGCTTTCGCTCGTGTACTTGATGAGGCTGGTGTCGTTTTACTCTTCAGAGATAAAGTTTACCTCCATCCCGATAAGGTATACCTTGCTTTCCATTCACTTAAATAGCAATCAATCGATTGAGATTTAGGTATGATTATTATTGAGGTTTAACATCTCATTCAAAGCATTAAACGGCTTAGCCTCCATGGAGTGGGGCTCAAACTCAGTTTGTGTGCGTGCGTGTGTGTGTATAATTCGTTTATTATTATATTATGATAGGGTGCAAAACGTTATTGTTATTTCAATGGTATTATTATACCTAAAGAGAAATATAACAACAGTAAAATGCGACAAAATGTTACGACAAGACGGTGGTGAGTGGCAGTGAGGGTTTGCCAAGTAGAAAAGAGTGTTGGAATTTATGCTACTTAATCAATTTGACAAAATCAGTTTTTGGTTAACTTAGGAGTCAATTTGATATGGGATCCATATATCTTTTGAGACGGTTAGAAGTTGTAACGCGTTCTATCCCGTGAGGAGTATAACGTGGTATACTTACATGTGTAAAATCATAAATAAATGAATGAGAAATTGTAGCTCAAAGTACCCACTTGGATCATAGAATTTGGTTGAAGTGTGTGTTACGTTAAGCTCTTGTCCCACATAGGAAGAATGTGAAAAATTGAGTGTAGTATATTATAATTCATTTTGGCTTTTAGGTTTGGTGTCCTTGGGGTATCCCAACTCTTCGAAGGAGAGAGGACTTACATGGACTTGGATTCGCCTGAAAGTCCGCGCCCGTGCCGCCACCCGACCTGGACCGTCTCGGCATAGGCCTTGGACTTTGGGCTTAACTTGACCCAAATTTTAACTTTTTGGCCCAAATTCTATTAGGTCTTTTATATTTTAATTTCGTTTTTTTAACAGTTGTTAATTATGTTTTTAACAGTTTTGTACCCAACTATCGTGTCAGACAGTTTGGTGATTCGTTTTCAATGATAGTTTTAAGACATATTTTTTGTCATAAGGTTGTCCCGTTTTTAGTCCATACAAAAGAGAGTTTTTCCTTGTTGATTCACCAATGACTTGCAATTTGGAGTGCTATTATTACAAGTGAGATTGTTGTATTTTGGGAGATGATTGCCGCTGAGTCCGTGGAGCACCAATGCAGGGCAAATCTCTTCTTAAGGACAGAGTGCTCAACACTTGCCTCAATCAATAAACTCTGCATTTATTGTCACTGTAAGTTCATATATGTTTATTTGAGATTATTGTGCATTTATTAAGTAATGTTTATATATTCTGTATTAATAATTAAAAATCATTTAAAATAAAAATCTTAAGACGAGATTTTATCTACTGTTATTTACTTCCATCATGATTTTCTGGATTAATTAATTACATAAACTTTTTACAATAATTTGTGTTACGAATTAATTTTATGTGTTGCAGAAAATTTCTCTGCTTATTTAGAAAAAGAAAATATTTGTCTAATCAGAAAACATAATTTAATAGTTGCAATAATTTATATACATTGCGTGTTATATTATGTGATTCAGAAAAAATAGTTTAGTGTTATTTCATGACGTAAACTACACTTCAATGGCCAAGAAAATAAACCAAACACCATTTCTAGAGAGAGAATCAAGAGATTTCTTATATTTCAAAACGGAGAGTCCCCCTCAAATGGGGAATACAAGGTGGGTATTTAAAGGGGAGTAGTAGCTTAGGCTCTAAACTAATATCCTAAGTACAAATTTCCCCTTACTCATAGTTGTCAGAATCTTACGATTCGCGATTCGATTCGTACGGTTCTATCCGAATTACATACTAATCGATACGAATCGGGAATAGAATCAGAGGAGTTCCAAAAATCGGGCTTAATTGGCCGCTTCGAGGGCTGAATCGTGAATCACACCGATTCACGATTCATGTTTCTCGGAGGATGTTGGGTATTTTCAACCGATTTAAAGCTCGTGCTCGTTTTTTGTTCCTTTTAAAATAACCCTAAAAATGTTTTATTATTAAAATTTAAGTTTCGTTCTAATATGTGTTCGGTCACTCTCTCTTTCGCAAAGGGTAACTTAAGGCTATACTAACTTCTTGTTACCCTTTGCGAAAGAGAGAGTGACCGAACACATATTAGAACGAAACTTAAATTGCGATCACTTTTCTTATTCTCCTTAAATCTGTTCGAAGCTGCAATTTCCTCTATTTCGTGTTTCGATCACCTTCTTCTATTCTAACCTGTTTGAAGTTGATCGAGAGAGCGAGGTACCTATGCGTTCGATTGAAACCAACAAATCCTGTGCAAGGATTTTATAAGTTATATTATATATTATTATTATTATAACGTATTTTTTATAGTGTTATGTTTAATCTTTATTTGTGTTATTATATTGTATAATATATTGTTGTGTTTAAATTTGGACATTGTAGGTGGTGGTATTGTTAAAATTTGGTTATAATTTGGATATGGAAGTTTATTTTGTTAGTTATATTTTAATGAAATATTGTCTCATAATTGGTTAGGTCCTAATATGTTTTATTACATATTCTTAATGTGTTCTCTTTGCATTTATATATTATTTCCTACTGATTCTTACGATTCGATTCACGATTCGATTTACGGTTCACGATTCACGATAACTATGCCCTTACTAACCTTTACTACTCCTTACCTCAAAATACTAAAGCAAAACACAATACAAAGACATAACAAAATAAAAAAAATATCAAAAATACAATAAAATGCAATCAAACCCTAAAAAGGGACCCATTTCCATCACTCTCCCCCTCTTAAGACCAAGCTCGTCCTCGAGCGTTCAATAAAATTGGGGACTTGTGAGAAAATTTCAAAAATTGTGCCAAAAACTTGTGGGGCCAAAAATAATATCCTGAAAGTTGAGGAATTCACATCCCACAAATTTTCTTCTTCTTTTCCTCTCTTCTTCACTTTCTTCACCCAAAGCAACTCTAAAAGCTTCCACCCGGATAAAAAAATCAACATTTCGATGCATCTAGAAGGTGTTGGGGTTGAATTTTTTTTGCCCTGGTGATTTCCGAGCAGAATTACGGCAAACCACTAGGTTTTCGGGGTTGTTTTGGGGTTTAGAGGTGTGCACGACCCCAGGTGGTCGGTTGCCAGGAGGGAGTCAGGTTTGGGTCGGTTTGGGTTTGGGTGTTTTTTTTTTTAGGGTTGGGGGAACTGGGGTTTGGGTCGCGGCCAACAGTTTTTTTTTTGGGGTGGTCGGCGGTTAGGGCAGAGGGGCGAGAGCTATCTATTGGGCCGGCGGGGTGGGTAGGGCTGCTTGGGACAACAACGACTGGGAAATGCCAGGGTAGGGCAGCGAAATGGGTAGGGTAAGGGTATTGGGGGCTGCCGGCAGCGGGGGTAGGGGTAAGGGTGGTCGACAGGGGTAGGGAAATGGTGGTGGGTGGTGGCTGGTAGGTTTAAGGTTTGGTTGGTTAGGCTAGGGTCAGGGTTTTAGATTTTGGAGGAGATGAGTTGAATAAGGAGATCGGACTTTTAGTTTATTTGTTGTTGTGTTTGCACCAACTCTTCCATTCTTTGGTTGAGTTCTTGAATTTCTTTTTGTTGTTGTTTTGATTTTCTTGGAGCCATTGGATGTAGCGTACGATTTGATAAAGATATATTGATACACCAAACATTAATGTTGGAGCAACACTTTGCTCTGATACCATAGTTGTCAAATCGCGAATCGTATACCCCCCGAATCGCGAATCGAATCGTGAATCGTATCGGTCGAATCGGAACCAAACGATAAAAACGTAGTAAAACATACGTAAATGGAATTTAACACTATAGAATTGGTAATTAAGCGTAATATGACAAAAAACTAATCGTAGCACATGATAATATACCAAAATATATCACAAAAATTAACCGTAGCACATGTTCTCATTCATTTTAAGCTTAAAAATATAAAAAACAAAATATATCATAAAACAACCTACATATTAATTTAAAACACCCTACATAAAACAAAAATATATCATAAAAGCCTATATATTAATTTAATGTAAAAAAAAACAAAAAAAGTGAATCGGACCGAATCGGGAATCGGACCCGAATCGGAAGAATCGAATCGTGAATCGCCGATTCAGTCCGATTCTTTAGACATATGCGATTCTAAGGTAGATTCGAATCGTTTTGGCAGTGAATCGAATCGAATCAGACGTAAACTACACATCAATGGCCAAGAAAATAAACCAAACACTATTTCTAGAGAGAGAATACAAATATTTCTTATATTTCAAATTGGAGAGTCCCCCTCAAATGAGGAATACAAGGGGGTATTCAAAGGGAGGAGTAACTTAGACTCTATGCACCCAAAGATACTCCACCAACTGAGCCAGGCCCAGAAGTAAGAGCAACCCCCAAATATTGCCAAGTGCATTGGCGTATTTGTCATCCAACAACGATCTGTTTTGCTTTGAGAAGGATTATAAACAGACACATGAAGGCTGAGGCTTTGCAGATCCCATAAGGAGATGTCAACCACAACCCACTACCAGCCCATGGAGCAAACTCGGTGGTGGCGTACAAAGAAGAAGCTGAAGATTGAGCGAGAGAACTGATTATGGAGAGAGAGGAGTTCGAGAAAGCTCTGAAAGATTGCACCGGAGGGATGGTGAACGCCGTGATAGCTTACGACGAAGTAAGTGCAAGAGATATGGAGGAAGTATATAACGTTGGGGGTCACGTGGTAGAGCCCAATCTGGAGTATCAAGCTGTAGCACAGTCTCCTAAGTTTGCGTGGTTCTTTGATCACGTAGGTTTGCCCCCAGAGAGCAAGTTGGAGACTACTCAGGCAATTTTAGACATTGCCAAGAAGAATGAAGTCCCATCGTTGAGATAGAGGGGTCCCATGGCCACGCTGGTGAGAAAATTCATATTCGAAGTGACGTTTTTTGATGCTGATAGGGCAGTGAGGTTCCCTCATCAAGTGTGAATGGGTGAGCTTTGAAAGGACTTTGATGGATGGGGGAGCTTCTAAAAACATCATGCCTATTAGTTCCCTCTATGCTTCCAATATCTCGGAGGCCAGATTGATACAAATGCCTTTGGTGATTTCTGGATACGATAACCAGTCCTTAAAATCAATTGGTTATGTGAACGTGGGGATTGTGATGGGAAATCTTACCTCACACATTAAGTTCCATGTGATTGAGAGTGCTACTTCCTACCATCTTTTTGATAGGAAGAGTGTGCATGCACAACCATGGCTTGGTCCCCTCAATGTACCAGCAATGTGTTAAGGCAAATGTGAAAGGGATTGAGATTGTTATCAGAGTAACCAAGAGGCTGTTTGCTCATGAGGAGGCCCATTTGGTTGATGCTGCGTTTACACTGGAGGAAGATGCACGAATCCTGATGAGGCGTATGGAGGGTGTCAGAGTCCCCTCTATCAGAGAGGTTGGGGACCGTGAACAACCATGATGAGGAAAGGCCAAGTGGGAGACAAGAAGGTGAGGAAGTAAACAGTGTTGGTCCTAAACCCCAAGCTCCAAGCTATCTTTGAGCAATTGAGAGATAGAATGAGGCCTAGGATTGACCCCATGGAGCGTGAGGTCAAATGGCAGAGTGTGCTGAGCAGCTTTTTTGGGACCAGGCTGGAAGAAGCTGTGCAAAAGAGGAAACGAAAGGCAATTGCTTCGCCCAACCGTCAATGCAAGAAGGTACAATTTGAGGATGTGAGAGTGGTTTATCGTTTTTGAAGATGTGAGCGGGCAGTCAATGAAGCCGACGAGGAGGCTGACCCAGAATATGAGTGTTTTCAATGCTTTGTCATTGATTACTCCAATATTAATGAGTTTGTGGAAGAGTTGGGAGATGAGCTAGAATATATGACTGATCGCCCAAAGCCACAAATGCAAGAGCTAAAACAAATTGACTTGCTCAATAGAGCTTGCTCAAAAGATGAGTTCCCTCTGCCCTCCATTGATAGCTTGATAGATGCAGCAGCGGGGCATGAGATGTACAACTTCATGGATGGTGATGTAGGCTACAATCAAATAAGATGGATCCAGATGATGCAGAGAAGACAACATTTAGAAACCCTTTGGGTAATTTCAAGTACAATGTTATGCCTTTTGGGTTGAAAAATGCTGGGGCGACGTATCAAGGACGATGATGACCATTTTCCATGATTTCTTTCTCCAACCAATCCCGAGGAGCTTGTTTGAAACCTTACAGAGCTTTGTAAAGTTTACAAATTTAACCAAGCTTGTGAGGCACTCATGGAGCGTTATTCCCCACTGAGGCAGAAGCAACAACAAAAAATCTGACAATATTCCTCTTTATCACAGTGGCAAAGGTCCGCTCATGGTCTGTATTCCTTCCTGAGTGAAACCACAAGACACTAGGTGAGGCTTTTATCTTTTCACTTTACCATTGGTCTTATATTGTTACTTGAAGGTAAATTTATCTGATCCCATGTTCCTGTCCCGTGCAAGGCAAATACTTCTTCACCTATGGCGTGAGACCAAATATAATGTGTTGGTCTCATTGTCGGAGGAGGGATCAAAGAAAGTATGGATAGTAGTTAATAAAAATGCAAGTGTTTTGTGGAGAAAAATGAGTTGGAGATATATAATCTCTCAACTTCACTGGATGCTTGTGAATGTATCAGGGATACCTCAAAATTTGCAGGCTCAACTAAACTAGATTAGGAGCGGAAGGATTAGAAACAAAAGAAGTTGCAAGCCATAAAGGAACTTCGGATGAGGTTGGGCCATCGCTAACTTGAAAATGATCAATATAGAATAGGTTAACCTCCTAAATCCCCAAGAATCATGTATAAAGAATTACACTCCAAGAAAACAACATGCAGGAAAACATATAAATTCCCAGCGACAACGAGAGGATCATAGCAGCGCTATCCCTTTTTGAGTATCAGTGTAGCCTATTAATACAAAAAATTGAGAGACTTGAAAGTTTTGCAATATCAATAGAATGGCACAAGACAAAAAACGTACATCCAAAAGTACGAGTAATCAAGAGTGGAAGACAAAGCAAGTATAACCAAAAAAAAACGTAACGAGGAGAATTCAGGAGGCCTTTTATACAGTCTCTCGTATGTAGAAATTCCATAAGTCAATGCAGCTGGACTTGTGTTAATCAAATGAACAATTGGGAGAACAACCTCCACCTAGAATATGCTAGGTGCAGATGCACAGGAATCATAGATCAAGCAATCTCCATAATGATGCGGTGTTTCTATTTTTCTGTGGAGTATTAGTTGAGGAAGATAGATGGACAATCCGGTAAGATGATTGAATAGCTACAAAAACCTAAAGTGTACTATCCATCCTAGTCCCCTCGAAACCATTTAATCGTAGTAGAAAAATATACATATAGTAAGGGTAATTGTCATTAATGAAAGGCATAATTTGGGACCTCCGTTTGTGGAAGGAGTAGCACTTCTTCATGCAAGAGAAAGGTAAAACAACAAAATTTTCAAGTTTGCAGCCAACACCAATCATAAATATCATGACAAGAAAGTTAAGAAATATCCCCCAATGCACCAGTGGCCAAACGGTACTTTGCGTGGGTTGAAAACTACCGCGGTCTGTAGCAAAAAGAACAAACATCAACAAAAGTAGAGGCAACTCTATCAGCAATGGAACTCTTTGAAGACATACAAGTTGCCTTCTATACGACTGACGCCATTTAACTTGCAAGAATGACGGTCTTCACAAAATAGTAAATTTCACTAAAGTAAACTAGTCAAATACAATGACAAAGCTGACTAAGAGAGACCAAATTCAGTGTAATCTAAGTGGGAAAATAAATATCAGGAAGAGATAATTGTAACAGTGAGAATTCTGAGATAAACCAACACCAGGTAATGACATTGAGGTAAGGTAGGCTACGAGAATACCAAGAGCCTATGAAGGAGGTGTAAAAAAGAAAAAAAACAGATCTATCATGAGGAACGACCAGTATATGAAACGTCAGGATGAAGAAATTATTCCATTTGTGTTGTGAAGGTAGAGGGAAAATCATGATGTCACGGATTAATTATGAGTTGGGTAGGCCTGATGAGCTGGAGGTGCTTGGGGTAAGGGGGGAGGTCCCCTGTACTGGGGTTAGCTGCTCCTCCAAATGACCGTTGTTGAGGAAGGGTACTTCTGTGTCACTGATGCAAAGAAGGGCCTTCATAAGAGATGCTTTAGTAGTGTATCCACTAACTCTTATCCTAGATATCTAAGGACTTTTTCTCTTTTACTGGCCTTTCTGATGACATACTCTCCAGTAGCTGGTCTTTGTGTACTATATCTCCGTTTGAAAAGCTTGAGACCGAGTCTGTGGCTAGATTGTCAGAATGGACTAAATAGGAACACTGAGAGTGCCCTTAGACGATAATTTTCTACAAGGAACTCTTGAACAACAAAATCTGCACTAGGAAGAGGATATCAATGAATGGAGTCGTTAATAGTCTCAAAATTATCACGTAGCTCTATCAAGAATTGCACTAAGCGTTTCTGCTGCCTATACCTAATTGGATTCTCATAGGAGTAAGTCTTATTGGCACTTCTTGCAAGATCCCATAGGTCTGTCATTTTGCCTACAACTCCTCAATGCTACACCCGGGCTTGCCTAGCATCTAGGGGTGTAAAATGAACGGAAACGGAGCGGATATTATACCATCCATTATCCGTATCCGTTTAGGAGTTCATTATCTGTATCTAGGGCTGTGTTTTTTTTCCGAACATTCCGATTTTTCCGATGTCCGATCCGATATTTTCCGATTTTGGAACATATATAAGGTTTCCAATTTCCGATTTTCCGATTTTCGATTTTTCCGAATTAAATTGGATAGGAAATTGGAACTATGTTTTAAATTCCGATTTTTCGATTTTTCCGATCCGATTTTGCCGATATAATTTCCGAATATTTTTCCGATTAATATTCCGAATATATCTTCCGATTAATATTTCGAATATTTTCTATATATATTTTTTTACCTTATAAGTTATATCCTTATGTAATAAGAATGTGTACAATTTAGATTTCCTTTATTTTTTACCTTACCCCATATATTTATATATGCTGTTAGTAGAGAGCAACTAGGGTTGTATGATATCCTTATTAAAATATCTCTCACATCTCTCTCTCTCTCTCTCTCTCCCCTTTCTCCTCGGCGGTGCATATATCTCACCTCTTTCTCTCGACCCAATCTCTATACGGTCGTCCAACCCCTTTCTTCTACTTTCGGCGGCGCATATTTGTTTACATCGTCCGACCCTTATAGTCTCGAACATAGGTAAGCCTTTTCTAGTTTATTTTTATCTGTTTATTTTTTTTATTTCTACTTATTTACAGATCTGTTTACATCGGTTTATAGGCTCTGTTTACTTCTGTTTACATCTTTTTTATTTCATCTACTTATTTTGATCTTGTTTACATCTGTTGGGATCGATTTATAGGTTTAATATGTTTGTTATATTGATCGGTTAATAGGTTTACAGATTTGTTTACATCGATTTGTTATATTGATGGCTGCGGCAGAACAGAAAAAAACTAATTTCTAATTTCTCATACTGTCTTCATGCGGCAGAACAAAAAAAAATACCATATTTCTAATTTCCGAATTTTTTCGATTTTTTCCCGATTTTCCGATATTTCCGAATTCGGAAACTTTTTTGATTTTCCGAAAAAATTGGATAGGAAATTGGAACAAATATTTTATTTCCGAAAAAATTAGAATTTTTTCCGAAAGGTCATTTTCCGATCCGATCCGGCCGAAACACAGCCCTATCTGTATCTGGCCGGCTAGTATGCACAACTATCTTTATTTGTATCCTTTCGGATTTCTCAAATTAGGATATCCGTATTCGTTTACATTATTTTATATACATACATTTAATGAATACATAAAGGAAAAAGGATTGATTACAACGACAGTATATTTACGACACCACTATCTATGAGTCATCGTGAATATGTCAATAAAAGGGAGGCTAGAGTTATCGTGACTTTAGACAAAAAGATGACTAATGTAAAATAGAGATAGAGAATGTAAGATGGTAGTAAGGACAAGAGATGGAGGAGTACAATTTTCTTTGTTGTTTTTATACATTAAATAATTAATGGTTCAAATTGTTTGCAGTCAAGTGCTCAAACAATTAAATTACATGTATATATAATTAAAATTATAGATTATAGATAATATTACGAATATGGATATCCAGAACGAATATCTTAATCCGCTTTGGATAAAAATCATTTGTATCCGTATCCGTTTGTCTAAAAGCGATTGCCCTAATTTTGCTCTTCTGGATTAGTGTTTGGATAAATATCCGCAAAAAACGAATTCGAATACTGGACGAATTCGAATTTTCGAATATCCATTTACACCCTTACTCGTAGCACCGCTGACATCATTTGCTCATTGACAGTGCCTAACCAACTTGGACATAGTATAGTTTTTCTTACAATGAGAGCCCATTTCTCCTTGGTTGTATGAAACTTATTAGTTTTTTTGTCCTTATTCAGTATATAAAATATCATATATGTTTGGTTTTTGGTGAGTTATGGTGTAAACAAATATTTGATCCTTTTCATTTCATTGTTATCTTTTAATGACGAAGGGATACGGAACTATGTTGATGGTACAGTCAAGAAGCTTCTGATAATACAAAGGGTACGCAAGTAACGCAATGGAACTCAAAAGATGGCAAATGAAAATGATGTAAACTACACGTCAATGGCTAAGAAAATAAACCAAACACCATTTCTAGAGAGAGAATCAAGAGATTTCTTATATTCAGAAATTGAGTGTTCTCAAATGAGACTTATTAGTTTTTTTGTCTTTATTCAATATCAGATATGTTTGGTTTTTGGTGAGTTATGGTGTAAACAAATATTTGATCATTTTCATTTCATTGTTATCTTCTAATGACGAAGGGATACGGGACTATGTTGATGGTACAGTCAAGAAGCTTCTGATAATACAAAGGGTACTCAAGTAACGCAATGGAACTCAAAAGATGGCAAATGAAAATGACGTAAACTACTTGTCAATGGTTAAGAAAATAAACCAAACACCATTTCTAGATAGAGAATCAAGAGATTTCTTATATTCATAAATGGAGAGTGTTCTCAAATGATGAATACAAAGGGTATTTAAAGGGGAGGAGTAGTTTAGGCTCTAAGCTAATATTCTAATTACAAAAATGCCCTTAATAGTCTTTTGCTACTTTTAATTCTAAATACTAAAATAAAATAAAATACAATGACATAATAAAATAAAATAAAATGCCAAAAATAAAATAAAATGCAATAAACCCTAAAAAGGACCCATTTCCATCACTCTCCCACTCTTAAAACCCAGTCCATCCTCGAACGTTTAAAAAAATTGGGGACCCGTGAGGAAATTCCAAAAAAATGTGCCAAAAACTTGTGGGGGCCAAAATTAATTTTCAGAAGGTTGAGGAGTGTCCAATCCACAAATTTTCTTCTCATTTCTTCTTCTTCTTCTTCTTCTTCTTCTTCTTCTTCTTCTTCTTCTTCTTCGCCATTGCTTCACCCAAACCAGCCCTAGAAGCTTCCTCCTGGATCAAAAATCATCGTTTCGGTGCATCTAGATGGATTTGGGCTTGGTTTGTCTGCCCAGGTTGTTTTTCGAGCAAAACTAGGGCAAAACCCTAGGGTTTCGGGGCTGTTTTGGGGTCCGGGGGTGGGGCGAGAGGTTGGGGTGGGTTTCGGACCGGGGCGAGTCGGGTTTTGGGTTCGGGTGGGCTAGGGTTTAGCCCGGCGACAACGGAGGTCGACAACCAGGGGTTGGAGTAGGTTTTTTTTTGGGGTTGGAGGGTGGGGGGTTAGGGTCGGGCAAAGTTTTGTTTTTGGGTTAGGGCAGGGGGTGTGGAGGGGGGTTAGGCTAGGGTTTTGGATTTTGGAGGAGATGACTTCGTGTATAACTCTTTCAATCTATGCCTCAATTCTCAATTGATCTCCTTTTGTCGTTTGGATATTTTTGGAGCCATTGATTGCAGCGCACGATTTGATAAAAATACGCCGATACACCAAACACCAATGTTGGAGCGACCCCTCGCTCTGTTATCAATTTAACGTAAACTACACGTCAATGGCCAAGAAAATAAACCAAACACTATTTCTAGAGAGAGAATCAAGAAATTTCTTATATTCAAAATGGAGAGTGCCCTCAAATGAGGAATACAAGGGGGTAATTTAGAGGGGAGGAGTAGTTTAGGCTCTAAGCTAGTATTCTAATTACAAAAATGTCCTTAATAGCCTTTTGCTACTTCTACCTCTAAATACTAAAATAAAAGAAAATACAATGACATAATAAAATAAAAGAAAATATCAAAAATAAAATAAAATGCAATAAAACCCTAAAATGGACTCATTTCCATCAGAAAAACTCAGAGATTATCACCTGGATAGGTGATTCTGTAGACATCTCTGTAGCAGTTCAATTGGCCACCAAAAAGATCCCAAATGTAAATCCAAATACCGATCACGAAAGTCGATCCAAAGATGGCGTGATTAAAACTAAATCAGAATTTGTCCAACCTTATCACAGAGTCCTATCATATTAATACCAAACCTTTATGCAAAACCCTAATACATATTGAGATAAATAAATTGTTTTATATGCGCATCTGATCTTCATATCCAATATCCAAGCTAAAGGACAAAGAACTGCATCCAAGCAGGCAGTGAGGCTAACCCAGGTGAAACTGCCATGATGGCTTATACTATTGCATACGGCACGCCGGCACCGAATTATTGTATACGACACTGAACAACAAATCGCGGAGGGACCTTGAACAGGGAAGTTTCAAACAGTATGGAAATCTTCGTTTAAATTTTTACCTCTTCTACCATGATAACTTTTGTACGTTGGTGTTTCACATTTTGATAGAGAAATGGAAAATGCTTTCTAGAGAAGGTAAAAAACACCATAATCGTGATGGTCTACAATGCCCTCAAATATGATAAAGACATAAATGCCCTACATCTACAAAATAACAAAAAAGCACCGTGATGGTCCAATGAACATGATGATTTTAGATATTTCAGATTTCTTTGCAAATTCTTGCAGAAAATCGACCATTTATCAGTAATGGATTGTCCACTTCGATTAAAGTTACTTTTATATAAATGCTTCATCGTATCACTAATGTGTTGTTTTAGCGAATCATTAGCTGAATCGAGTTCTTGTTAATACAGAATCTTAGTTGCTAGCTCATTCCCAATTGTGACATCCAGAATAAGAATCTGCAACTGATTTAATCACGCCAATCCTTGTCTCAGACTTGGCTTGAATGTGATATGAATAGGCATTTTGGTGATACATGTGTGAGTTTTGAAGCATTTCATATTTAAAAATATCATTGAAATCAATTTTCATGCTTCATATTGTTCTTGTATATTCAGGTGGTGGATCTGGTTAGAAGGGCAATTCCTCTCGCTCTTGCACCCGAAGATGACCCCAGGAGGGATGAGCTGATGAAGCTGCGGGAGAATAAGGAAAGGATTGACTTCCTGGCCCACAAGCAGGTCAGGCGAATCCTCTGGACTGGGCTGGGCTTAGCTGTGGTACAGGTCGGGCTCTTCTTTCGTCTAACCTTTTGGGAGTTCTCATGGGACGTTATGGAGCCAATCGCATTCTTCACCACCACAACTGGCCTAGTCATAGGGTACGCCTACTTCCTCTTCACTTCGAGAGACCCCACATACCAGGACCTTATGAAGAGGATCTTCCTCTCGAGGCAGAGGAAGCTCATCAAGAAGCATAACTTTGATGTCGATAGGTTCATTGAATTACAAAAGAAATGCAAATCACCTCTAGATTCCCCTTCCTCTGCTAAACATCGAATAGAGGCAGAAATGGAACCGGACGATCTTTTACATAGGGATTGATCAACACTTTTTGCCCCTTCCACTTTTTCTTTAGAATACAGGCTCCGTCCGGGATAGATTATTTTCATCAGACTATGAAATTTTGATTTAATTGCGAAGTCATTTTTAAGGTAAAAAAATAAAAACTAAAAAATTAATTGTGGATTTTGCAAGAAACCTCCGACTATTTTTATACAGGGTTCAATATATTTCATAATTGTACTGAAAGATATTTTTATCCCAAACGGGGTCTTTATCTAACTCTCTGGCCATCCCTCCTATTTTCGTATAAGTGGATGATATACATACTGTCTTGGAACTTTTTACTTGTAGACTCTGGAAGCTCCTCTCGTGGCAGAGACAACTAGAAAAGCATGAAGTAATATCAAGCTGACAATTTTCAGTTGTATTATATAGATAGTAGTAGTGACAAAATGTGGCCCAAATAATAAAATAACTCATATTAGCTCAGTCATCTATATACGGGGCTCATATTTAAAGGCTATGAGTTAAATATGGGGCTCATATTTCAACGCTATGAGTTAAATATGGAGCCCATATTTAAAAGCTAGGAATTAAATATAGAACTTAATTTTAAAAGATACAAATTAAATATAATACTCATTTTTAAAAGTTGTGAGAAAAATATGAGTTTTTTTTTTTTTATATATACCTCGAATTGTAATACTTATTTTAGTAGAAAAACAATGGGTTGGTCCAATTCATATTTGGTCCGCTCATATTTGGCCGGGTCACATTTAATCCAACTCATATTTGATTCAACTCATATTTGATCGGTCCAAATTAAGCCCATCCCATAAATTTGCCAGTGCTAATAGAGAGGTAACATGATGCGATTCGGTTTAATAGTGTAAAATATAATTATCCTCTTCATATGATTGCACTTGGGGGGCATAACGAGAAGGGAGTAATAGGAAGAGAAATCTTACCCAAAAGCTAGTAAAAGGTAACCAACTCTTGATGGTCTTTTTGTTTGAAAGGAATAAATGAAGAAAAGTTTAGGTGAGAACATGCACATAGCAGGTGTCACCATTCTAGTATTTTTTCTTCATGTAAATACTAGTTCAAGATGGGATTACAAGTTTTTAGTCCTACTTTTGTGAATATACGTGTGTTTTTCCATATCATTTTTTTTATGGTCCTACATTTTTACACTTGTCATATGAGCAGTTATGAGAGGTTACAAGGAAATTGAGAGTGGTTATGTGACTTGAAACACCTTAAAAAAATATGGGATGAGAGACAAAATTTTAAAAATGGGACTAAAACTCAAAAAACTAGTTTAAAATAGGGTTAGACCTACACGGTCTTGAGCCCCTGCTAAGAATTTGGGAATTTTAAAAGTGTATATAGTAGAATTTTTTAGAGGCCTAAGTATAAGCTCGTTAACAATATAAACAAATAAGATCCACATGTCACGTCCTAAGGGGCGGAAGCCGGTTTACATGGAGCGTACCCACAAAGAGAAAAATACAACAAAAAAGGGGGAACAACTCCACCTCGCACTAAAAAGCCCAACTACTACCACGTAACTCCTCCAAAAATTCTACAAAATGAGCAATTGACGTTGGTAGTTCCTCCTTGATCCAAAGGTAAAGAGAACCAGAGTTTTCAAAGTTTATTAAGAATCATTTCCATGCCCTCAAAAGATTTATTTCTCTCCAAATTGTCCAAAAAATGCATAATGGAACCAACTTCGACAGTCAATGATTCCTTACTCGCACACACAAGAAAACACCATGTAGCCACCACCTTCGCCATCTACCTAGATAAGACTAGGGCTGTGTTTCGGCCGGATCGGATCGGATCGAAAAATGCCTATTCGGAAAAAAATCCGATTTTTTCGGAAATAAAATAACTATTCCGATTTTCGATCCGATTTTTTCGGAAAATTAAAAAAAATTCCGAATTCGGAAAAATCGGAAAATCGGCAAAAATCGGAAAATTCACAAAATATATTAAAAATCCAGAAATTTCGGAAATTCCAAAATTTAAAAAAAATAAATTATGGATTTTCGATTACTCGAAATTCTCATTTTAAAGAAACAATGAAAATGACTTAACCCAACATGTAAACACATGAGGATTTGGCTCATTTTTCATTTGTGTAGAAGTTAGGAGGATACTCTCCTTTTATAGAGCATATTTTGGAGCCCTCTCCCTCTCCCAACCAATGTGGGATATGGGAAACCTTCAAGTAATCGGAAAAGAAATCGGAAAAATCGGAAATCGGAAAATAATTCCAAAAAAATCGGAAATAATTCGGAAAAAAATTGGAAAAATCGGATCGGCATAGTTTCGGAAAAATCGGATCGAAAAAATTGGAAAATCGGAAATTCAGAATTATTTTCGATTTCCGATCCGATTTTTTTCGAAAAAATCAAAAATCGGCAAACAAAAATTTCATTCCAAATTCGGAAAAAATCAGATCGGAAATCGAAAAAATCGGAAAGTTCGAAAAAAAAACACAGCCCTAGATAAGACCCAATGAGTCTTAAAAGAGAAAAATGACCTCCCACAATCCCCTCGAAAACAACAACACAAAAGTAAATGGTTGGTCATCTCCTCCGCCTCTTTACATAACCAACATCGGACATTCAAACAAATACCCCTCCTTTGCAGATCTTTTAGACGTAAAAAATGGTTTGCTTAGCAGCAATCCAAACCAATGATTAAAAAGGTGCGAGGCGGAGGCGTATCGAGGCATCACAAAAAAAAAAACTATAAAACGTCTAATAAAATTACACAGCAATGTCCTAACATTAAATAATGCAAAAAGGTGCATAATCATTAAATCCAAATAACCAACAAAACATAAATTGCATCGTTATTACAACATTTTTCTTTGTTCCGCAAGACGATCTTTCATTCTTTTTGCACCCCCTTTACAATTTTATTGCAATAATTGCATTGAATATACATATAGCCATTCTCATTGTCGACCTTTGTAACATGTTTCCAAATCAGATATTTTCTTGATGCCATGATTTTTCTACAACAAAATATAAATAAATTTACATTCACATAATTTAGAAAAATGAAGTAGTTAAAAACAACTCCTCTTTAAAAAAAATGACTGGAAAAAGAACAAAACATATCCTTTAATAAAAATAGACTAGTTTGAAAAAAACAAACAAATCAAGCTCAGTTAAAAAACATTAAAGAAATCTCTAAACATTAACAAAAGGCCGTATATAAAAAGTGCTCTGTATCAGTAAAAAAATTAATCGCGAACATAAGATTTTTTTTACTCTATTTTGGTATATGAAAAACTAATGCCGAACAAAAAAAATGTAGCAGTAAAAAATTACAAAAAAACACAAGCCGACAGAAAAAGGGTTATAAAAAAGAAATAAAAGCGATCGATATCTAGTGATGGACAGAAGAAAATAAGTCGAGAGAGAAGAAAGGGAAGAGGATGGCTTGCCTTGGTCAGGAGAGAGAAAGGAGTAGTGGCTGCTTGCTACACAGATTCCTTATGTCGGAGTTATTTGGTGTTTTTTTTCAAATGCACCTTAAAACCCACCGCCCCACGTCGCCTCACTACACTTCTACCCTGTGAAGCGTAAGCCTCAAATTTAACCCCCGAGGTTTAAGCTTTTGGGCAATTTTTTTGTGATTCGCCTCGAGGCGTAGGGTTTTGCTGATTTTTAAAACATTGCTCCAAACAAAGAATGTGACTTTTCACGGAGCCCTCGATCGCCAAATGTTCTTCCACAAGAGAATTACTTCACCACCTCCCCTCAGTTTCAAGTAAAAGTCAGAGCACTCCCTTCCTATCCTTTCTCCACAACAAAACGTCTATGCCCACCTCTTCCTACCACTTTGACAACTCCTTTGCATATAACGCGACTTAAAAAGTGTGTTTCTAATGCGTGTGATTACAACTCAAGTGTAAGCCGGTCGCTCAAGTAATAATTCGATAAATCGGTTGTCGAACTCAGGGACCAGGACGTGAAACGTAATGACTATTAAGAAAGGTGACTACACCTAACAATCGACTCAGAAAAAAAGAAAAGAAAAGAAAAGATGATGATTGATTGAAGGAAATTTCTAATGAACTAATGCAACCTAATTAATAAATGCAAGTTAACTAAAATATGCAAAGACTGAAAACTTTTGATTTTAACTATATGAGAAAAATGTGATTGGAATACGAACCCCGAACTGCTGGTACATTTGTTGGATACAAAATTTTCAAAAGTTATATTGATAATTAGAAGAGAAATTTAAAATTTTCAAAGTACTAAAACATATGAAGATTTTACTTCGCACAATATTTAGACAATGATAGATTAAACGTGAATGGCGAGATTGTCGATATGCGTATTACACTCTCAAATACTCCGGTTACCTGGGGCAAACAAAGTTAAAAGACCTATATTACTCATCTTGACAAAATATTAAGCCTATGAATTATCTCTACAATTTCATCGAATTTTATATCTAACTTATTAACCTAGGATGGGTAAATGTATCCCAATCCTCTAAATATCTAGCCGGACATGATATTATAAATCTCTACGTAAGAATCCATTAACATGCGTGAAAATATAATGAAATAATAATAAAAGCATAGGAATTTAATGTTACCAAGGTAGAAGAACATAAATATGCAAGAAGAAATCAAAGCTTGAAGAAAATCGAAAAATCTTTTGAATTGAAGGTGAAAAATTTGTAAATTATTCTCCCAGGTGTTCCTCCTTGATAAGGAGATTTACAATGAATGAAAATCCTCCTTAAAAGAACCGTAATGACTAAATATATATGTTGGAAGTCATTTAGAAGAGTCCTCAAAACATAAAACTCTCTAGGTTAAAAAAATGGGCCAAAATAAAAATTTTGCTTATTGTAATTTGTCACGGTTTTTAAGCATGACAAATTTTGTCACGTTCTAGTCCATTATTAATGACGAGCCGGTTTGCCTAGGACCCGAACCGGTCCACTTTTCCAGAAATATTCAAGTTTGCCTATTTTTTCTTCTCATTTTTAAATGCTCGTAACTTCTTCATCGTAACTTGGATTGATGTGCCATTTTTTCACTATTCTTGTGACTTCAAGCTCTTCAACTTTCCAGTTGGTTCTTCCTTTGGTTTGTGGCTATTAAATTACGAAAATGGACTTGACTTCCCTTTCTTACATTTCTTTCACTGTTTTGGCGTTTCTCCCACATCCAATTGCACTAAATACCTATAAACAAGAGAGAGATACGCAAAACACAAAATACTTGACAAAAAGGGTTAGTAGCATGAATATAAGATAAATTTAGTCTATTTACGATGCATGGGATCATAAAATGACCGAAATTAAGGGGATAAATATAAAATATTTAAGCCTTATCAACTCTCCATAACTTAGAACGTTGCGCATACCGAGCAATGTAAAAACATAAGAGTATGAGTTAAAATGGACTTCCAAACGACTAATGTGATAGGATACATCTTTAGCGGGCCAGTGATTGCATTTAGCGTATGTAATAAGCCGTTAAACCCTTAGGCTACCCTAGTAGGATGAATGGTGTCTCGTGAGGGTTTGCAGTGAATATATCCACAAAATTCGTTTTTGACTCAAAGAAAAATCAATATACTTAAAAACTGTACAACCTAAATTCCTAAAAAATAGTCACCTTAAATTCATATTCAAGAGTCTCAATTTGTTATGTGTGTGTGTGCAAAGCCGAAAATCGAACTGCTAATTTATACCGACTAATCCTTACATTACTTTTTGAAAATTTATTTTGATTCAATCCTCACGGGATACTCTCACAAACGAATCACTCGGATTGTGGCTATTTTCTCTCGGTGTACGTGATTTGTAAGAGTAAATATAATGGAACACAAATTCACGTACACAAATTTGAAAGACTGAATTTTTATGGTGAAAAGATCTCATCACCGGAATACGTTCAGTGGAAAACGGGAACCATCATCTTTTAGTTTGCTCCAATTGATCTCTTTTATTATCTTTTCGTGCATTAGTTTTTCACGCAGTAATTAATTTCGTTATTCAGAGTCGATTAGGACTTTTTTCGGGTTGTGGTATATCAGGTGAAAAATGGGATGGTTGGAAAATTCGAAGTTGAAATTTTTTGCTTACGATGTCCGTTGGTACTTTTTCGGGCATTTGCTATTTTTTTTTTACATTTTTTCAACTTTTTTTCATTTTTCTACTTTTTGTCTTTCTATTTTTATTTGACCATTTTTTTTCTTACCCCTTTTTATGTACCACATGGGCTTAATTGATGAATTTTTATTTTCAGAACTCCGGGCTAAATGAATTTTTTGGTTGATCAAACGAAAAGAAATATCATTTTGGGCTCAAATTGGTTTGCAAAATGATATTTTTCACAACTTTTTATGGCTATTTTTTTTGGAACAAACTATGGCCTAACGTCATTTATCCGAATTACTAATTATTTTACCATATGCATCTCGAGATTACTTTTAATTTAGAGATAGTTTTAACGGGTTTTTAAGACGATATCTCACTCGTTTCCCTTAACCGATCAAAATAAAAAATTAGAGATCTTCAACGACTTATTTATGCTAAATTGAACTTGGAGTTAACCATTAACTCAAATTGATTTAATTACTCGCAAAAAAGATAGGCTCGAAATCTCATCGGGTTAATAATCTCCACACTTATTTGTAAAGTTGTCAATTTTCACTCAATTTTCGTTTTTGGTCATTTTCAGATTTGTGCATTTAGTTTTTACAAATTAAGACTTCAAACAAAAAATTTAGTGATATTTTTGAAAAAATTAAATTCCAATTTTTATTTATTTTGAAGAAAAATAGTTTTGACTTTTTCTTGAAAATTTTCATTTTTTTTTAAATTTTCTATTTTTTTGAACTTTCTGGGCATTTTAAAAATTTGTGAAGTTTTTAAAGTACGCACTTGTCACCCCCCCCCCCCCCCCCAACTGACTTTTTCATTGTCCTCAATCAAAAGGACTAAAATCTAAAGAAGAAAAATAACGTGCGAAAATAAAATGAAACAAATATTAAAATGCAATAAGACACTATATAACACCAACACACGGACTCAAAAATACAACAACAATAAAAAATCACCCCATACACATTGGGGGTGGTACAATCTCTCTCTTAAAACTTACTCAACCTTGTGTACCGGTCCTCCAACAAATGGAAGTCAACCCAATAGAACAAGTATACATATGGAGGCACATAATGAATGCGGTGAGTGAAATCGACATGCACCACCACATCATAACATAAATGGTCACACGTGAAGATTCTATCATGCTGAAATTTCGACTCACACGTTAAGCCTAGATTTTCCTCTAATTTGAGAACACATAAATCGGGCTTCAAATAGGAAGATACTCTAGTTATGTCCTCGATCTCATCCAAGAACTCAAATGGCACGGGCGAACGTGATGAAAAGTGACAATGCGGTATGACCAACCATGCGTCACCGGGTGGAAATGCTCGAATTATTTTCTCAATCTCGTCACTAATAAATAAAACCTCACGTTTCAGCATACTTTCAAAACGCTCGGGTGCACGTTCATAAAAAAGGAATGTATTGATCCTGTCATTCCAGTTGCTCTCATCTAGGTGACTAAATGAGTCCAAAAATGATTGGACTTCAAGAGTGAGGTCCTCATCCCTCGGGCCGAATTCTTTCTCAAAAATTTCAAGACTTATATCTAAAGGTAATTCGGTTGTGTCACTATCCCATGGGGCGTTTTCAAGACTCATATTTTATTTTTATTTTTCTATTTTTTAGATATTTAGGAATTTTTTTACTTTATTTTTTAGAATTTTTGAAATTTATAGTTTTTTGGATTTTTAGGATTTGAGTCAAACTCTTAGATTAATTCGACCGAACCTAGTATGCCTACCTAATCACCGGTAACGGTGCCAAAAACTTGACGCGACTTAAAAAATGTGTCTCTAATGCGTGTGATTACAGCTCAAGTGTAAGCCGATCGCTCAAGTAATAATCCAAAAAACTGGGTATTGAACTCAGGGACTAGGACGTGAAACGTAATGATTATTAAGAAAGGCGACTATACCGAAGAATCGACTCACAAAAAAATGAAAAGAAAAAATAATTGATTGTTTGAAGGAAATTTTTAAAGAACTAACACAACCTAATTAATAAATGCGAATTAACTAAAATCTGCAAAGACTTAAAACTTTTGCTTTTAACTATATGAGAAAAATGGGATTGGAATACGATCCCCTGAACCGTTGGTAAATTCGTTGGATACAAAATTTTCAAAGACTATATTGATAATTAGAAGAGAACATTAAAAATTTTCAAAGTACTAAACATATGAGGATTTTACTCCGCACAATATTTAGTCAATGATAGATTAAAAGTGAATCACGAGATTGTCCATACGCATATTACACTCTCAAACACTCGGGTTACGTAGGGCAAACAAAGTTAAGAAACCTATAATACACGTCTCGACAAAATATCAAGCCTACGAATTATCTCTACAATTTCATCCAATTTAATTTAACTTATTAATCTAGGTTGGGTTCATGTATCCCAACCCTCTAAATATCTAGCCGGACAACATACGTGTAAACATAATGAAATAATAATAAAAGTGCTGGAATTTAATGTTACCAAGATAGAAGAACATAAGTATGCAAGAATAAATCAAAGCTTGAAGAAAACCGGAAAAACTTTTTTTTTGAAGGTGCAAAACTTGTAAATTATTATTCTAGATGTTCCTCCTTGATTAGAATCTTTGCAATGAATGAAAATCCTCCTTAAAAGAACCCTAATGACTAAATATATATGTTGGAAGCCATTTAGAAGAGTCCTCAAAACATAATACTCTCTAGGCTAAAAAATAGTGCCAAAATAAAAATCTCGCTTCTGGTAATTTGCCACGGTTTTTGGGCATGACAAATTTTTTCATGTTCTATTCCATTACTAATGATGAACCGGCTTTCTTAGGACCCAAACCGGTTCGTTTTCCACAAATCTCCAAGTTTGCTCCTATTTTCTTCTCATTTTTAAATGCTCGTAACTTCTTTACTGTAACTCGAATTGAGGTGTCGTTTTTTTGTATTCTTGTGATTTCAAGCTCTTCAACTTTCCAGTTGGCTCCTCTTTTGATTTTTGGCTATAAAATTACAAAAATGTCCTTTACTTCCCTTTCTTGCATTTCTTTTACTGTTTGGCATTTCTCTCGCATCCAATTGTACTAAATACCTGTAAAACAAGAGATAAATACACAAAATACTTGCCAAAAAGGGTTAATAGCATGAATATGAGATAAATCCAGTCTATTTATGATTCACGAGATCATAAAATGATCAAAATTAAGGGGATAAGTATGAAATATTTACACCTTATCAGCATCCTCTAACTCCCAAATTTCCTTTTGAATTTGGGGTTCCACACCTCTCTCTCTCCCTCCCTGCTAACATAGTCCACCATCGACCCATCCTTATCCCCTACCATGCTAAAAAGTGTTGCGAGCCTCCACTCTAGAGACATCTCCCCACCCCACCTATACCTCAAAAAATTCACTCTCATACCATTCCCCATACGAAAAGTCGTATGACTAAGGAAATCACTTTGCATTACACTCGACTGTCCTCAATTCTAACCAAGACCACACATGGCCACCACTACCTTCTCCACAACTAATGGGTCCTGTACCGCGAACCTCGCGTATTCAAATGCTGACGTGTCCCTTTTTATTGACATCTCATGTTTTGGTTCTCGAACGGTTGGTTTATGTCCCCTAGATCGACCCTTACCAACCCTTATTACAGAAGGTTCGTCTAGTCTCATAGTCGTGGGAGTAGAGATATCCTTAAGCTTACAAAATATTGCCTCGTGCTCATCCTTGGTTGACCTGAACCATTGCACCTCTAGTTCATAGTTAACTTATGCGTAATTTGCCAAATTGGGAATAATTGTTAGTTTATTCCAATGGTCATTCAATTCTCCCCAAGGTATCGGACGACCCTCTCGTCGATACATGGCCAACTCATAGGTGCATCAAAGGACATAAACAATTATCAACACATGGTTGCATGCTTTCACATCAATCCCTAAAATGTCACATTTATTCATCTCCTCCAATATTATATCAATGCTATAATGCGATACCCGACCCATTAGTTCGATAAAGATTGGGATATTGTGAGCATGCTTGGTTTTATACAATGATATTTCAAAATCTTTGTCAATCTCTGTTACTTGTAGTTTTAAGAGATTGTCTATGCCAACCCAAATCGAGTCAAATGCTTGTTGCGAGTTATCCTGGTGGTTCTTGAACTTCTCGAGCGCACCTTCACATCGATTGATTGTTCTATTATAATGGTGTTTAATCAAATTCGTCAAAGCATGAATGCAATAATCCTTTAAATTATACCATGTTTGAGAGATGTAGTTATGGTATTGGGGTAAACAACCCAATCCACATTGAATAACAACCATGCTTAATTAAAATCTTGATTCGTTAAGGATTCAACTAGATCAACCCAATCATCCAGGAACTTCTTAAACACGTCATTGTCCAAAATCTCTTTCCTTGCATGAGTAACTACATTCTTGGAGACGTGGAATGTGTATGACATGTGCTTTGCACGCGGGAATACATTCCTTAACGCATTCATGCATGCGTATTCCCAATTGGTAACAAAGACGTGGGGTGTCTCAAATGGATAAAATAATGTCTTCAGCCATGCCAAAGCCCATGGATAACTATCTTCCTTCTCTGAAACCAATAAAGCCAATGCAATGGAAAACGATCGACCGCACAATGTCATATCAACCGTCTCAAACAATGGGATCTTGTAATGGTTCCTCCTGTATGTAAAATCCATAATCACTACCAATGGAAAAACTTCGCTAATTGTATGGATTAAGGATGGCCCCAAAAATATGTCTTCGACTTCCCTAGTACTCTCATTATACATATACGAATACACATAATGCTTCTTAGTTAGTAATTTCATTAAATGCTGCATTGCGACTCTACCACCCCTCTCTCTTGTCTTCAGTTTTGCCTTGGCATTGTAAATGGTCTTCATTGTCGACACATTGGATTCATGAAGACGTTTTAAAGTTATTAAAATAGCGATTGACTTTACACCGCGGAGAGTCATCTCCTCTATAATTTTTCTCTCCTTGGCGGTTAAACACCCGACATATTGATGGCCAACAAGTGTCTTGGGTAGAGAGTGGTTGTGAATTCCACTATAAACTTATAGCATCCACCTACCATCTTCCAATAGGATTCCCTTCAACATAAACGGACAATTGCATTTCTTAGTGGATGAATCTCTCTTTGGTTTTTTCTTATTATTACTTGACCTTTTGTGATCCCTATGTTGGGGATCAATGTACGCAGGAAAAAAATCCAGCCCTTGAATCTTCGATTAAGCATATAATAGAAAGTGTAAAAGTAAAAACTAGGTTTGAAAAACAAACCTGGTGTTTCGAATACAATACCTTTGAAGATCCGATTACAATCCAATATAGAGAAAGTTATTTGATGAAGATGAGGGGTTACCTTTATTTGGATCTCAAAAAATTTGATTAAATGTTCTGAAGCGTTTGGATCTTCTAGTATACGATCCTCCTAGAGCTAGATTGATGTGTTGGCACATTTGAAGAAGAATAATCTTAGCTTTTGAGTGAGATATGGTCCTCTCTCTCTTGGTCTTTTCACAAAAATGTGAATGGTGTTTTCTCTCCCCACTCTCAAACTCTAAAAATGAATTATGGAGCTTAAAACCCTAACTTAAACCAATATACACTAATTCAAGTGGTAGGCATGGGACAAACTGAGTTTCTTGAGAATCTGGCCCTAGTTACTTAGGTATGTGGACCTTATTAGGGACCCAAGACAAATAAATAAATTGGCTTCTAAGTAAACACTTAAAAATCCCAAATTACAAATCTCGTATTATATTTCATTTCTTTATTTAATCATAATTAATTCCACTAAATAATTTTGATTGCACTTTAATTTAATTATCTAAAAATTCACTTGGACATAATGAGGTCTTATTTACAAAGTTGATCGTGGAACGTAATCTATCACGTGTTAGTAAAGTACAGTCAAAATTCAGAGGCATTATCACTTGGATATAATGAGGTCTTATTTACCAAGTCATAATTGATTTGATAATGCCTCTGATTTGCAAAGTTGATTGACTTGCAAATCAAAAGCATTATCAAATCAATTATGATCGCAAGGTAAAAATTTAAAATTTTGATTTGCAAAGTTGATTGTGGAACATTATCACTGGATATAATGAGGTTTTATTTACCAAGTCAGAGGCATTATCAAATCAATTTTCCGCTAATTAACTTTAACCAACATCTAATCAATTCCTTGACTCTCAGACTTAACTTATTTTGCTACTTCACCGGATTATAAAATAAGCCACTGATCAAGTTTAGCTGGTGGAAACAAATCTTATAAGTTTATCAAGGGGTATTGCAATCCAAGGTATCCCTGGAACGCGAATTCCTTCGAAGTATGATCTCAGACTACTCATATATCTATCACACAATATGTGGGGATCATTTGATTCAATCTAAAATCAAATCACACCCATAACAATCAAAGTAACAATCATGCAAGCATTCGAATCCTCATAGTTCCTTGGATTAAGACTTTATGCACCCTTTGCAAATGGTGTAAGATTGTATGAATCTAATCAAGATAACCCTTAGAATTAAATCTCACTGGTGTCCATATTCAATACATTCCTGGATGCACCGATCACAATCTTCTTTTGAACTACCATACAAGTTCTCGAACCATCAAACATGTTCTTATACTTTGAGATAAACCACTACCATTATATCGCAATCGTTTCAATAGGATGTCAATTCCATGTCTAGGTTGTAAACTATTCAATAGTTCTAGAATCAAAATTTCAATCTCCTATGATCAACCCGAACCCAACTCACCAAAAATCCTACTAAGTACGATTGACCGACATATCAAACAATATATTTAAAGAACATAAATATAAATCATTCTCATAAATATGATTCTCACTTCAAAATGAATAAGATAATTCTTTTATTAACTAGAATAAAATATCATAACATGATTTTAAGAATGAAACCCTAACATCCTATTCATTCCTCCTGTTTCACACCCCAAGTGAAGACGACCCTTCCATGAAGATGATAATGCCTCTGACTTGGTTGTTACAAGAAAATTTCCTACTAATCCAACCTGATTTTAAGTGCAATCAATCGACTTGTATCGCGAGGTAAATTCCTGACATGAAATGAAACAAATATGAGTAAGATTTATGCAACTGAACCATGTATGTAATTAAAACATCATCAAGCTGACCATTGTAATTGAACCATGTTGAAACAAACCTGATCAGTAAAAAAGTGTTTGCCGACATCTATATTTAGAGCAACACTCTCCTGTTTGTCTTTATCTCCATCAACAATTGCATCATACCGAGTTAAATTCCATCCATGGATCCTGGAAAAAAAATTCAAATATACGTAATTAGAGAACACATGAAGGAGAGGAGATAATGAATTAAAGACAAATAGTCGGGATGGTTATCCCGATATAGGTTAGAAGTTTGGTCCATACCTTACGAACAAACTGCCCATATGTAAGATTTTTGTTCGGGGCATAAATGACAAAATAGTTACCCAAAATCATTATCTTTATAATCATTTACTATATAAATATTGGAGTCTATATACCTAACAATGTTTAGTGAATGATTAAGCAAATTGATTTCATTCGGTATCTTGATCACGAATTATAGGACGAAATTCGTCATCTCAATCGCGAACCAAAACTTCTGAAAGAAAAAATATATTTCTTTTGGTACCCTGATACCGAAAAACATCGTCATCATCAGAATCATGATACACAAAGTCTGGAACCATCATTAACATTTTTACAAGCTACATAAACCTTAAAAAATAACAAAATACATTCACAAGTAAAGAATGATACCTCTTGGGGATTTTTTTGACTCTTTTGGCGTTAGTTTGAAAGCTCACAATCAATCGCATTATGTTCATCACTTTCCATGATTTATAAGAGTTGTAATGATAAAAGATGGCAAGAAAAGCATCTACCATCAATATAATAATAATATCCAATGAGAAAATGAAGTTTTTTTTTAGGTTTGATTTAGTTTTTGTGGGGAGAGCGGAGACCCGAGAGAGAATGTGAACTCTCGGGAGAGTGGAGAATTCGGAAGGTTTGAAAAAATGAGTGTCGTATCCTTTGGATGTTTGAAAAATTATTATATATATTATGTGAGTGCCTTATCAAGTTCTAACTTATATTTACTATTACATTATGAAATGATATTTCAGCTGTCAATGACAACAACCTTTTAGATTTTAGTTAATGTACTTTAATTTGAAAAAAATAAAAGTGTAATTTTCAAAACTTTTTGGGTCATGGAACAATTAGCTCGACGATATGAAATTCTTAACAAAAGTCTGATTTGGCACAAACTGGTGCATATGTGTCCATTAAACCCCACTTGAGCTCTCTCACTTACTTAAAATCCCCCAAATCAAACACGTGACATCACAAACAAAAACCTTAGTCCAGTAAAAAGAGGAAACGTCTGTAAATTGGAATAAAAGAAATTACCGAGTGATAAATTGGATGTGGTTCGATTTACTTCGTTCATCAATTTTATCAATTTAGATATAGTATATTTTGTTCATGTTTTCTTTCCTTTTGTTTTGTTTAATTTTGTAGTGCCTGATGCTTATAACAAATATATACACCATGGTGGGAAGTTCATCACTCGCCCCATATTTTTTTTTATTTTGGGAAAAAATTTAAGTTTTTTTACAATCTCCACTTTGATAAATCTTTGAGTTAAAAGGATATGATGACTTGTGTTATAATAATGTGTCAAATATGTTTTATAAGGTTGTTTTGTTAGGAAGAAATTTGATATAGTAGTTTAAATTTTATCAATGATGATAGTGTTAGACCTGTTATGTTAAAACACGCAAAAACAATCTAGAACCATTGAAATATATATTGAACATTCAGATGAAATCTCAATAATTTGGGTGTTGTTGGAAGGCAATTGATTTGTTTAGGTTTGGGTGATGTTTTAGAGAGGTTAAGTGACGTAGGTTTGAGTGATTCGAATGAAGATTGGAGTGGTGAAGAGTATAGTGAGAGTGAGGGTGAAGCGAATATCTTGGATATTACAACTAATGATGAGGTGTTGGAACAAACATCTTTTGTGTTTGGTGTAAACCTTGAAAAAGAGAGAACCATTTTATCTTTGAGAGAGTAAAGAAAAGTTTAGTGCCCATCCTTTTTAAAAAGTCCCACACAAGTGGGAGACAAAGATATACCACCTTCCAAGGTCCTCCCTCCTTTCCTCCCAAATCTCCTCCTTAATTTCCTTCGGCTTTTAAGCCTTAAAGGACTTCCACCCTTTAAAATCAAAGTTCACTCCCAGCATTTATATCCAATTCATTGCTGCATATTGTCATCAATCGAATGTACTGAAGGTCCATTCTGCACCAGGCCATCCCCAAAGCAATGGACAAATTGAGGTGACAAACAGAACGCTGCTAAATGGTTTGAAAAAATGACTGGATGATGCAAAGGCAAATTGGATTAACGATCTACAGTCTGTGCTTTGGGCATATCGCACCACACCACGAACAACAACTGGAGAGTCCCCATACATGCTAGCATTTGGGAGTGAAGCTGTCATACCTGTTGAATTAGGTCTACCTACACATATGGTACTTAATTTCAATTCTCCTATTAGTGATTTAATGAGAAGATTAGATCTGGATATGCTAGAAGAAGCAGCTATAAGAAATGTCGCGTATCAACAACGAACAACTTCGTTCTACAAGAAAAGAATTAAGAAATGTGATTTAAAGGAAGGGGATTATGTACTGAAGAAAGTCATCCAAAAGCATAATAAACTAGAAGCCAACTGGCACGGACCCTACAGAGTGACAAAAGTTGTTCGTCCAGGGACATACATGATTGAAACCTTGGAAGGAGAAGAATTCAAGAATGAATGGAATGCAGAGCATCTACGAAAGTATTATGAGTAGTTGAAATTTCTATGTAATACAATTTCTTCAATACGAATAAAGTGACGTTTCCCCCATTTTTCTTTATTCGTTGAAATTTTTTCGGAATATTAGTGCTACACAGTATACAATTCAATTACCACCAACTCCGGTTGGTCGAGAACTTTATACGACCAACTCTAGTAAATACCACCAACTCCGGTTGGTCGGCATTTCAATTGCCACCAACTCCAGTTGGTCGGGAACTTTATACGACCAATTCCGATTGATCGGCAATATAATTACCACCAACTCCGGTTGGTCGGGAAGCAAATTACCACCAACTCCGGTTGGTCGGCAATTCAATTACCACCAACTCTGGTTGATCGGCAATATAATTACCACCAACTCCGGTTGGTCGGGAAGCAAATTACCACCAACTCCGATTGGTCGGGAAGTAAATACCACTAACTCCGGTTGGTCGGCAATTCAATTACCACCAACTTCGATTGGTCGGGAACTTTATACGACCAACTCCGGTTGATCGACAATATAATAGTTGGTCGGAAACTTTATATCACCAACTCCGGTTGGTCGGCAGTTTAAAAAATCAAACAGGACATTTTTGTCTTTCTACAGATATACATACATGTTCATCAGCAAATAAAAAAGATATTTCATGAAATATTTCCAAACCAATGACAATTAAGTTGCAAATAAAACTAAAGATTTCTTTATTAAAACCAGAACAAATTACATATGATATAAATTACAGATTACATGTAATATGAATGGAGTTCATTACATAAACAAATCCTACTATATGGGTTTCTTCCCCTCTGCCTTTGACACAGGGTCTACCCCAGGTGGAGGATCATCAGGACTATAAGGGGAATTTATGAAGTTCAGATCTTGCAGCATTCTGACGTTCATTATAGATGGACGATCAAGTAGATGTTCTGGGCGAGATATTTCAAAATTTGAATGAAGACTATAATCATCAAGATACTTGGAGATTAGAACGCGAGGAATGGCCCAGGCTGGAATCCAACTAAGGTCAAGCTTGAAAGGGGGGACAGGTAGATCAATAACTCCAGGAGTATAGTAATCCCACAAGAAATGACCTCTCTCCAATTTTAGAACACAAAGAGCATTCAACCATCCCTGTTTATACCCTTCGTTGTTCGACTGTTCTAAACGAGCATCAAGATGACAAAGTGCTTTGTTATACCCAGGCATCCAAAATTCTCTGGGCTGCTTATGGAATTGATAGGTTAATCTCTCAAGTTGCTCATTGAGCTTCTTCACCAGAATTTCTTTACTCTCCAGAGTAGAAGCTTGATTGGAAAGTTTCTCGGAGAGGTTCAGAATTTCTTTAGACATATCTGTCAGGGCTTGGTTCTTCGCCATCAACTGGAATGCCTGGTTCTCCAAGGCTGATTGAGTCCTCGCCTCTTCGACTAAAATTCGAACAGCCCTTGCTCGCCCACGAGAAGAAAATTTTGCTCGACCACGAGTAGACGTGGAAGGTCCAGTTCTTTTCAAAGTCTCCAACTCGTCTCTAAGTTTGGCATTTTCTATCTCCAAAAAAAGAAAAACCTTCGTCGTTAATGGGGACTAAAGCACCCGAAGAAGATGTAGTGGAGTTGAGTTTCTTTATTTCTTCCTGCAAAAGAATGTTCTCCTGCTCCAACAACTTGGCAATATTCCCGTGCTCTTCTATTTCAAGCTTCAGAATAGTCTCCTTCATCTCATAGGCTGAGATGAATTGGTCATACCCTTTGTCAGCACTTAATTATTGATATTTTTTCTCATATCCTTGATGAAGAAGGGTTGTAGATTCTTTATATTTCTGTTGAAGGTCTTCAATCATTTCGTAATAGGCCACATTGTTGGCTACGGCGCGATCAAGTAAGAACTTCAGGTATTGTTAAGCTTCAATTGCTTGGTCAGAAGCACCTGATCCAAGGATGTCAATTATCTGAGCTTCACAAAGAGCTGCATGACCAACTTTAAAATAATCGTTGAATTTTTTCATTAATTCTGTGTCATGAGCCGATAAGAACTCCATCTTGGCCATAAACTAGGAAAGAGAAAGAAATAAAAAGAATCAATGATGATACAAGCAGAGCAAGGACAAGAGAAAGGCAAGACGAACAACCAAAGTTCAAATTTTATTTCATCATAAGAAGAAGTACATAGTCCAAAATTACATTCAACAAAACAGCAAAAGAAAGATTCGAACAACTCTACACCTTCTCCGTGCTTCCTAAGACTTCCTCGGAAGGCTTGGACGAAGAGGTTGGTTGCTCAGAATGCAAGGAAAGCTGCTCGACAGAAGTGTTTGTTGTTTGGGGTTGCTCAGAGCAATGTTCAACAGCAGGGACCTTGTCTCCCATTATCATGGAAGATTCCTCGGAGGCAGCTTCATCCTCTTCTTCTTCTCCAGGAGAGGGAGGAGGGCTGTGAGTGTATCGTTGGAACAATTCAGAATTCTCAGTAATTTTCAGCTCTTGCAGGGCTGTAACCCATCCATCCCTAAAAAAATTGAGGCTGGCATACTCCATTTGAGAAGACATGGCAGCCAGGCCTTTGTTCCAGCCTTTGTCCCAACCAGCGCTGAAGGACTTTTTAACTGCATCTTTTCTTTTTGCCTTCTCCGAGGAAGTCCTCTCAATAAGAAGTTCCTCGGTAGCCTTCAATTTCCCTTCCACCTCCTATTTTTGGCGATCAACATCATGAAGTCTACCAACTTCCTCTTCAGCAGTTTTGAGCTTATTCTCAAGCTCTTCAGCATTCTTGAGCTTCTCCTCAAGCTCTTTATTCTTCTTCTCAAACTCTATCAATTGGAGGCTTCCACAACTCGATCTCTCTCTTGCTCAACGGACTTAATCTGCTTCTCCCAAGCAACTTTATTTTCCTCATACTTCTGATGAGAGTCTTTCAAAGACTGGGTTAATCCAGTAAAAGCCTTTTCCACTCCATCCGAGGAACTGGAGGCCCTGATGGTTTCATGCCTTTTTACAATGCTATTGAAACATGTTACCAGCTGAAAAAAGAAATAATTCTAGGTCAATGTATGAACATAGTATTAAAAAGTAAAAGGTTCAGATCAATAACACTTACTGAGGCAATGTGTTGAGCAGCCAGAGCAGTAACTCTCTCACGAGTGAGAGTATTTTCAATGTCATGGACTTCTGGGATAGTCCAAGACTTTACTAAGCCCACAGCGGAGTCGGAGGAATGAAGGTTGGAACACTACTTTCAAAGTTGGAGGATTGAAAGATAGGATCAACAATTTTCTCAGACAAATCCTTCCTTAATCTCCTTAGAGGAGTAGGAGCATCTTCAATCAATGATGCCGTCTTTGTTGGAGAAATGACAACGACATCACTTGAAGGGATGACAGTAACAACCTTGCTCAGGACCATAGAGGGCTTTTCAATGATCTTGATCAGAACCACAGGGGGCTTCTCACTAAATTTCTTGGCAGCATCAGAAGGGGGTACCTCTACAGTCTTTATCCCCTCTTCTGGGACATCTTTTTTACTTCTCTTTGCCTCCACAGCAGGAGAATCCGACTTGTCGAAAAAGGAAGGAGCTTTTCTTCTCTTTATTATATCACTGATAGGGATATTTGATTCAGAAGAAGAACCTTCCACACTAGTATCAGCAGCTGGTACTTGGTCAATGTCAACTATCACAGGACGAGCAATGAAAGATGAGCTCGAAGTTCTGTATTGCAGCAAATAAGATGCAAACCTAATATGCTCTCCAGCAATAGATTGATGTAAACTCCAGATAAGTTTTAAGCTTTTTATATTGACGTCAATCTCTTTTGAGGGCTTCCTTTTACTGTCAACTATAACAAACAAAACCAAATGTCAGTAAAGCATTTTATCAAACACAAAGAAAACATGATTTCAAAAATGAAATAAAAATAAAAACACCTATCCCATTGCCATAAGGTGGACACTTGGGACCTTGATACACATCATTTTCATCAAGTGGAGGGTGTTGCCAATTTTTTATCACTACCTCGTGATCAAAATAGTCTTTGTTGGTATCAGGAAGATTGACAACTAAAGCTCTATTTAAAAATCTTGTTTTTAAATAAAAAGTACTATTGCTAGTGACCCATCTATAGCAATACATAATTTCTGGGATTCCTAAATGATTCCCATGGATTTGATTTAATATATATACACCGTTAACTACCCTCCATGTATTTAGAGCTACTTTTACAGGTACAATATCGAAATATTGGCAAAACTCCAAACACATTGGATTTAGCGAGAAAGAAAAGACACATTCGGCTACAAAGATACTTGGGAACCAGTGTCCCTCAGCCAAAGAAAATAAATCTGAAGGACCAGAGAGTTCTTCCAAAATAACCTATGAAGGGATTGAAAACTCAGACCGAAACTTGTCAAATGACTCAACAGCATAAACCATGGCTAATAAAGAAATTAAAGAAGAAGGAAGAAAATCTTACAGAGGAAACAGAGTTCAATTGTCAATAACGACGGAAAGAACGAATGCACAAAATAGAGAGAAGGTGAAGAGTTCAAAGATACTAATTTGAAAAAGTGAAAGACGATAGGATTTTCTGTAGCACTTAAATACATTACCTCGGGAATGGAGAAAATCAATGATTATAGAGAAAGACGTTTGCGTTACCGGCGGCTAAAAGGAGAAAAAGGGGCACAAAAATCGAAGTAGCTGGAAAAATTCAAAATATTTATGAAGTCCGATTCTATGAATTCAAAGAGGAATAAATTACAAGGAAAACACTCCTAAAATTCAGGATGACTATTTAATCTCATCATATTTCGAGAAGAATGTTCAACAATCCTCCTCAACCTCGAACTGTGAAACATTGGGGGCTTCTGTTGATACCAAATTTAATCTGCTGACATGGACCAATCATATAAATACACGTGTCCATTTACATGGTGAATGTGAAGGCTTTAGACGAATAAGGTCCGGGCAACTCAAGAAATCCGAACAACTCAAGTAGTCCGAGAAACTCAAGAGGGCCGAACATCTCAAGAGGTCAGAACAACTTAAACAGTCCGAGCGACCTAGGCGATCCGAGCAACCAAGGCAGTCCGAGCAACTAAGGCGGTTCGAGCAACTCAAATACTTATGGCATACGCATCAAGAAAATCGAAAGATAACTGTGCATTAAATGCACATTATTATCGTACAAATGTACATGCCTACTGGACAACTATGCATTATTCTCTCACATGTACAGCTTCAAGGCTATAAATACATTGTAATCTCCTCATTAGAGGGACACGCTGAATCTCTTGGTAAAATCACTTATCGAGAATTCCAGGCAAACAAATCAGTAATACAAAAATAGTGGACGTAGGTCATTCTCTTAAGGCTGAACCACTTTAAAAATCTATTGTCTTATTTACTTATTCATTTTTATCTGTGATTAAAATAATTAGATCAAATCTAGTTTTTTACATCAACAATTGTCAATACTAGTTTCAATCTTAGTGAACATATTCCTGATGGACGAGTAGTTAAAAATATTTTGAGATCATTGCCTAAGCATTTTATCCCTAAAGTCAGTGTGTTAAATTCATTAGGAAACTTGAACACTCTTAAATTAGAAGAAATTGATATGTTTCGTAAAGCGATTAAATCTAAAGATAAAGGGATAGCACTTAAAGCCCAGGCTAGAAAAGGTGAGGAGTCATCTAAAAAGAGAGTGGAGTCAATTAAACGGAGAGAGGAAGAAATGTCGAATTCTGAGTTTGATTTTGATTTAGAGGATTTGGCACTATTTGCAAAAAAATTCAAGAAATTTATTCAATTAAAAAAAGAATGTCAATTTTAAAGATAAAAAGAATTTTGAGAAAGACAAATCTGGAAAGAAGTTTGATAAATATAATAAGGACACTCTTAAAAGAGACAAAGAGAGATGTTATGAATGTGATGGTAGAGGTCATAAGGATTTTGAGTGTCTAACTAGGTTGAAGCGTCAAGGCAAAGACAGAGCTTCTTTAAATGCTGCCCTTAGTGACGACATTGAGGTCGAGTCGATGGATTCTGGAGATGAATCACCGCATGAATGCAACTTCACCGTATTTATAGCTAGCCATGTAAGTAATCCCAGCACGCCTTGTGACGATGAGGAAGCTACATCACAAGGACACCTTGATAGTGAAAACGATGAGAATGAGGGGGAGGATGCTGCAAGTGAGAGAGAGTGACCTAAGATGCGCTTACATAGATTTATATGCTAATTCATTTAAAATGAAAAAAGCATAACAAAGGTTTAGCTCTTAGGATCATCGCGTTAGAAAAAGATTTAGGAGAGACGAGAGAGGGAGAGAGAGAGAGAGAGTAGACTTGAGAGAGAGAAAGGGGACATGACTAAACAAGTGACTAGTCTTACGAGTGAGCTCCTACCATCCATGGAGGCTCGAAAGAAACTTGGAGCTATTATAGCCCAACTCACTCATGATCTTGAGAGAGCTCGGGGGTCAAGGTAAAGATAAAGGACATAATTGGAAAGATACTCCTCGCCCCCACTTTAGGGTTTGGTAAAAGGTAGGGAATAGGTTCTGATGGTGCTTCTATGTCTTATATTGTACCGAAATCGGTTCCTGAGTTTACAACGAATCCATATGGCCACCAACCAACACCCCAAAGAAGAGTTTGGCCAAGAAAAACAAACCAAGGTCAGCCTAAGATTGTGTACTTTTGTACCTACTGCAAGAGAAAAGGCCATCTTAGGGAGTTTTGCTATAGTATGGGTCGGACATGATGCACATATGCTCTACCACATCCCACTAGTGATCTTACGAGTCTTAGATAGTAGGTTGAGTTTTTAGTCGCCACATCCTAGAGTTTAATAGAAGAATTGCAATGGATATCTTTGTCTTCAGTGGATACTTCCAACATCCCGGCTAGAACTCTAAATAACTAGGCCTTTTTATGGGTCGGGTTTGGACCTGGACCCAACCCGGGCCCAATCCGTTAAACTCGAGTCTGAGCACTTTTATGAAACCCGATTATCCGATTACCCGCTAATTAAATGGATCAGATATAAATATAGTTAGACCCAATCCGTTAAGGACCCGACCCGATATCTCTCTTTCTCTCTCTCTCTCTCTCTATATATACTAGCGTATGCCCGTGCCTGAAGGCACGAAGAATTTTTTCAAAGTACGTAATCGCGAAACGGAGACAACGTCAAATTTTAAAAAAAATTTGGCATAATCTCCTTTGTTTATGGAACTATTCACCCTTCTTAACAAATAACAAATAGTTCAACATTCAAATTGTCTAAATTCTTCAAACAAATTCACATATAAAATGAAATATACAATATTCACCTATCAAATTAATTGTGTCTAAAAAAAACAAAGTGTCAATTTAAAAAAAAAATTGGGCATAGTTTCCTTTATTTATTGGACTATCCACCCTATTTAAGGGGTAACAGAAAATCCAACAAATTAAAAAAAAAAATCCCAAATTCGGAGATGGGAGCTAGAAGGCAGGGAAAGGAGAATATGTGAAACTTCCTCAAAATGTTTGTGCCATGGTGCTTCTGGATTAGGTGCTACTACTGCTGTCTTCCCATCCTTCTTCCCACCTCTAGCCATGATCACTCGCTCCTTCTCGATTTTCTGTACGATTTGACAAACAATAAACATAATTAATCAGTTTCTCGAACAAAGATATAGTCACATAAGTAAATATACAATCACATCCAAATTGTCTAAATTCGTGATTGATTCAACCAGATCCAATTGGATTACTTCTTTTACAAATAACAATATTAGGAAAAAGGAACTATTTGAATAATTGCATATGCATATATGTGAGTGGTTATATGCAGTGCGTGTGTGCATGTTTGTGTGTGTGCGCGTGTGCGCGTGAGTGGGAAAGGGGGGAGGGGATGGGCAGGGGGCGCGTGTGTGCGTGTGTGCATGTTTGTGTGTGTGCGCGTGTGCGAGTGGGGAAGGGGGGAGGGGACGGGCAGGGGGCACGTGTGTGCATGTGTGAGTGGGGAAGGGACGGGGCATGTATGCATATATGCATATGCATATATGTAGTGATAGTGTGCGCGTGTGTGCGTGCGTGTGTTTGTGTGCGCGTGTGAGTGGGAAGGGGGGGGGGGGAGGGGACAGGCAAGGGGCGCGTGTGTGCGTGTTTGTGGGGAAGGGGGAGCATGTGTGCGTGTGTGAGTGGGGAAGGGGGGAGGGGACGAGCAGGGGCACATGTGTGCGTGTGTGAGTGGGGAAGGGGGGAGGGGACGGGCAGGGGGTGCATGTGTGCATGTGTGTGTGTGTTTGTGTGCATGTGAGTGGGGAAGGGGGGAGGGGACGGGGCAGGGGGCGCGAGTGTGCGTGTCTCGAGAAAACAAAGTGTCAAATTTTTAAAAAAATTGGGCATAATATCCTTTGTTTATTGGACTATCCACTTTATTTAAGGGGTAAGAACAAATCCAACAATATAAAAAAAAATCCCAAATTAGAAGATGGGAACTAAAAGGCCGGGAAAGAGAATATGAATTTATTCTTTCTGTAGGACTTCCTCAAAATGTCTGTGCTGTGGTGCTTCTGGATTAGGTACTACTACAGCTATCTTCCCATCCTTTTTCCCACCTCTGGCCATTATCACTCTCCTCGATTTTCTGTACGATTTGACAAACAATAAACATAATTAATCAGTTTCTCGAACAAAGATACAATCAAATAAGTATGTGTACAATCAATAAAATGAAATATACAATCACATCCAAATTGTCTAAATTCAAGATTGATTCAACTGGATCCAATTGGATTACCTCTTTTATACAAAAATGTAGTTTCAAGTTTGATCCCATCATATTTGGTCTACAAATAAAACAAATAACAAAAGCAATCAGCACAAATAGCAGATAGCAACGTACTTTACATACATGAAACTCACATAAATGAACCCACATTCATTTATTTTCCCCGAGTACTTTACATACATGAAACTCACAGATAGCAGCGTTAACAAAATCAATCAGAATAGTAGTACTACATACATACTCCAGTCCACCATATTTTCTAATAACCTGATACATTTAAAAAAAAAATCAGTAGCTATAAATGGCAGTAAGTAGTCAACATGGGAGAAAATTGACTATTCTAAGGATATGGAAATCAAATAAACAGAGCCTAAGCCATAAAAATCTAAAATTCGAATCAGAGAAATTACCTCCACAACGTTGATGAAAATGGGAGAAATATCGAATATGGGAGAGAAATCATGACAGGACGGTTTTTTATGTCGCCAATTATTTCCCTAAAATGAATTTGAGGAAATAATGACTTTTCTAATGCACAATTCCAACCATGAATATTATGAAAGAAGCCTCAATGAAAATAAACTAAGCTAGAAATTAGTTTTTATATTTGATGCTTAAAATATGGCCAAAACATGAAAGAAAAGGAATTTGGATCATGTTATGCAAACTTTGAATCACCAAAATTGCAATAAAAGTAAATTGAAAAAGAAAAAAATGGTAGGTGAGAACTCGAACCTATGTAAAATGCACAAAACTTATAAAGCTCCAACGGTGGATAAAGAGGCTTAGTTGATTATCAATCAAACCTGAAAAAAAAATGGAACAAAATATAACCAAATGTATTGATATTAGTACCAGAATTTTTTCATTTCAGTATTGACTGTCATCTTGTCCTCTCGTTTCAGAATTTTTTAAAATTCTTGTTCTGATATCTGCCATAATCTTCATTCCAATCTGCATATATATGCAGTGCATATATATGCATATGCATATATATTCTGTGAATATATATGCAATATATGCATATATATGCAGTGTGTATATATGCAATATATTCATATATATATGCAGTGTGGAGGCCATATATATGCATATGCATATATATGCAGTGCATCTGTCCTGATCTATGGCCTCCACAATCAATTTTATATGACAACTGGAAACTACTTAATAGGAATCACCCAAATTGCAGTAAAACTAAATTGAAAAAGGAAAAAACGGTAGGTGAGAACTCGAACCTATGTAAAATGCACAAAACTTATAAAGTTCCAACGGTGGATAAAGAGGCTGGGTTGATTATCGATCAAACCTGGAAAAAAATGGAACAAAATATAATCAAATGTATTGATATCAGTACCAGAATTTTTTCGTTTCAGTATTGACTGTCATCTTGTCCTCTCGTTTCAAATTTTTTTAAAATTCTTGTTCTGATATCTGTCATAATCTTCATTCCAATCTACAAATATTAATCATTTACCTAGAAGATTGGTGGAGATTAAAAATATGATCCGTTGGAGATCTGTCAAGTTTGGAGAGGGAGGGCGAGGGCAGCAGCCCCGTAGTTATCATAGCAGCCGTAGCAACCCCGTTATTTCAGCAGCGGGTGCACCTAATGGATCGACCTGCGACACTTTGTATTAGTTACTATTAACTATAATAGGAATTAAAAAAGGTTCAATCCAAAAAAATGAATAAAGAAAAAGTTTATTCAAGAAACATATATATCATTTTCAAACCAATAAAAAAAAGATTTCTAGTCCCAAATTTGGAACCCCCAAATATTGTTTTAGAAAATGACCACTCTAGCTTGAAAACCCAATCGATCCAAAATAACAACAAAGTATGTATCATGCATACGCCTATCCGTATAACTAACCCATCATTATACTTTGTTAGAGTCAGTCACAATTGTTTTTAAATAAAAAAAATCTTACCAACACCCCAAATATTTAAGATCATTTAGTGAGCAATATTCAAGGTCCACATCTAAGCACCCATATACCAAGCAACAATACAAAAATACGTGAGTTCTTTTATTCATGATGATGTGGTAAGTTTAAGTAACAAAAATCCATCTATTACTTTACATACCATCCTGCATTTAACACCCAAAAGTTCTAAAGTTGCCTAAATCACCATCAAAGTGCAGACAAAGCTTCAAGAACTCCTATTCATACCCCTAAGGCTGTTATTATTTAACAACCAAGTTTAAATAGTACACCTAAGGAGTGCTTCAAGATAAACCAAAACCCACTATTTGGTGGAGACCAATTATTCTCGTTGACTGTTTCAAGATAAACCAAAACCCACACTTCAAAAGTATTTTGAGTTTCATTATGGTGAACAGTAGGGGTGGCCATGGGCCGGGCCGGGGCAGGCCCGGTCGGGCTCGGGCCGGGCTTGAAAAATTAAGTGTTATCCCAAGCCCGCTCGGGCCTAGATCGGGCCTTATTATGTAATCCCAAGCCCGCCCAGATTTGAAAGCTCTTTACCCAGGCCCGCCCGATCGGGCCCTATTACGTTAATTAAAAGATTTTTTTTTAATTAAAATACCTATTTTTTTATTTAAAGACCAATTTTTTTAATTAAAAATCTGTTTTAAACTCCATATATTACAAAGTCCATTTATAAAGTTTCTCACTTTACATGAAAAGACTTGGTATACGTTTTTATATTTATAGAAGTCCCCCCCCACATATATATATATATATATATATATATATATATATTTCGGGCCTCGGGCCGGGCCGGGCCTCATCGGGATTAAGAACTCATGCCCAAGCCCGCCCGAAAAAAAATCGGGCCTATAAAATTTTGTCAAGCCCGCTTTGTGGGCCTATTTACTTTACCCAAGCCCTATTTTTTTATTGGGAGGGCTTGGCGGGCCTCGGGCCTATGGCCACCCCTAGTGAACAGCATATCAAAACTTATCTTCACAAAAAGGGCTACCAAAACAAATCTATAGAAAACACAAATCAAATTAATGAAAAAATAGTTGCAACAAACATTTTCTGCAGAATGTTGACTGTCAACAAACAAAAACAAAAATAAAAAGTTAGCTGTTAATATACTATTAAAACCCCAAATTGTCAGTAAAAAAATGAACAAAAACCAATAAAAATCGTACCTTAGTTAGCTGTTAAGGCACGATTAAAACCCCAAATGTGCAGAATACCAACCATCATCCCCAAATCACACCCAAATCGCAGAACTACATCCCCAAATACCTGTTGAAGAACAAACTAACAAAAAAAAAAAAGTCAGATAGATCTGTGTGCGCGTGTGTTTTTGTGTGTACGTGTGTGTGTGTTTCTGTGTGTGGGTGTGTGTGTGTTTCTGAGTGCGTGTGTGCGTGTGTTTCTGTGTGTACGTGTGTGTGTGTTTCTGAGTGCATGTGTGTGTCTTTCTGTGTGCGTGTGTGTGTTTATGCCTGTGTGCGTGTGTGTGTTTGTGGGGAAGGGGGGAGAGGGGAGGGGGGTTTACCAGGGGCGGGGGCGGGTGAGTGGCCGGTGTGTGCGTGTGTGTGAGTTAGGGAGAGAGAGAGAGAGAATCGTCTGAGAGAGTGAGTGAGAGTGAGAGTGAGAGAGAGAGAGAGAGAGAGAGAGAGAGAGAGAGAACCGTGTGAGTTGGAATGGGGGGAGGGGTGTGTGTGTTAAAATTTTGAATTCATCTCAACCTTTAATTTTGAAAAAATGTGTATTAATGTGGCATTCATCCTCACCCTTAAAAATGTACATATTTTAAAAAACCAAGCTCCCATATTATATATATATATATATATATATATATATATATATATATATATATATATATTGTGTTTTATATTGTATTGTATATATGTATTTTTGTTTTTATGTGTGTATTTATATATATGTATATATAAGCATGTATATATAAATCTAAGGACATTTTTTGTTTAAATTGGATTTTTTTGGTCCGTTTTGTAGTTTCAGCTATTCAAGTATTCGGGTCGAGTTCTCAGATCCTTAACGGGTTCGTATCTGGACATATTTTTTTAGACCCGACGGGTAATCGGGAAGACCCGATCCATTAAAAAAATGCTGGGATCGAATATGGATATAGGTAGACCCGATTCGGACCCGACTCGTTTACAGGCCTATCAACAACAAGGGTAAACAAAAGGTTACCACTTCTCGAGTGCCTAAAAATGATAAAAAAGCCCTTGTTGTTCATGTTGCTCTTAAAGCACATAATACCTCACAGTGGTATTTTAATAGTGGGTGCTCCTGTCACATGACAGACGACGTTTCATTTTTTTACCTACCTAGAGGATCGTAAGGAAGGTAAAGTCGCTTTTGGAGGTGGGAGCAAGTCTAGCATAGTAGGACGAGGTACAATAGAGATACCGGGGTTTCTTAAGCTAGAGAACGTTTTGTACGTCAAGGGTTTGAAAGCAAAACTCATCAACATTAGCCAACTGTACGACGCTGACTTTACGGTAAAGTTTGACATGAAGGAATGTAAAGTTTATGATCAAGCCGGTAAACTTCTATTGCAAGGGGTGAGGATTGAAGATAATTATTATGGGATTGTGCCCAAGTCCCCATTTTTTTGCAACAGCGCCACAATCACTCCTTTGTATATGTGGCATCAACGTCTAGGTCACGTGAATTTTAGAGATTTGGAGCGCTTAGCTAAAAGGACCTAGTACGTGGCTTCTCATCTATTGGGAAGCTAACTTTCGCAGTTTGTGGACCCTGTTACTTGGAAAACAAGTTCGTAGTTCCCATAGGAAGTTGAATTACATTACCACTTCATGTGTGATTGAGTTGATTCACACGGATTTTATGGGTCCTACTCTCACTAAGAGTTGGAGTGGTAAGAGGTACATCCTCTTGATGGTAGAAGATTTCTCGCATTATTCCTTAGCCTATTTTCTTAGAGAGAAATCTGATGCTGTAGAGTTTCTTACAACCAAGTTTTGTGTCCTGCAAAATCAACACGGTGTCACTTTTAATACAATGCATAGTGATAATGACACTTAATTTAATGAAGTGAAAGTGGATATTTATCGTGATAGCCTCGGGATCAAGCATAAGTTTCCAACCGTGAAGACTCCTCAGCAAAATGGGATTGTTGAGAGGAAGAACCAGACGATTCGGGAAATGACTAGATCTATGCTTCTAGGTCGTAGAGTTGCTAGGAAATTTTTGGCAGAGGCAGTGTCTATCGCATGCCAGAGGGTGAATTGGTTTTATCTTTGTCCACACACTCTTCAGACGCTTTATGAATTGTGGACTGGAAAGAAGCCCAACCTTTCATATTTTTATGTTTTTAGGAGCAAATGCTATATCCTACGGATTAGAGAATAATTATGAAAGTTCGACTCCCAGAGCGATGAAGGAATATTGTTAGTATATTCATCGACGAGTAGAACATATCAGGTTTTTAACCTGAGTTTCTCTAAGGTTATGGAGTCAATAAACGTCACCGTGCAAGATGATGAAATGCCAGCGTTTGTTGATCCTAGCTTTTTATGCCAGGATGATTCACTTTCTAGTGACGATCCTTTAATCCCTCACATACCCAGGGTGGACCCTACTCCCGATTTAAAGGACACGCTTGCTTGGATTTGCAAGAGTCATGATCCTTCTGCCATACTAGGAGATTCCACATTAGGGGTCAAGACTCGTGCTTAGCTAGAGAACTTTATTAGCTTTATGTGCTACACGTCCAAAGTCGAGCCCAAGAACCACGAAGAAGCACTAAAAGATGAAGAATGGATTTTCACTATGCAGGAAGAGTTGCTTCAGTTTCAAAAGAATGATATATGGGAACTTGTCCCCCGACCGTGTGAGACAAACGTGACTGGTACTAAGTGGATCTTCAAGAATAAGATTGATGATAATGGTACCATTATACGCAATAAGGGTAGGTTGATCGCTCAGGTCTACACATAGATTGAGAGTGTAGACTTTGAGGAAACATTTTCCCCTATTGCAAGGCTTGAGTCCATCCATTTACTACTCGCCATCGCTTGTCATCTGCGCTTTAAGTTATATCAGATGGATGCCAAGAGTGCCTTTCTCAATGGCATTCTACAGGAGGAGGTTTACGTGGAACAACCAAAAGGGTTTGAAGGCCCTAAGAACCCTGAACACGTCTATTATCTAAGAAAAGTCTTGTATGGTTTGAAATAAGCACTTTGTGCTTAGTATGAGAGGCTTACTTCCTATCTCTTAGCTAGTGGCGTCAAGAGAGGGGGAGTGAGAGGAGATGATGATATTTTGGTTACCTAGGTCTATGTGGACTACATAGTCTTGGATCCATGTGCTCTCGCCATGCTCATGACTTTGTGGAGGAGATGATGAGTGAGTTCAAGATGAGCATGGTTGGAGAGCTTACATTCTTCCATGGTCTCCAGGTTCGTCAGTTAGAGGATGGGATGTTCATCTCCGAATCCAAGTATGCAAGAGACCTTGTGAAGAAATTTGGTTTAGACTTCTCTAAGCATGCACGTACCCTAGTGAGTACCTCAACTAAGCTTAGCAAGGACACTTCAGGCAAGGACATAGAGCAAACCTTGTATCGGCTTCAGTGAATTTAAAAACTTTTTAAAGGAGCATTATACTAAGCTTTGGGATTATGATGGTGATATTGTGAGGTCTAATCCAAGTATCACAATACACATTGTAGTTGACATACTTGATCCAACGAAAGAGGGAGGTTTTAGAGTATGTATATATGTCTATATGCTTTGAAGAAGAGTGGCTTGCATAGTACATCAAGGTGAAAAGATTTAATGGGTATTTTTTGAAAAGCTTTTGTGTTAGCGAATTGTTTGCAATTATAGGCAGAGGTGAGAAAAACCAAATGTTCCCCATTACACGATTTGTGTTTCACGTTGAAAGTGGGAACACATGGAAGTGGTTTATTAATCAGTTTCTAAAAAAAGTTGTGTCGGAATGAAGTGGAGGGTGGAATGTTTTAACAAACCAACATACATGCCCAGACAAAATCATTTAATAATTGTTCCCTTCTTTTGAACAAATGTGTTGTTTAGGACATATTTATGCAAATTTTAGGGAACAACACATTGGTGCGCAATTGTGAGGGGAACCATATCAAAGATAAAGGAGGAAATAAAGGCATGAGAAAATCCGTAACAATTAAACACCATTAGGACTTTACAATTAGCTCCAAGTATTTTCAAAAGCTATTCTATTATCTTTGTAAGTAAAATCTCATTTCGCCGTATGAATGTTTGATAATGTTAAGTTAAGAGAAAAGAGAAAGCACCCCATTGGCTATGGAGTCTTAATTTTCCCCAAAAGTGGGAACACATTTGTAATGTTAAGTTACCCTTTTGCTGTGGAGTATTCATTTTCACACATAACTACTAGGGGTGTAAAACGGACGGATACGGAGCGGATACCATAGTATCCACATCTGTATCCGCCAAGTCTCCAGACTATCCGTATTCATATCCGTATCCCCCCGGATAATAATTTCAGCTATCCTTATCCGTATCCTCCCGGATTTCCCGGATTCGGATAATATCATTATCTGTTTTTATTTTTTAATATACATTAAGATACACATAGCTTATTAAACACTACTTTAATCAATGAATTAAATTTATAATTTTTCATTCCATGTAAGATATAAAGAATGTGTAAAGCATTATATTAAATTATAAAAGAAGGTTCGAGCAAAAGTACTAACCTTTAATGTGCATTTTCTTATTCAATTGTGAGCCATTGAAATTTGTATCCTCTTCAGTTTCTCTAATGTTTGAACAAAAATGAAAGTGAAGCATCATCTTACCTGAAAAATATAACTCAATTAAAATATTAACGGAGAAAATAAATAATATATTATAATAAAGAAGGGATGTTTTTTTTACCCCTTAAATTCCTGAAGTGTGTCATTCTCATCTCCTTTCCTTTGTATCCTTGCCGAATTAAGCATTAAGGTAATCACAACTCGCAAGTTAGTAGTAATGCATAAAGATAAATTAAGACATTAATTGTTTGAACACACTAATTCACCCAAATATAACTTCACCAATATATAAGTAGGACAATAACAAATAAAACTATATTGAGATAATTTTTTTTTAAAACAACCCTGAATAAAAAAAATAGCAAACTCACAATAATTTCATACAACATAATAAAAGAATTACATTCAAGCCTCCAAACAACACAGAAACACCAAAATCAGAAAGAATCAATAATTTCATACAACATAACAAAAAATTACCAACACAGAAACAATAATTTCATGCAATAATATAAAAATTTGTAGGTATGTATGCTATGTATAATATAAAAATCTGTAGGTATGATTTCATACAACAATATAATTTCATACAACAATATAAAACTCTGTAGATATGCTCTGTACAATATAAAAATCTGTAGGTATAATTTCATACAACAATAATTTCATACAACAATATAAAACAATAATTTCATACAACAATATAAAACAATAATTCATACAACAATATAATTTCATACAACAATAATTTTACACAGAAGTTGTACAACTCTCTCTACAAAAGTTCTGGTGTAAACAGTAAATCTGTATGTAAATCCGTAAGGTGAGAGAGAGTAGAGAAAGAGAGAACAAAAATCTGTAGGTATGCTTGTGTAAATCCGTAAGTATATAGCAGATAATGGGTTTGTGTTTACACATACCTACGGATTTCATACCAACCCGAGTATAGAAAGAGAGAAGACGAGAGCAGATATGGGTTGATTTCAAACCGTCGCTAAGTTGCGACAGAGAAGACGAGAGCTGAGAGATGCTACACCACCTACACGAGAGAGAGAAAACGAGAGCTGCTACTAAGGTGAGAGAGAAGTCGACGACTGGAAATGAAAAAAAGGAACCCTAAACTAGGATATCGTACGAGAGATGCTACTAGTTTCACTATTTGCTAAATGAAAAAACTTTTATATTATATTATTACATAGTTAATTTACAATTTGTATATAATTAATACTAATAATAAATTATTATTTAATATAATACGGATACGGATATCCGTGTCGGATATCCGCAAATATGGATACTCCGCTTCGGATACGGATTATTCGTGTCGGATACACATACTATCCGTATCCGTATCCATTTTCCCGGATATTTTAACACACTATCCATATTCGTATCCATATCCATTTTTTCGGATAAATATCCGCAAAATTCGGACTCGGATATCGGACGGATTCAAATTTTCGAATATCCGTTTACACCCTTAATAACTACTAAATTTTAATTCGAATATTATGTACACATCTTTCTTGACAAAGAGGAGGCCCTATGAAGTTAGAAAAAAAAGGCCCTACATCCACTCACATGGTAGTCAGGCATCAACAACTGCTTGAGAATCCTCAATATTAGTTCATACCATTATAGTACGATCCCAAACAAGGTCATCTTAGGCTAAGCCAAGAATACCTTCAAAGGGTGGCGTTTCAAGTCAAACAACGTAATAAAGATTGTGTATCAAGACAAGAAGAGTTGTGAATATCCCAAGACTTGATAGTTAATTTGTTAAAAATATGTAATAATGTAAAGTTTAAGCCATTTTTTTTGTCTTTTGAGGAGTTTCCAAAAATAGTTTTTTTTTTCTGGCTTTAGTTCAATGTGTAAAGATTTGTTACGCTCTCATTCCATGTAATTTTAAATTTGGAGACACAAGTATTTATTCCAAATTTTTACGATTCATTTGTAGTCACTCCCATATTTTTATTTTTTCTAATGTTGGTACTATTGCAACAAAAATGAAACACCTGTCATTCTTTGCGGAAAGAAAGATGAGTGGTTATAAGGTGGTTGAGGACAATTTAGGTAGTTATGAGACTTAATACAATTTAAAAAATAAATGAGATGCGACCCTAACAAAACTTTGGAGTTAGGACTAAATCCAAAAAAAAACTATTAAAATTACTGCAAGTCCCATAACCACCCAAAACTCTCCATAACCGTTTTGTAAGCAACACTCTTCCTTTACGCAAAGAATGATACTTGTCACTTAGTTGTTAAAATAGGACCAACAACTAAAAAAATAAAAAATTATGGGAGTTGGTGGGTACAAATGAATCTTAGAAAATATGACTAAATACTTGAAATCTCTTGAAAAAAACAGGCTGAAGTTGGATCTTTGTGGTCGTTGTTGATTTTTTTTTTTTTTGGTTATTAACCGGGGTGTCCACTAGCGACTAAGTGACTAATCCCCTCGCTGATTTGTAGGCACCTCAAATGGGTGGGACAGCTGGCCAAGAGATTTAAAGCTTCTCCATGTCCAAGGCGGGAATCGAACCCCCGACCTTGGTTAAGGTTGTTGATTTTTTCAAAGTTGAGTATTTTTACGTAAGCTTTTGGTTGTCTTAAACTTTGTTCTCAAATCTCTCTATGACTCGAAATTTTGATGTTGACAAAGTTGAGAAATTTTAGATTTTTTATATAAATCCAAGTCTGCATTAACTGTGGCTTTATTATGGCTTTATTTTTAATATTCGTTCTCAACTTTGTTCTCAAACCCACGTGTGAAAACTATACACGAAAAAATAATGGAAAGATCATACTAAATTGGTTTTTCATTAAAGTAAACCACATTGATTACAACCCATGAGACGAAATTTGTTGTCAATCTTCTAAACATCATTGGTTATAAAATTCAACGACATAAAAAGGGTTAATTATAGTTTTTCCCTTGTACTTTACTCCATTTTACTTTGCCATCAGAAATTTCATTTTCTTGAATTAACCCCCTAACTTTCAAAATGACTCAAGTAATCCACTTACGTTAACACCGTTAGTTTTTTGGAGGAAAAATGACAAATGACATCCATATGAATTTCTTGAAAGGGTATTATTGTATTTTCACATTTATTTAGATAAAACCCTAACTCACCTCTCTCTCTCTCTTCATGGCCTCACTCTCTCCACCATGCTCTCTCTCGTGCACATACACACACACTCACACTCACGAATATGCACTCATACACACATGCGGACCCCCCCCCACCGATTTGGTGTTAGAGTTGAATGTGAGTTAGGGTTGGAGATAAATGAGGGTTTGAAGTAGAAAGTATAGGATGTTGGTTCTTTGTTATCCAACTTTAATGTTTGATTGGGATGTGCATCTGGGTTTGTTGAAATGATGTTTTTTTAGATTTGATTTGTGGTGATTTATAGGTTTATTGAAGGATAAGGTAGATTTCGTTTGTTGATGAAGAAGAAAATGAGTTTTTTTAATGGTTTTGTTGATGAAGAAGAAATTGGGTTTGTTAATATGAGATGTGTTTATTGGTTTGTTCAAATATTTTTTAATTTTTTTTGGTGGAAATTACTTTTTAATAGAAATCAATTTTTTTTTTACAAAACTCAATTTTATTTACTTATTTATTTTTTTAATGGAATTTTTTTATTTTTAGAATTATTTTTTTTGTTGAAAATTATTTTATTTGGTGGATTTTTTTTTGGAAATTATTTTTTAATTGAAATCAATTTTATATTTTTTTTGCTGGAAATTGTTAGAAAACATTTTTTGTGTGTGGAAAATAGTTTTTTTTCGTGCAAAATAGTTTTTTTCTTTCTAAAATCAATGTTTTTTTCTGTTGTTATTGGAAAGAATTTTTAGGCGGAAAATAGTATTTTTGGTAGAAAATAGTGTTTTACTTCTGAGAATTATTTTTTTAATTCAGTTTTTTCCTGCTAGAAATAGTTTTTTAATATAGATTTGTATTTTCCAGATTTTTTCTTCATATTCTAGTTTTTTAAAATTGTTTTTTTTTTGTAATTTTCAGAATTTTTAAATAATTTTTTTATTTCCAAATGTTTAATATATTTTTTGTCATTTTTAGATTTTTTAAAAGCTTTTATAATTATTTGGTAGATTTTTTGAATTGTTTTTAGTAGTTTATGTACTGTAAAAAATTTAAAATGCTCTTTTTTGGAATGGAAAAAAATATCCTCATGTGCATCGCATATGTTCACTAATCCATCCAAATATTTAATAGCGTTAGGGTTAGGATATATTATGAAGTGTTTTAATAAGTTCGGGAGGTTAAGTATAGCAAATGAAAGTTCGACTGACAAAAGTGAGAAAATTGAATAAAGCTTGGGGGTGGGGGGGGTGGGGGGGGTGTAATTAACCCCTAAAAAACTGTACATCAATCATTATATCCTCCAAACAACATAAAAGACCCCAAAGCAACTTAGACAAAATACAGAGGATATCAAATTTAATATTGAAATTATTCTGCATATCTTCATCATTTTATCCTCCACATATTTCTTCTCCTTACCGTCAAACTTCTTCAATTCCAAATTATTTTTCTGTGCAACTCTAATTCTCTTCTCTACCAAAAAATTCTAATATAACTCTTCATTTTGTGTATTGACATCATGAATTTTCCTCTCTCTTTCTATATACATTTGATTTAAGTTTTCATTTTCCCTTCTCAACTCCGGAATCTTGTAATAAAACTAAACTTTCCTTTATTTTGTAGCTTTCATCAATGCATTCAAAATAGCCACATGGTATTGTATTTTAATTTTTGTGACCAAGAATTCTTCTTCATGGATTTTCACATTTCGAAGATATTCTCATTGGTATCAGATCTGCACATCAGCAAGAGAGGCAAGAGTTCATAGATGTTAAGTAAGAATCAAAGAAAATGCTCATGTGTTAAAAATCCTAAGTCAATATTGGAATTAACACAAATATAAGATTATAAAATAATTTATTTGAAATAGAATATTAAAATTTTCTTGCATTTCAATAATTTACTAATAGGTTATTTGGCTTTTGGCCCCACTAGTTATGCCCATTTTTGGTTTAGCCCCAATTTTAAAATTATTGCATGATTGCCCCCAAATTTAGCCGACGCCAGTCAATCGTTAGTGGATCATTTTGACCGTTTAAAACCCCAAAATGACCCTGTACGCGTTAAAATACATATTTAACCTCTTAAATGAATCATTTTTTTTTACAATGAGGGTTGGGAAATTTTGACCTTTCCTTTTTAAAAAAAAGGAGCCGTTAGAACCTATTTTTTCCTTGCCTTCACTTTATTTAAAGGCCCGTGTCCATTAACAATGGAATCCAAACTTCTTGAAAAAAAATTCTCTTATATATCAACATTAAAGGGAAGAATGGGAGGAGTTTATAAATTTGAAACAAGTGTTCGAGAGGTGATTTTTTTTTCCAATTTTATGTTCTCTCAACTTAAATACCAATTTTTGTGTCTGTTAAAACTTTATTTTTTTTCAACTTAAATACCAATTTTCTATAAAACATTTGTGCAAGTTTTGTGTCAAAATTGCGACAATGCTGGATATTGGTATTTCATGCCCATTTTATACGCCAAATGCAAGAAATAAACATGCAATGGGATTAAAATGCTAAGAGCTTCATCAAGTGGCAAGAAGTACTTCCTATGTCAAAATTCCAATTGTAATTTATTAGAATAGTTTGAAGAATCAAGGGCAAAAAAATAATGGAGCTAGTTCTAGTGGTACATCTTTTAGTGCATGCTTTGTTTGTGGAATAAAAGATCACTGGGTGAAATAATTCCCATGGAAAGAAAGTTCATGTCCTAATGGATGTGGTAGAAAGATGTTAATCTCTAGGAAATAACATAGATATGGTGACAAATTTCTCGAGCGTAACAAGTGTGGACACTTTGAGTGGCCTAAAAATGTCATAGGCGATTAAAAAAAAGTCATTGTAGAAGTGCAAATTGAAGTTTCATTAGATGATTCGTTCAAGAATTTTGAATGTAAGATGAAAACTTAGGAGGCATGCATTCAATGATAGATAGCTATTGATGAAACATTCATATAATATTTGAAGAAGGCAACAACATTCGTATATTATCAACAACCATATTAAATATCCAAAGCAACAAAAGTTTTCATGAACACAACTACTAGTCAGTATGCCAAAAAAAGTTGTGCAACAAATTATAACCCTAAAGTGTTTAAAAAAGGGGCTAGAAGATAGTGTTCAAAAAGGTGCCGAAAAATTAGTTTCATTACAAACAAACAACCTAGGTCAAACTACATGTCTTGGGTGATTTCCCTCCCTAATTCACTATATTGGGAAAGAGGGACAAAGTTATCTTGGGCATTGCATGGTGAAAATGCCACAAAGCCCTAGGGTTTCTATGAGGATAATCAAACACACATTTATTTATAATTTTTTTTTAAATTTATCTTTGCACTAATTAAATCATAGATTTCTCGAACAGTCTACCAAATTTAGTCTTTACTAAGCATGCATCTAGGTGATATAAGAAGAATAAAATAGAAAATCATAACACAACGATGTACGAGGAAAAGCCACAACGGGAAAAATCTCGGACGACCCAGATACACAAGTTTACTACGCTATAAGTCTATTACAAGAATGAATTAGACTTACTCACAGACTCTTATCACATTTTCTAGTTCCTTTTTACCTTCTTCGTAGTCATCACTGAATGCCTTTCAATGACCACACAAGGCAAACATTTTCTCACATCTCCGTATCCCATCAATCTTAATTGTCTCGTGACCATTCCAGCCGTCAGAAAATGGAAACCCGATCACCACTGCTTAAATACTCTCAACAAGAAGAGAAAAAAACTATGGTGTAACACACAAGAGATCTCAAACATACATCTGTATATGAAACTTGGTTCTCAAAAACTTGGGTGTAAACTAGGGCTAGGAGGCTTTACATTTGACTCTAAAATTTGTATTCACAAAAACCCTTAATGAAAACTGCTGCTAAAACTAAGTATTTATTGAAGACCCAAATTTTGAGACAACGCACTTTTTGAGAAAACTCGTTCGAACGAAATACATAGGGTTGTTTGAACAAAGTACACAATCTCATTTTAACGAAACTAGATCTTGTTCAAACGAAATTATGAATCTCATTTGAACATAAATTAAATGAACTTCAAACAATATTTTTCTGCTAGACAGAATTTTTTTATTTAATCCTCATTTGAAGGTCGTTTGAATGACTTTCTCAAACTCATTCGAATGAACTTAATGATCTAATTTGAATGACTTACAAAAAATATTTTTCTTATAAAATCCTTTCTACTAAAATGCCTCAAACATTTTATAAAACTAAACACCCAAAACTCGATTCGAGGGATCAAACATAAATATGCATTCATACCTCAATGAGATCCCTCGAATGTTTAAGAAAAAATTAGGAATAAAACTTTATGTATACTCGATGTCTCTTTAACTTGGCCGCTACGATCTTCAATCACACATCGTAGAATTGAAGGACAAACAAATCAAATCCTAATCTATGACATAAATAAGTTAGGTTGAGACGAAATTAAGCCAATGTGCATTCAAATTGACTCAACTGAAATTTTGTCCTTATAAATATCCCCCTTTGGCTATCTGGGACAAAACTAAAAACAAAACCATATCACTAAGACTAAATCCCAAATCTAAAAGAAAAAAGTACAAGTGCTTGACAAACATAAACTTTGAGTAATTTTTCTCTTGTAAAACTTTGCAGCATCGTTGTTAAACATGCACACTTAGCACACCTTTCAAATGCAAAAATAATATAACAATATATAAACCTCATATGAAAACCCCTCCCCCTTTGTCTAGCAATCACCACCTAAGATAAGATATCTCCCCCGCTAAAAAAAAATTCACCCCTCGAGTTAAAGTGTTAAATTCCATTTCTCCTATTTTTTGTTCAAGAATAGATTAAGATAAATGTGCACAATATAAACAATAACTCCCACTAAATGAAACACATGTAAACATAAAGGAAAAAAAGTATATCATGCAATGATACGAAGTGAAACACAATGACAAACAAACTCGATAACAAAAGCACAAACAATCCAAATAATAAACAAATGATTCCAATTTTGAAGCAAAAATTGAAGCATAAGATACCCATGTAAACAAGCGAAAAAGATACCAAAATGATCATAAATTATGCCAATCTGAAGATGAAACATATGGCAAACATGGATTAAATGCAAATGCAAAGACTATATATATATATAGGGAGAGGTTCAAAAGTGAACCTAAATAACGAACTTTTTAATGAACCTCAATAAAAAACACATAACAACCAGTTAATTTTAATTTCTATGTTGTAGTTAGTCCGTGTCAGCAGAAACGAAGACGCATGTCGATAGAATATTTGTGGGATGTGTGGGGTGGGGTGGGGGGTATATTAAAAAACACGCGTCCCTGTTGCCGCTAACGCGGACTAATTATAACATAGGAATTAAAATTAATTAGTTGTTATGTATTTTTTTGTTAAGGATCATTAAAAAGTTCATTCTTTTAGTTCACTTTTGAACCTCTGCCTATATATATATATACGCATACAAACATGCTCTTGTACAGACCAAGTATACATACCGATTTTTTTAAAATAGTAAAAATAATTATTTTTCAGTTGAATTTTTTTATATGACGTTTGAATATTTCAAGGGACACATACAAAAAAATAGCTCAAAATAGCATTTTTTTGCTATTTTAAAAAAATAACTCAAACTTTCGCAGCCTTTAAAGCACTTTAATTACTGTGAAAGTTTGACCGATTTTTTTAAAATAGCAAAAAAAGTTATTTTGTGCTAATTTGTTTATAAAGATCCCTTGAAATGTTTAAATACCACACAAAAAAACTCAACTCAAAAGTGATTTTTTTAATAATTAAAAAAAAACGGTTTGCGCAATATGGGAACCTCTCTCTCTCTCTCTCTCTATATATATATATATATATATATATATATATATATATATATATATATATATATATATATATATATATATATATACCAATGACACACATAGATATATATGGGTATAAACACTTGCATAGCTTTCCACACTTGCATGTCGTTAATGTGTCCAAACAAACATATGACGCAGAATGAAGAGGCGTGAACTAGAAACATAAGTGAAATTCCCATATAACACTTTGATCTCATATATTTTTTTTGTAACATATATATAATCAAATAATGAAAAACTTATTATTATTCGACATAATCAGATTTTAATACATGCGGAATTAAAGATCAATCAAATATCATTTATTCTAATGTCAACATAACAACAATTTGATTATATCACTTTTCGCTCAATGTCCAAAATGATGCATTATTTAAAATCAATCACATAAATCATATAATAAGTCTAATCACACATTGAAGGATATAAGGTAATGGAGATTAACATGCGAGAATTTTTACGCGGTAAAACTCTAGTGTACTGGAGAAACCACGACCCCCCTCTACGAGACAAAATAAAAAAATCCACGAGAATTAAAAATAAAATATGCGAGTACAATACGAATAAGAAGGAAAAGAAAAAATTACCTTGGGAATCCACTATTGGGCAAAACCTTCAGATCTTTAGTCTTGAAATCCCCAAAGGTTGACTAGAGATATAATCTCTCCAAATATCAACTCAACGATTCTATTGTGAATACATGTGTGAAAGTGTAGTGAAGTGCAAATCTATATGCACATGCAAAATACTCAACATAGTTTTTCTGAAAAACTAATAAAATAACTTTTTAAGTTTTAAATCACTTTTATCATACAATTGGTTTACATAGATTACTAGATATATAAACACTAAGCACAAATCTGGAAAAAAAAAGTTCATCATTTTTCTTTTAGAAAAAATATAACAATATTAGAGAAATTATCACTATAAGCATAACTTGACATAATGCAATAAAAAATAATGAATTTGAAAGAAGATATCATCATTCAAATCCTGCAAACATTCGTTCAAGCTTAATGTATAACACTTATGATGAAGACACACAATATTTACTCACTCTAAAAGTGTGTTTTCATACTCTCTAAAATATACATTTGATTTAATGAGAGAAATATAAAACAAGAGTCGGGAAATTATTTATATTATCTCACAAAAATTAACCCAAATACTAAATATCAAGATTAAATAATAAATTCAGGTTAGTTTTCAAAGGATGAGATTAATCAAAAATATAAGTGAAAATAAATCTACAAGAGATATTCAACAAAACATTAAATCTGGAGAGAAATTTGATTTTAAATAATATATACAATTTTCACAACAAAATTAGAATATTAGATCTTGAAAAATATTCAATAAAAAATCAGATCTAACACTAGGAGAGTTTTGTTTTGATAAAAATATATTTGAACATTTAGGCAGACTACTCTCTACTACAAAATAATAAAACAATTAATTCATAAGAAGATGAGTGTTGTTTAAGATCGTTGAGAGTTTCAAATAAAAAACTAACAATTAAGAGTAAAAAATAAATCATTCATAATTATATATTCTCTCTCTCTGAATATTTTTTTTCACTCTCGCTACATTATCCTCTCTAAAATATAATCTGCCCTACTTGAATCTCACTCTAGAATTATGGTTGACCAACCCTAATAAAGGGTATAACATAGTTTATATACTTAGGGGTGGAAAAGTTTAGAAACCTACCTGAAATAGAGGGCTAAGGTGTGTTTTACCGAAACTCTAAAATATAACGATTCATATTTATGCATAAAAGATAAGCTAACTTATTATACAGGTCATCCGAAAACACTCTCTATATACAAAACCAAAGTTGATTTAAAACTACCTAAAACCGCTTAAAGAAATACAATGCAAGAAACCGCAGCTGGTAATAAGGTTTACAAATGCGTACACGAGATGCTGATTAGTTACGAATATTGCATTAAAAACCCCTTAGACTTAAGCATTCTAGCATTTTCGCGTGCATTAATCCTAAGAGTTATGCTCATTTACTCGATTACTCTATTTTCATTATATAATTTTTTGTGTTAGGTTTATTTGAGCTTTTAAATGTGTTGGGAATGCTAGGCGTGAAGTTTGGTTGATTTTCGGGAAAGTTTTGTTGATAAATGCAACTTCAGGGGGATTTTAGTAATTTTATCACTTGGACTTAGGTCCTAAGATCTATAGATAATTGTATCTCTCCGAGTTATCTTTATGTGGCCCCCGAAGGTGCTTGGTTCTGGGTCATAACGAAGAGGTTACGGAAATTTTTGTGGGATGACCTATGTGAAAATCAAGGCGACAGGGGTTCTCAATTCCCTTTAGGTGCCGAATTGACTCGGGTTGATCTGAATTGATTCGATTTGAACCCTAGTAGACTTGAATTAACCCTGATCCAAATCAATTTAGTTATGCTCCGAATCGATTCGGTCCCATGTTTTAGCTTTTTGATTCTTTATTTAGAAGTTTGCCATTTTCTCCTGTTGTATATATAGTTTTCCCTTTCATTTTATGAGGGAATTAGTTTTTATGTCGAGAGGATAATATTGAATAATCATTCAACTTTCTTTCTCTCTCCTAGGTTAATATTGAAAGTTTACTTTCTCTCTCTTTTCTTCCATTAAATTCATAAGAGTTGTTGGTTAATTGTTGTTGCGGGCTTATTTACTCTTGACTTAGTTGGTTATTTAGTTGAAATTTTCATTTAGTGAACTAGCTTGGGCATATATATCTCTTAAATTATGTCTTCTTTATTTTTTGTGCTTACTTTCATTGTGTATATTATATTTATCATGAATGGCTAGTCCTTATAGGTTAGGGATCACAATCCCACCATGGATATTGAACTTCAAAGTTAGGATTTGATTTGTATCCATTTTGATTGAAACTTATGTGTTGAAATTGTAGTATTATATCCTTTTAACTTCCCCTATCATGCAATGGTTGCGTTTAAAGATTTAGTACGAACTCAAACCATTTGTCACCATAACTAATTATCCCTTAATCTTTCATTGTTGAGTTTTATCTCTACATGGTTAATGTTTGACCTTAATTGGATATAATCGATTAAAATTGAATTAAATCAAACTCGATTATTTATATAGCTAGTCTAAGGTGGTAAAATGATCCTTATCTCTTTTCTCTAATTTTAAGCGCAAGTTTCCTAGTTCATTTAACTATAATCATTGTCTTTTACTAACTCACATTTATTTTAGCGCAGGCTAAGATATTTGTTAGTTGTAATTCACCACTCCTACTATAATAATATTTTCCACTTTACTTTTGTGATGTACAATTACTTCATATAACTCGAATTTGTTTTTCTCTAAGTGTTCAGTCCCTATGGAAATCAATCTCGTACTTATCGAGTTATTACTTGTTACGATTGATTTACACTTTATAATCAAAAATAGTTTTTAGAGCATTAAGTTTTTGTCACCGTTGCCGAGATTGGCAACAAAACAGGCTATATGACGTTTACATGACCTTTTTTCATTATGTGTGATCGTCGTAACATCACGATTTCCAAAAACAAATCAAAATTTCAATAGATGCATAACGCAAACGACAATAATCAAAATATCATTGTGGAATGTCTGTCGTTGAGTGAGCATTCAGATTGTTAGAGACCATCTCCTACTCCTTCCACATTTTCACATTCCGAAGCCATCTCAGATTCAGTCACCATGGGTGACAATTTGAGTGAGCATGGTAGCCGGGAAGAGATCGAGCCACCATATCAGCCTATGAGATAATATCTTCAACCGGAGAGTACCACCTCTCAGTCGTGTATCATTTTCCCATATAATGTCGTGCAATTACACTTTCGAAAGGGCATAATTCAATTATTTCCAAATTTTCACGGCATGGAAAGTGAACAATCATACTTACATGTAAGGGAGTTTGAGTAGGTTTGCGCTACTTTTAGCGACCAAAATTGCCCTCTTGATGTTACATGCCTCAAACTCTTCCCGTTTTCTCACAAGGATAAGGCCAAAACTTGGCTTTGGTCTTCAACCCCAAATTCTATTAGGAGTTGGCGCGATATGCAAACCCAATTCCTAAAAAAATTATTTCCCATCCACCTAATCAATGCATTTAAAGGATAATTTTAAACCTTCGCCCGAGGCAAAAATGAACCTTTGAGAGATGTTGTGAGAGGTTCAATGATATATTGGGTAAGTGTCCCAGCCGCGCCTTTGAAAAGTGGAGACTCATTTCCTTTTTCCGCAAAGGGCTTACCCTAAATTCTAAACAAATGGCGGAGGCCATGTGTTCTGGGGAATTTGTTGTCTTGGATTCGAACGATGCGGAGGCGCATTTCATGTATTATGCCGAGTCTACTCAAATGTGGGACATGCCAGACCCAAATAAAGAAAACACTCGACCTTCTAATCCTTACACTTCCACCCAATCACCTCAATAATGAGGATGATATTATAATGAGGCCGGAAGAATTATAAAAAAAGGTCGAGGAGTTTGATTTAAAGAATCAAGGCCCCTCTGTTCCAATGCATTCTTCATTCGAGGAGTTGTGTGCCATATATGACATTAATGATCACCCGACCAAGAAGTGTCCTATAATAACGACCTACAAAGTTATCATCCACGATCAAACGAGTGCTATAGGGGTTTTCAAAAGGTCCCAGAACACTCCTCCTGTCCAAGGGTATAAACCATCTTAGAGCAACCATCCCGGTTTATAATATGGATAACCCCAACAAGCTCAGCAAGGTCCTGTAAATATTATTGACAGATATTAGGAGAGTCTAATTTCCAATAATATTATTTGACGAAGTTGTTGATGGAATTAGTATCACCTAATTTCCTAACAAATTGGTATCAGAGCTATCGATTCGATAACCTTGAGTACACATAAAATGTTTAACAAAAATTATTATGCCTAGTTTTTTTATAATCAGCGTATTTGGTTGAGTGGGAGCAATGGCGTTAGAAGGGGAGAATTCTAATCTCGCAATATTTAACGGTACAAATTTTGGATTTTGGAAGATGCAAATGGATGATTATCTTTACCAGAAGGATTTGTACTTGCCACTAGAACAAGATCCTGCAGATATGGAGGAAAACCAAATGCCAGTTTCTTGATCAAAAATATCTTGGCACAGTGAGTTTATCACTCTCAAAGTTGGTATGAGCTGCCCTCTATAGTAAATAAAGTCCGTCTGATTAAAAAAGTATTTAATCTGAAAATGGAGAAAGGTGAACAGTTTAGTATGGTGTTCAATATAAAAAAATGAGAAGATGACAAAGTCTCTCATGGCTACCCTCTCCAATAAGTATGAGTCTCCTTTGCAGTATATAAAGTCCATTTGATTAAAAAAGTATTTAATCTGAAAATGGTGGAAGGTGGACAGTCTAGAGAATATCTAAATGTGTTCAACAAAATGATTGGTCAATTAGAATCAATTGAAATTGATTTTAACGATTGAGCTATGATGAGTAACATTATTTTGTATTATTTATACCAAAATCTAGGACTTCTTAGTTCTGTTGTATCATAAATAAAGAGATTTTAGGGTCATTTTTGTCATTTAAAAGAAAAATACAAATTGAAGAATAAATAGGGTTAAAAGTGCAATCTTGAAAGCTCCATGCTCATTTTATACTCATGACCTTAAATATTAATTGTTAATCGTTTGTGCAAGGTTTGTTTTGAGTATTGATAGGGTTTAGAAGATGTAGCAAAAATGTGGTCAAAAGAGCAAAAAGTCAGATTTTATGTGACCCAAGACAACCAATTACCCATCAAACCATATCCCTAGCCTTCCCTAACCTCCAGTGCGTGGCATGTATTTTATATATGTGTATACACACACACACACACACACACACACACACACACACACACACACACACACACACACACACACAGATATATATATATATATATATATATATATATATATATATATATATATCATACTATTATATTTGTTAATATTATTATTATTATTATTTGCAATAGTATTATATACAAGTCTATGTTATTATTACATGTGTGTGTCATTTTTATTTTGTTAAGTTTTTATGTTACTTTATTTTTTATATTAGTGTTCAGAATAATTATTTGAGTCTAAATAAATTGCCCCAAATCATCTTCGAAATGAGTTAAGGTATCATTAAAATTTTGTATCTTTATACGTTAATAATGACACAGTACAATATTTTAAGGATATCTCAATTAATTTCGGGGAATTTGGGGTTACTAATTGGGACTTATATACATTACTCGTGTGTAAATATATTGTATAACAACACACACACATATGCTAACTAATATATATATATATATATATATATAGTAAACAAACTAACATTCTACACACGTCTATATAATAAAAGAGGAAGGACTTTTTGTCTTTGTGAAGTGATGGCTTAGATTAACTCTTATGAATTTGCATATAATGGTTTGAAATTTTTCCACATGGTTGAGATTTGATAAACCATAGATATTAGCGTGGGTGGCGTATAATATCTTTACCATTACCTCGAGCCTCTCAAATGTCTTATCTCTAACTTTTTCTTACACCCACTCCCTCGCCTCTCCATAAAATTAGAGGCTCTCTCAAACACTCAAAATAGGGCTTTCAAACCCATTTCGTATGTAGCTTCTCTCTACCAGCTACAAGTCTCTTCCTCTTAGTAAACCATTTCTCTTCCCACTTCATGACTATGTCTCTCATAGGGTTCATTCATGTCTTCAAAACAGATTCAATAGCTCATTTATGTTTCTGCTGTTCTATTCTTCTATTATGAGTTCATGCTTCGTGGTGACAAGTAATGTACGTTCAACCTGCGTTCTTTTATTCTAACCTGAGCTTTGTCTTATATCTGAATTTTATTCCAACTCATCTATGACAGATATGCTAGACAAATATTCTACTTAGATTTTTAAGTGGTTGAAGCATTTTTTGTTGTATTTTTCTTATTAATGGTTGAAGAATTGGCCTGAGTTTTTGTTTTTCGGTGTATGAGATCTAAGATGAGTTTTCTCTATTTTCCCAATGGCATATATGAATGAATCTTTACTGCCAATCTCATTTTTAGGCCTTAAACTAGCCTCCTCTAATGGACCTTTCTCCTACACTCATCTGCATTATTCACCTAACACGATAAAATTCGACGGACCATTACTCCGGTTAGAAGTTTTCACCTCATCTATATGTAACGGATTGAATCTATTTTTAGCTACCTTCGATCGCCACATACTAGGCTATTCAATAGTAGAATCAGGGGATACAGATCAAACAAAAAATGTTATGTGAACAATTTGATATGAAAGACTTGGGAGTTGCAGATTTCATTTTGGGAATTAAAATAATACAAGATTCTGTGGGAATCAAATTATCACAATCACATTATATAGAAAGTGTGTTAAGGAAATTCAATCAATATGAATCTACTCCTGTTAGAACTCCTTATGATACAAATAGTAAACTAAAGAAAAACAAAGGAGAACCTGTGTCACAACTTGAATATTCAAGAATTATTGGTAGCCTAATGTACATAAAGAACTGTACCAAACCTGATATTGCATATGCAATAGGGAGATTGAGTAGATATACTTGTAATCCTAATAATGATCACTGGAATGAACTTATTAGAGTTTTGAGATACCTGAAATTTACTTTGGATTATGCTTTATATTATGTCTCATATACTGCTGTGATTGAAGGTTATACTGATGCTAATTGGATTTCAGGCTCAGAGGAATCCAAATCTACAAGTGGATATGTATTCACATTAGGCGGGGCTGCTGTATCTGGAAATCCTCAAAACATACATGCATTGCGAGATCAACAATGGAGTCTGAATTCATAACTTTAGATAAAGCAGGTGAAGAAGCCGAGTGGCTGAGGACATTTTTGGCAGACATTCCAATGTGGCCTAAACCTGTACCTGCGATACTTATACACTATGATTGCCAAGCGGCAATAGCAAAAGCAAGCAATAAGTCCTACAATGGAAAGTCAAGACATATTCGTCGCAGGCATAATAGTGTGAGACAACTCATATCTAATGGCATAATAACCATTGATTTTGTAAGGTCAAATGATAATTTAGCAGATCCGTTGACCAAAGGGTTGTCAAGAGACATCATTTATAAAACATCGAGGGGGATGGGCTTAAAGCCTAATGAGTAAAATCATCATGATGGATACCCAACCTATCTGAATGGAGATCCCAGGATATAGGTTCCATGGGAGAACTAATCGTGGATGATTATATGTGAGCGCTACAAAGACTTATCATTATCTTATCCCTATGGTGTTAATAATAATAACAACAACAATAATAATAATAATAATAATAATAATAATAATAATAATAATAATAATAATAATAGTAGTAGTAGTAGTAGTGCTACCTGTAATGAGAAAGGTTGAGTTAAACTCTTAATGAATCTATGTCTTGGATTTTCAAGCTGGATGTGACAGGACATTCTTGATAGATTCACCTAAGTGAGTGTGGTAGTGGGGCCGCTACCTATGGGAATTGTGGCTGAATTCTCTAGAGCGCTCATGATACTGGGATATAGCTCATGGCCTTAATGAGCAAAACTGTTGTGAACCACAAGTATATTAAAGTGTCATGTGTGTATTCTATTGAACTGGTTTACCAAAATAACTGGTCAGTTCAAGATATGTAATTCACTGAATAGTTTGTAAGCCCAATGGACATACACTAAGCAAGGTTCAAGTCCAAGAGACACCTTTGCCTATTGATGGCATTTTTATTGCCCGAAACTTTCTTTATTCCTTCTTCTCGTATCTCATTCATGTGGGGGATTGTTGTGTGTGTGTGTGTATAACTATTGGTGTGAATGATATACTCACAATAAGACCTTGTAGCCTAGTGGTAACTTTTGAGTCCCCTTTAGGGGAGGTCATGGGTTCAAGTCCCACCAAGGGAATTTAATAGGATTTGGGGTATTTATACCTAAATAGATATATAATTATGAAATAATTTTATTTAATTCAATTTTAATTAATATTAAAAATCGTTTTATTTAATTAATTAAAATTGTTTTATGATTAAAATTAAAACACGTTTTCTTAGTGGTTTTTATAATACTCATATGTGATCCAAATATTAGCATATCATCAACGTATAGGCAAACAATCACACAAGGTACTTAAAATACACACATTTATCAGATTCATTTATTTTAAATCCATCATTAATCATTACTTGATCAAATTTTTCATGACACTGCTTAGGGGTTTGTTTTAGTCCATATAAGGATTTAACTAGCTTGCAAACTTTGGTTTCTAATCCCTTTACAACAAATCCTTCCGATTGATCCATATAAATTTCCTCTTCTAATTCCCCATTTAAAAAAGCAGTTTTAACATCCATTTGATGAATTTCCAGTTTATAGATGGATGCGAGGGAAATTAGAATTCTAATAGAAGTAATTCGCGTAACCGAAGAATAAGTGTAAAAGAAATCGATTCCCGCCTTTTGTTTATATCCTTTGGCTACTAACCTAGCCTTATATTTTTCTATGGATCCATCAGGTTTCATTTTTCTTTTAAAAATCCATTTACACCTATGGTTTTACAACCTGGTGGCAAGCTAACCAAATCCCAAGTGTGATTTTGCATAATAGATTCTATTTCACTATCAACAACCTCTTTCCAAAATGGAGCTTCGGGAGAGATAAGAGCATCGTGATAAGATTGAGGATCCCCCTCGGACAAAAATGAAATATAATCAGGCCCAAAAGATTTATCTATTTTACGTCTTTTACTTTTCCTAACTTCCTGTATTTCCATATCGTTCTCTTGCCTACTACTAGATGGCATATAAATGTTTGAAGGAGCATCCTCAAGTCTAGTAGTGGGATTATGTGAAAAAATATGTTCAAAAAATTCTGCATCACGAGATTCAATAATAGTATTTGTAGATACACTATCTACATCTGATTTAAACACAAGGAACCTATATGCACTACTGTTTTGAACATTTCCTATAAATACACAATCAACAGTTTTAGGTCCGAGTTTAGTTCGTTTAGGTGGAGGTAGGACTACTTTTGCTAAACACCCCCACACTTTTAAGTATTTATATGAAGGCTTTCTTCCTTTACATAATTCATAAGGAGATTTATCAGATTTCTTAGGGGGAATTTTATTTAAAATATAACAGGCTGAAAGTACCGTTTCACCCCATAAATTGTGAGGAAGACCCGAACTGTTTAACATAGCATTTACCATATCCTTTAGCGTTTGATTTTTACGTTCTTCCACACCATTTTGTTGTGGACAATATGGTGCCGTAGTTTGATGTATTATGCCATGTATTTTACAAAAATCATTAAAAGGCTCAGAATATTCTCCTCCTCTCTCTGATCTCACAATTTTAATTTTTTGATTTAGTTGATTTTCAACTTCTATTTTATATAGTTTGAATTTCTCAAGTGCTTCATCCTTAGATCTCAAAAGATACACATAACAGAATTTTGTGTGATCATCTATAAAGGTGATAAAATATTTTTTCCCACCCCTTGTTTGAATTCCTTTTAAGTCACACAAATCGGTATGAATTAAACCCAAAGTAGAGCGTTGAATACTTTGAAAAGGTTTTATTTTGAATTTTGATTCAACACATACTTCACATTCGTGTTCGACATTTGCAGGCAGTTTAGGAATATCTCCTAAATTCATTAATCTTCTAAGTGAAGCAAAATTAACATGTCTAAGTCTACTATGCCATAAATATAAGGAATCAGAGAGATAAGCAGAAGAATTAACTACATTAAAAACAGAGTCAACAGTTACATTTAATTTGAATAATCCTTCACACATGTAACCCTTTCCCACAAACACCCCATTTTTAGATAAAACAAACTGATCCGATTCAAAAACCATTTTAACCTTTTTACTCAACAGCGAGCCTGAGACCAATTTTTTCCTAATGTCGGGCACATGCAACACCTCGTTCAACGTGAGGACTTTTCCAGAAGTGAATTTTAAATCCACCTTCCCTTTTCCAGCAACAGCAGCTACTGAAGAATTGTCCATGTAGAGCTTTTCATCACTTCCCACCACCTCGTAGTGGGAGAAAACACTCCTGTCTCCACAGATGTGTCGGGTGGCCCCAGTGTCCACCCACCAGTCCTTAATGTTGCTAACCAGGTGTGCCTCTAAAATAACAACAGAAAAATTATTAGTTTCGACAATTCAAGCTTGTGCACCCCCATTAGGTTTTTTGAAATTCTCATTATTTTTCCTTTTGAAGCAGTCTTGGGCTCGATGTCCAGGTTTACCACAAACAAAACAGTCTCCCCGAATTTCTTAATCCCACCTTTAGGTTTCGTAGCATTATTTCGTGCTTTTCCTTTTCCCTTAAATTTATGTGGTACTTATTTGGCTTAAACTGATTTTTGGTCCCCCCATTACTTTCAACAATGTTTGCTTTGGCAGCCAAAGCCGTGGCAACGTCTCTTTTTTCCTTAATGCAATTATCCTCTTCAATTCTAAGTCTAACAGTGAGATCTTCCATAGTCATATCTTTACGTTTATGTTTAAGGCCATTTCTAAATTCTTTCCAGGAAGGGGGAAGTTTCTCAATAATAGATACGACTTGAAAACCCTCACTAATTGACATACCCTCAGCATGAATTTCATGAATAATGATTTGAAGTTCTTCCAATTGTGACAAAATAGATTTTTCATCAACCATTTCAAAATCCATAAAACGACTAACAATCTAAGACAGAAATAAAATTTTATATTCGTACAATGGGAAAATTTGATCCTGCCGCTATCGCCTCTGCCAGGCCTGAAAAATTTGTTGGTTTGAATTTTAAACGTTGGCAAAAAAAAATGCAATTTTATCTGAACCTGTTGGAACTCGATCACACGTTAGAAGTTAAGGAAGATAATTCTGAAGAGACCGAACCTGCAAAAACTGCTGTTAATCAACTTTGGGAAAAATCTGATTTTATGTGCAAAAATCATATTCTGAACAATTTGGATGATGCCCTGTATGATATTTATTTTTCTGTCCCCACTGCTAGAGAGTTATGGTTGATGTTAGATAAGAAATATAAAACTGAAGATACTGGAAGTAAGAAATTTGTTATTAGCCATTGGGAGTGGTTTAGTGGGAGAAGTGGTCATCCACGTTTTGGGGGAGTGGGTGGTTTCTGCATCTCCTTATATGAGGGATATGCAGATCAGTTTTAAATAACGTTTTTCAATCAATCTCTCTCTAAAAAACGTCCTTCTTCATACTCCAATTCTGGGCATAATCTCTTGTGGTTTTAAAGTCATATATTGAGTGATTCAATCGGATGAATTGTGCTATTGAATCCTTGGGACAGTTATCTGAGGCTCGAAGCATCACTGATTAATGTGCGGGCGATATTTTTATCTTAGGACTGTGTGTCTAACACACACTTCAGCATCCAGATAAGTCATTCCAATTTATTATTATCTTTTTGCTTTTCCCGTATACGCATATAACAGTTTTCACCTCATCTATATGTAATGGATTGAATATATTTTTAGCTACCTTCGATCGCCACATACTAGGCTATTCAATAATAGAATCAGGGGAGACAGATCAAACAAAAAATGAGTTGTATAAACTCCATCGGGTTACACTATGTGGTTCTTCAGGGAACAAGTGTAACTCGCCATTAAGACTACCTACCCACCACATATTTTCATCTAGATATAAACTGAACCACAATGGGACTCAACTGACCCACTATGGAAATTTGAAAAATTCGACGCAACTCAGAATCGAAATTGACACATCTCATTTGATACAAAACAAGCCCAACTATATAAAAAGGATCTCCATCGTTTGGTACCCAAATCTGATTATCACTGACGGATTAATTGTCGTTAAAATCCCTAAATTGACATATCATTGAAATCAATTTACCATGATTTTCACCAAAACCTTAAACCTAAAAATTACTCACCATGTCGTATGTAAAACTTAAGAGGCGATTCACCATGATCCGTATCGGGAGATTTACCAAAACTTGAGCTCCATCATCTTTTGGATGATAAATTTGGGTTTTGTTTAATGCTGTTGGGTTTAGTTTAAATAATATTGTGGGCTAAATAATGCTATTGGGTTTAGTTTATATACTGTTGGGTCAAATAATGATGTTGGGTTTAGTTTAAATGCTGTTGGGTCAAAGTGGTGGATAAGTGCAATAATATTTGAGCACACTAAAACCATTTCATTCAGACTAATATTGTCGCTGTTCGATCTCACCGTTCCAATTAGCAGAACAATCAATCAAGTCTCCTCCGCATGAGCGGCCATATGGAAAAAAAGAGAGGAATATAATTTATGACACTAACGAATAATATTAATGAATTCCATGAGAGATCTTAAATAAATTTGTTAATTTTTTTTCGGAGAAGTAATTATGACCTAAATATATCCACAACAAAATATCCCAAAGTTTCATGCATTTAAAATTGTACCATGAACGCAATAATATTTAAATATGTCTGAGCGCATATTTCACGCATTGGACATAATTTTGTTCTCTTTTTTGTTCATCTTCATTACTCACATATAATTTCTTTTTTTGGTTTTACATATTTATATATTTTTTTGCTTTTACATGTAATTGATTTTTTATTAGTTTATTTGCAGAAGCATCTTACGATATGAAAAACAAACTAATTCCCCATCCTCTAACATGACAATATATGAACATATAAATATTTTGTTATTTCTAAAAACTTGGAACGGGTTATTGTTAAGGTTTTTCTAATACATTATACCTATGCAGATGGATGAAGAACTAAGTCAAACAGTAAGTGTCACACCCTAAACCCAAATCCATTCTAATAATTTGTCTTTATTATAACTAAATCATAATCTCCAGCCCATTTGAAATATAATTGGTATATCAATATTTTCATTCATAATGGACATAATAGACATAATCGTGTTCTTTATACCATAACATAATTAACATCAAAGTCATAATTAAGTGAGAACGCAATTTTATGATTAACTATTACAATTATCAAATTAAATCGCTCTAAATAAATATATATAATGCGTGAGTATAGTAAAATCCTCAGGTGACAATGACAAAATTCCCATGTCTAAACCCCAGCTCTTTCTAACGATGCAACTCTCAAAATCACCGATCATATGGTATCCTAACTGGCAGCGTACAAACCTGAAAGGTTATATATAAACATTAAGCAATAAGATTAGTGAGTTACTCATCCCCTGCAATGAAATAGCAGTTCTATATCAAATTTGTGGATATAAAATCCGAACAAACTTGCTTATTATGGCAATAACAAATCCTCGAACATAAGTTCCCGAAAAAATCCTTGTCATAAGACAAAACAAATCATTGGATCTTTGTCCAGTTCCATTCCTAGATCATAAGATCCAAACAATCTTAGATATTTGAATATCCAAACAAATCCTGAATACTGAAGTAGTCAAACCAATCCTTCTTTTAGAGCTATATTCAAATCCAACATATCATTTTCATATCTATATATGAAACAATCATAAGTACACTCACTTTGGCAACCTATAAGGCTTTTCCTTTTCCTTTGTCCAAAATTTGTTCAACCAGTTCTTCTTCCCTTCCTATCATTCTTACAATATTAGTATCATCATAAGAATATTAACAATCTAAAGAATAACTCAAACGTAACTCAATTCATAAGCATCATATGATTTCATTCAAATAATTTATTATAGATGAAGTTCCATCTAAATTCGTGTCAAGATATTTAACATATCCATATCATAGCCCATACATACTTTACTTTATTCTTGGTAATCCAATCATTATCATATTAGGTTTCCAATACAAAAGATGATACATCATTTTTAGTTTCCTAGAGCAAAATATGCACATTTCTTAACTACATAGCACATCTGCCCTATAGGCTCCTCTATCGTTCAGTCAAATCCCAAGAATTTTCATAATTTTTCTACATCATAACTTTCTATGATCTTCCACCCAATTTCAATAAACATATTTAATAATACAAAATTAAAGTTTCAAAATTTTTAAAATTCATTTGCTATGTCAAGCAAAATGTCAAACATCGTATGCATACTTACACATTTGGGGCAGATTCTATACCTGAACTTCAAACTATCACCCAAGATTCATTTTTTGGTATTTTTACATAATTTTTAGTATGATATACATATACGAGTCTATTTGAATCTGCAATGAGAATTACTCAATTTGAGTAAGTATACAAAAAGATATAGAAGTTTGAATACATAAGGTTTCCAATCGAAGCAATATAAAGGGTTTACACCTTCAACTTTCCTTAAACTCGTATCTACGCATACATATACATCAAAGCCTGAAATTTTAATAAACAATTGATAATTTATATCATTTAAATCAGTAATACAAGAAAAATAACAAGATTTATGGATACAATTACCTTAGGGACTTTTACGTAATTTTCTACGAATTTTTCTCCTCACTTTTTTCTTCCTGAACTTCCGGACTCTCTTTCCTCAAGATAAAATCTCTAAAACTGAACCAAGACTGAATTTTATGAAGAAAGGGGATGATTTTAAGGGTTCTAAGTCAGCCAAACACCTCCCTTTACAACCAATCAAAACAAACAATTTGTTGTACAAATAAGACAAAATACCACTTAACGAATGGACAAATTTTTCCTTATTTTGTAATATTAACACAACTCCATACTTGTACCTCTGTTTGACACACCGTTCGTAGTGTTACAAACTCAACTGACATATCTACAACTATATACTTTTCACCTCAAGTCAATCGTTATATTATAAGGGTCAAAACTAGTCTCCAACATGAATATTGTTATCGAAAACAACAAAATTTGTGTTTGTAAGTAATTAAATATTTTGTGCTTTATGAAGTTAGGATTAGACTAGAGACATAATCACTTAACATTAGATATATTAATAAAACAGTATAAATATCACATAAGGTAAGCATGATTCAAACATAATTTATCATATTTATATTTGGGTTGTCACAGTAAGTCTATTATACTTTTTAATATAATTATATAGATTTTCAGTTCATTTGTCATTTATGTATGTTTTTGTTCATATAGGTTTGGTTAGTGAAAACACATGGCATCAACGTCACATAACATCAACCAAAGGTAAAATAAACGGCCCACCCTAAATTTTATTTCACTATGTTATTTTCATTATGTGGCCATCCCGATCCGAGCTTAGGCGGCTCGAAGAGGTCTCGTGTCCTGGGTTTTAATCAAAAGTTGGACTCAAGTCTCAGGCTTGAATTCAAAACACCTATGTAGACTATAAAGGCATCAAAGTCCTTGTAGTTCACATGTGGCACGAGGTTGGGGTCTTATCCCATAGATTCGAACGGGATTTTATTATAAAAAAGTGTGTGTGAAAAAAGAGTTTTAGTTTTGGAAAAGTGTGAAAGATAAATTCGTTCAGAATTTATGGGTATAACCCTCTTTTTGTTCATTTTGGGGGTTTTGTAGAAAATAAAGTATGTGCAATATACTAGTAAAAATGTAAAGATTAATATGTATGAATTAAGGTAAGAACTAGATTATGAATCTAATATAACTAATGCAAAAATAAGAAACTTAAAGAGATAAGGGAGGGATTTGGACCTTCTTTGAAGAATGAGAGCTTAACATTGATTTTGGATGAACTCCATTGATACTTAATATGAATATTGAATGATATCTTGCCAAATTGGGTATGAAAGGGGTGGGGATGTGAACTTGGATAGAATTTCACATAAGGGAACTTCACTGATTGGGAGAATATTGCTGAGATCAGTGATGTTGATGGATCTGAGCTATAGATGTGATTCGGAGTGAGGTCATGCCTTCCTTTTATAGGGTCAGGGGGTTGCCGATCAGCATAGCCCTGGTCCTGCCAATCGGCAGGCGACCCTAGGCACACTTCTAATAAGCAGGGCCTGGGACCTGCCAATGTGTAGTCTCGTGCAGAATTCCCTAAAAAAATGGTCGTAAAACGTAATATGTTGATCTGAATTATGCACGGGGCATACCATTTGAAAGGTAATTCAGAGATCTTCAAGAGTCCTTTGGACCGTTCCCGAGTCCGAGAGTTGAATTCAGGTCAAATATGGCTAGAAAGTGCACGTCGATCCTTTGGACGGGAGATCATGGACGGAAACAGATCGTTCGTCTAAACGGTAAGTTAGAATCACGCACGGGGAATACCGTTGGAAACTTTAGGAGATTTACTTCGATATTCTAAAGAGTTTTTCTTGGTTTGATAGTTGACCTTTGCCAATCGAGGCCCGAAAGCACCCGGTGACCTGTCGGAGTAAAATATATCGTTTGTCCGTATCCTAAGTCAGAATCGTGCATGGAGTGGACCATTGAAAAAGGTATTCAGTGACCTTTAAATATTCATTCAGTCTTGGACAAGCTTAAGAGTTGACTTTGGTCAAACGGAGTCCGAGAGCGCCCAATGGCCTCCGAATATGTTTTGGGGGAAAGCGAATCGTTCGTCTGAATGGTTATGTCATTTTTACAGGGGTGGACCGTTGGAAAGGGGTTTTAGTGCACTTCTAAGATTCAAAGAGATTTTTCTCTGATGACGAAGCTGATTGGGGTCAAATTAGGGCCCGAGAGCACCCGATGGCCTTCAAATCAATTTTCCACAGTAAAATAGTCCATTTGTTTGGACCGTTATGCCGATTAACGCACGGGACAGACCGCTGGAAAGGGGATTCAGAGTACTTTAAGGATTCAAAGAGATTTTTCTCTGATGATAGATTGATCGAAGTCAAACGGGGCCCTAGAGCCCCCGATGGACTCTAGATCGGTACTCAGAGTATGACCAATGGTTTGTAGTGAATGGGGGAGGTGCTAAGGACCTAAGGATAGACTTGGGGGGTCCTAGAATGTCGTGTCTATAGATCCCCTCGAAGGCTAAGCTTGGAACAAGTGATAGCCATCGAATAGACACCACATGATGTTTTGGAAAGAGGTCGGTTCTACGGACCTAAGGTAATGATGGCATGGATGAGCCGAGGTCAATTCTGAGGACCTAAGGTGGGAGTGACCAATTCTAAGGTTTGAGTTCAAATCTAACCTAGAAGTGGTGACGACGGTGAATTCTGACCTAAAAGAGGTGACAACTGGGGGCCGAGGTCAATTCTAACCTAAAAGAGGTGACAACTGGGGGCTGAGGTCAATTCTGACCTAATGGAGGTGACGACCAGGGGCCGAGGTCAATTTTTACCTAAAGGAGGTGACGATCAAGGGCCGAGGTTAATTTTGACTTAAAATAGGTGACAACTAGGAGCCGAGGTCAATTCTGACCTAAAAGAGGTAACGACCGAGGGCTGAGGTTAATTTTGACCTAAAAGAGGTAATGACCGAGGGCCGAGGTCAATTCTAACCTAAAAGGGTTAAGGAACGAGGACCAAGGTGAATTCTGACCAAAAAGAGTTGACGACCGGGGGACGCGTTCAATTTTAACCTAAAAAAGGTAATGACTGAGGGCCGAGGTCAATTCTGACCTAAAAGAGGTGACGATCGAGGGTCGAGATCAATTCTGACCTAAAGGAGATGACGACCGGGGGCCGAGGTCCATTCTGACCTAAAAGAGGTGATGATCGAGGGTTGAGGTCATTCTGACCTAAAAGAGGTGACGACCGAGGGCCGAGGTCAATTCTGACCTAAAAGAGGTGACGATCGAGGGCCAAGTTCAATTATGACCTAAAAGAGGATGACCAATACTATGTGTTGAAGCCGATTATGAGGGATTAAGTAGAGATGAACTTAGGAGGATCCATTAGGGATATTTGTTGTGTGATTTCATATCTAATTTAGGTTCCGCTAGTGAGGTGGTTTTTCTTAGCTGGGAAAATTTCGATTGGAGACATTAATCAATTTTGGGCATTTTGCTAGGGAGGTGAGAGTTTCGCTGGGGAAATGGGCATGGAAAAAATAATTTTCTTGGTGAAAAAGGTTCTAAAACTCATTTGGAAATTTTGGGAATTTTTCAGGAATTTTTCTAGATTGTCATGCATTTTTCTGTAGTTTTTGTACGAAATTTAAGAGGGGGTACCGACCGACATGGTTTGAGGGGTGCCAAACGGTAGTGGCATGGTCTTTCGGGCTACCTCGAGCAGATGAAAGTCCAGTCTGATGGGGGTGGGTTTGAGGGATGTTTAGGAGCATTTGCTGCCTGTGGTGTAGTGGGTGGTGTCCTTTGCACGCTGGATGAGACGTCTCTCTCTACGGACGTTCTGTGAGGATGGTGGGACACTACCCACACTATTCATTTTTATTTCGGGGAGATGACGGTGACTCCCATAGATGTGCAACAACTACTAGGGCTGGAGTGGGATGGGATGCAGGTTGAGGTTGATAGGTCTTTGAGGGTGATGCCAGCGGTGGTGACGACGGTGTTGGGCGATGCGGAGAGGATAGTTTATGGGGACTCTCTCCGTTTGTCTTCTTTGAGGGATTTATTATTGTGTCGGGTGGTTGATGAGGAGGATGGGCTGCAGGTGCGACATATATCCCAGTTAGTTATCATGCTGGTGTTGGGAGGTTTTTTGGTGGCGTTAAGTAGTGACGTCATTCATTTGTTGTTTTTACCGTACTTGAGGATGTTTTCGAACATTCCTCTCTATGATTGGGGGAGCCTGACCTTGACGAACCTTTATTCTTCTCTGGATGCATTTAGCCGGTGCTCCCGACAGACTTTTAATGGAGCCACGTATCTTCTTGAGGTATCCTTTAATTTTCTCACTTTCCTTTATGCATTCGCATTTTCTTTATTTCCTGATTGCCGACCTTTATCCTTTGCAGACGTGGTTTTTTGAGGTGATTGGGTTTAACACCCAACTGATTTCTTTAGAGGATGAATTTTTTGGGGACTTTTGCTGAATGTAGTGGCGGAAGTCCAACCAACGGTCTAAGAAGCCTCTTTCTCTGGTGACTGTGCGTCAGGTCTTGAATGGCCCGACGAGCAAGCGAGTAAGTCCTTATTTTTCTTTTGACCTTTTTCTTCATGATGATCCTTTATGATATTAATCCTAATCTACTAGGGAATTTTGCAGGTGACCTTTTCCCCTTGGGGGATGGATATTCAGGATACGGGGGCGATCAAAGAGAATGCGCAGATGCGATGTTTGTTGGCGCATGAGTTTGGCTAATCCTGGTATCTCGGGGAGAGGGTTATCCTACAATAACGGAGGAGGAAGTGGTGGTGCCACCGGTGTAGCCCCCAGTGTACATGGGGCAGGTGCGAGAAATGGTAGACGATGCGCGAATAACGATAATGATGGGCGAGCCTTACTCGTCCTATACTGACACAATGGTGCCGTATGATTATCTAAATTTTCTGTTGACCTGGATGATGCCGCTCAATATACATGATGGGATACCTCTCCCCCAGGTAGATTCGAGTTGATCGGTGGGATCTTCCCATAGAGTAGGTGGTCTGTCGACATCCACTGCAGTGACATCCTCGAAAATTTCTTTTACACAACTGCACTCTCCTACTTAGAATATTCTGAGGGCTGATGGAGGGTCGGTGCGAATGTAACATCGACCTAATGCGATGGATCCGAAGGAGAGGGGTTTGACAGAAAAGGTCCTTCATGATGAGGTATACCTTTAATCTTTTTGCCTTTTGATTCTCTGATTTCTTTCTTAGTTTTCGATTGACTGATTCGTTCTTTTTATTTTTCCCACATGGTACCGTTTACTTCTTCTGAGGAAGGGTCTGGCTTGGGGAGTGGGGGAGTGGAGGTACGTCGTCTTGCCACCGTGAAAGAGAGCGCGCCACAGGGAAAGAGGTTCCTAGAGAGAGAGAGAGAGAATGCGTTGGAAGGAGTGAGAGAGAAAAGATGTGGGTGCGGACTGAGTCCCGTTGTTATTTCTTGTTTCCTGCAAAAACTGATGTAACACAGTATTATATATCTATGCAATGAAATTTTTATTAATTTTATTGCCTCAGTGACTTAATGCGCATGCTCTTTTTACTTTGCTACTGAGACTGTAAAAAGAAATAAGTTTGAGAGAGTTTATTTAAAGCATGGTGAAATAAAGCACAAGGATAAGAAAATTTTAAAATAAAAATTTATTTTTATTGAGTTTTTAGATTTTGATAAAAAAGGAAAAAGGAAAATTTCCCAAAGTAGGGGGTTGCTATTGGCATACCCCTTGTCCTGCCTATTGGCATGTCGGTCCAGTACAGTCAATATAAGGCCTTGATTGCACTTTCTTCAATGGGTTAGTACTTGGTGAGGTAGGTTTCCCTTCGATTTCTACATGATTCTTTGTCTTTGTTTGAGCCTTTCTAATTATAAATTGGGGGCATGAGTGGAGTATTTCCTCACACCTCCACATTCCTTATTCTTTCCAGTCTTTTGTTCACTATCTCTTCATTTGCGATATGGCTCTCCCTAGTAGCGTTGAATTTGCTAACTACCTTGAGAATTTGGAGGCAATGTGTTCATGCAATGTCGACTAAGATGCTTTCCATATGCTTCAAGTCTCTTTATGGTGCAACCGATCCATAGAGTGGAACATGCTAATGGCAGCCCTGTAATTCTGGTACCCTGAAGACCATGTGTTCCGCTTCGGGTTGGATGAGGTCTGTCCGACCTATGAGGAATTTTTTTCCATGCTGGGGATAAATCCTAGTGTCACGGCGGCTATGCCTGAATTTTCTCGGTCCCCTAGAGAGCTGTTAGCGGGACTTTGAAAAACTGTTACTAAAGCCGTTTAATACAAGATTAAACTATTTAAGTAATTTTGAACTGTTTTTTGAAGAAACTCTTTTTTAGAAATCAAAACAGTTTAATCACAAGATGTGTTTAAAATTATGCACGAGATCTGTTCAAGATTTATTAACAAGTATTGAAAAACAAAACTAAAATCGTTTTTAAATCCAACACACTAAGCAGAAAGGGATGAGGAGATGTAAAAAGATTAATGACAAGATATTTTTAACGTGGTAAAACCTCACCCAACTGAGGAAACATCCACGACTCCCTCTACGGAGTAAACTAAAAATTCCACTAAAACAAATTATAACAGTTAAAAACTATATAACACACATGCACACAAATAAGATCTATATAAGTTTAGGAATGTACCCACTGGCGTCCTTCTAACTTGTTCCACTCCAGTTTGCTTACATCCAATTTGTTCCAGTTCTTTACGTCGACTCTTGTTTCAAGATCTTATTACCAACACTTTTAGTGTGGTAGGGTGTAAGTGTTTTGTGAAGGTTCTTCTAACACATGCATGCACACACTCACGCTGATTTATACAAACAGTCCTATCAAATTACATATAAGATCTATATTTTGTGATTTTCAGTTTCTCTCTTCTTAGGAAACTTTGAACCTTATTTGACCTTTAATATTAACCTAGAATCCACGGCTATCTTGCTCAGAAGACGTATCGAGATCTTAATCAATCTCAGGTTTTGAAAATCACCAAGTGCGATTCCAACTAGGTCGAAGGTTTTGTTTCAAAAGAACTAGAAACAAAAAATATTTTTGTTGATTTTGAAGTTGAAAACATTTACAGAAACAAATCAACAAAAGTTTTCTTAAGATGAGAAACTATAAATGCAGATTTAAGTGAAATATAACATAAAACGTTCGGATCTACGATTTCTATAAATAAAAAACACAGATCTTAAACTTAATGTTTAAGTTGAAAACAAGATCCCAAAATGAAGAGGTTATAGCATCAAACAACTAACAAACCAACACTCAAAACTCTCAAACACTCAAGGTTGTGTTTGGTATATACTGGTTTTTTAAAGAGGTTAGGGTTTGAAAGATGTTAGGACGTTTTAGGGTTAGGGTTTCTAACTCTCTCTCTCTCTCTCTCTCTCTCTAGTTTCTCTCTTCTCTCTCTACTCACTCAAATAAACTAAGTGGCAAAAGTCTCTTCTGGCTGAGGGTTAGCCTCCTTATATAGTGGGCTGAGAAGGATCGAGAAGATGGTTCAAAATCAAGGGCTACGATTTGGTCTAGGCAGTTTAACTTTGATCCTAGGGTTAAAGATAAGCGGTAGTTAAAATGATTCTGATTGGTTTAAGAGGGATTCACCAGGATTGAATTAAAGCGCATGCAGATCATTGATTAAAACAATCCAAGGGCTAAGATTGTTCACAAGGGTTGTCTCTTGGAAGAAACACAAATCAAACCGATATATAAGCGACAGGTGTAGGGCTAGGATTAAAGCTGAAACGCGTGTTTTGTAAATAATTACCAAGACACCTTGTAGTCTCCAGCGCTTTAAATTTCTACCCAAATGAACTTTCAACCAATAAAACCAACAATCCAAAATTGCAGAATGACCCCAATATTTTATAAATCCAATTTTAATTAAGATAAAAGGTGTTTTAAAAATTATTTAAAATTTCCAAAAATTATTAAAAATCAATTTTAGGAAAATTAGCACACACAACACACACACACAAACAATTATATGCAATTTACAAGATATGAATGTAACCCTAACGTGTGTGAGTGTTGGTACATATACCTTTGATTAGACAAACAAGAGGAATCAATTGTAGATAATTTCTAAGCCTTTTTGGATTCTAGGAAAGGACACAATTTTGTCACTATTTCCAAACTAGATGAGAACTTAAACAATGTAGACTAAAATGAGTCAAGAGTATAAGATGCTTCAATCTAACCCTTTGGATATATGAGACAAAATCTCGTTTGAGTCATCTAGGACTTGTAGGGCAATAAAGAAATGAGGAAAAAACCTTTTCTTGAACAAAAGTTCTATCTACCCATTTCCTAGAAAAGAAAAGTACATGACTCAACTAATTACAAATCAATACCCTATTACAACTGTTGAGAATAACTGTACAGAATCCTGCAAATGATTTCTAAGATCAAACTTTATTAAAAATATATGAAAAAAATTGAGCGCATAAGACTCAAATTTCTCTCCCATTTTGTCTCAAATGGATAAAGGAAAAAATTATGTAAATCCAAGAAATTATTCAGCACACACCATTCCAATTGATTTACGCAAGGTAATAAACCTATTATAATCCAAAGGTTTGGTAAACATATCTGCGAGTTGCAAATCAGTAGGAAGATAATTGATTTCTAATTCCTTAGTTTCAACTAATTCGCGAATAAAGTGATGTCTTATTTTTATGTGTTTTGTTCGCGAGTGTTGAACAGGATTTTTAGAGATATTGATCGCACTTTGATTATCACAATAGAGATTCAATTGTTTTTCTTGAATACCATAATCACTTAGCATGCTTAAGCCAAAGAAGTTGAGCACAACAACTTCCAGCAGCCATGTATTCAGATTCAGTAGTGGATAATGAAGTGCAGTTTTGTTTCTTACTACTCCAACCTACCAAATTATTACCAATATAATAACATGCGCCTGATGTGCTCTTACTATCGTCAGTATACCCTGCCCAATCAACATCGGTGTATCATTTGTGTAAATTTAGAGTGCCTTTAATGTACTTGATAATTCTTTTAACACAAGTTAAATGACTCTCTTTAGGATTGTTCTGGTAACGAGCACAAACGCAAACAACATACATAATATTAGGACGCGAGGCAGTAAGATATAGTAAGGTTCTAATCATATTGCGATAAAGGGTGGGATCTACGGATTTCCCTGTTTCATCCTTAGACAGTTTGACAGTAGTACTCATGGGAGTTTTAGCATCTTTTGAACTTTCAAGGCCGAATTTTTTAATAATCTCTAATGCGTATTTTGATTGCGAGACAAATAATCCTTCTGAATTTTGTTTGACTTGAAGACCTAAGAAAAATTGCAACTCTCCCATAAGAGACATTTGAAATTCTTTATGCATAATTTCAGAAAAGTATTTAACTTCTGAAGGGGAAGTTGATCCAAAGATGATATCATCTACGTACACTTGAGCTATAATGATATGTTTGTCAAAATGTTTGACAAAAAGGGTTTGATCATTTCCACCTCTCTTAAAACCTTTGTCTAAGAGAAAGTTGGAAAGGCGCTCATACCAGGCTCTTGGCGCTTGTTTTAGGCCATAGAAAGCCTTTTTAAGACGAAAGACATAATTTGGATATTTAGGGTTAATAAACCCTTTTGGTTGTTCTACATAGGCCTCCTCAGTTAATATTCCATTAAGGAAAGCAGATTTGACATCCATTTGGTAAAGCGTAAAATGTAAGTAGCAAGTTATGGCAAAGAGAAGACGAACATATTTTAATCGAGTAACGGGAGCAAAAGTCTCGTTAAAATCTATTCCCTCTATTTGAGAGTATCCTTGAGCAACTAATCTGGCTCTATTTCTAATGACTATCCCACTTTCATCAGATTTATTTTTAAATATCCAACGTGTGCCAATAACCTTTTTGTGATCAGGCCTAGGTACAAGATACCAAACATCATGAATGAAACATTGAAGAAGTTCATCCTGCATCGCAGAAATCCAATGAGGATCATTCAATGCATCATTAACATTCTTTGGTTCCACAAGGGAAACAAAACATGCATAATGAGCATAGTTTCTTAATTGAGATCTTGTACGCACAGGTTCACTGGGATTACCAACAACGTTGTCTATGGGATGGTCTTTAGAAACCCAATTAGGTACTTCAGGTGTCTCAATTGGTAAAGAATCATCTCTTTCTGGTGAGTCATTTTCTAAAATATTTTCAGACTCTGCAACAATAGTTGGTTCTCCAGTCTTACTTTCTACAGTAGTGTCACTTACAATTATGTTTATGGATTCTATTATGGTCTTAGTGCAAAGGTTATAAACACGGTAAGCTCTACTGTTAGGAGAATATCCGAGAAAGATGGATTTATCTCCTCGAGTCTCAAATTTGGATAAGTGTTCTCTATCCTTGCAGACATAACACGTACAACCAAAGGTTCTAAGGAACTTAAGATTGGGTTTCTTCCCATACCAAAGTTCGTAAGGAGTTTGTTTAGAATTCTTTCTAAGATAGACCCTATTAATAATGTGACAGGCAGTACGAATGGCTTCTACCAAAAAAATACTTAGGTAAAGTCTTAGCATGAATCATAACTCGTGCCATCTCTTGAAGGGTACGATTCTTTCTCTTATCTATACCGTTCTGTTGAGGAGTCTTAGGAGAACTAAATTCATTTTTGTAACGATTATAGTCACAATAATCTACAACACCTGTATATAAGAACTCTCCACCTCTATCATTACGAATCCTATTTACCTGAGAGTCTTTCTCATTTTCCATTCGAAGTAAAATCTTCAAAAAATTTAGGAATGTGTTAGACTTTTGTTTTAAGAAAGATACCCAAGTAAATCTGGTGAAGTCATCAACCATAACTAGAATGTAACTGTGTCCACAAAGACTAACAGTTCGAGAAGGACTAATTAGGTCCATATGGATGAGCTCCAAAGGTTTAGAGGTTAGGATATCTTTGACTTTCTTATGAGGTAACAATTTTACCTTCCTAACATGAACCACAAACAACATTAGAAATAGGTTTGTGTGACACCCCGCCCAATTAAATATCGGTTGATCAGTCCATTATAAAATTTAAAACAGAATGTTCGGTTGGTTCATTCTTAGCGTCACTGTCGAAAATATGATAACTTATTTAATCACCTAATATAATTAAGCTAAGTGTCAAAACATTTTTCTTATTTATTTAAAACCATTTAATTACCAAACCAAGTAATTTAATATACAACATCCACGCACAATTAATTAATACAAATACTAAATCAGAACCATAATACTGGATAAAACATCCCAGTTCAAAACACTAAACCAAAACAATAGTACCCATCAATCCAAATGAAAGTAAACGAGAAATAGAGGAAACATAATCTCTGAAACTGTCTAAGGAAGGGGCGACACATGCCCTACAGAAAATATCATAATGAATAGGAATGAAATAATCAAAGCGTCTAAACAAAGTCCTGCAGCTCCCATAACAGCTACAGCATACCACGCAAATCTGAAACTCTAAGCCTGATGTCCCTGCGGCTGAGCACCTAATATAATACATATATATAGCAAGAGAGAGAGAAGATGCAAGAAACGGGTCAGAGCCCGATGTGTAAAAATATTTGTTTAAGCAAGTATTTAAAATTTGCAGTAAAGCAAGTATCAAGTACATGTTAGTTCGAACTCTCTCTTGAGATTCTCACCCCTCTTCTATTGTGCACGCCCAACACTCATCTAAATTTTCTCCTTAGCTATACCTCCCAATATAACTAGTCTAAATCCTTCCTAATAGTATTTACCCTCACTATTAGTACACCCGTATCGCCCATACAATACGTTAACCAATTAGCCTATGATGAAAAGCTAATTAATACAATTCCCATTTTCATAATAATTCAAGTATGCGATTAGAATTTTCTTAACAATTTCCATGCCCACATTCATTACTATTCACACTAGATTAATTCACAACTTTCATACTTGTATACATATAGTCACTTCTTCCCTATATATATATATATATAACATGATACTGCACCCCCGAGCTATATCCCATTAGTGCACCTAATCAACATACTGTACCCCCGGGTTATCACCCTTTAGTACACCTATTTAAATAATCTTGTACCCCCGGGTTATCACCCATTAGTACACTTATAATAATAAGATTTTCACACCCCCGGGTTATCACCGATTAGTGTCTTTAATAATAACAATACATAATAGGTATACACACGTCATATTATAATAGATATGTATTTCTCCTCACCTACATATATGCTTCTCTAACGCATATTGATTTCAACATTCCTCACCAATTATTTGGATAATTATCCCTCTCGAAATCTCTACAGCGTGTTCTCTCTGTACCGAGTTTATTAAAGTATTTAGTCTCCCATACTTATTCTGAATTCCTGCCTTATATAAGTTTATTATTTGGAAAATATTTCTCTCATTTCTGAACTAATAAACTCGAATCTGGGTTCTAAAGAAAATTTCAAAATTTCACTCTGTCGCTCGAACGAAGTGGCAAGTCGTTTGAACGACTGCCCATGTCGCTCGAACGACTTCGCGCGAGATAGCAATCTCACTCGAACGACTTCGAGCGACTTCGCACGAGAATTCGCTATTCATCCCCTACCTTGGGTTTTCAACGTTTTCCACCATTTTTAATCTCCAATCTTCTCCTTCAACACCCCAAACTCCAACTAAACAGTTAGACATCGGACACCATCAATAACATATGAATTCTAACATCCTAAAGTCATCAATTCATTACAAATCATTCATAAAACGTGAAATCCCCAATTTAAATTTATCAAACCCTAGTTCTTCCAATACAAGTTCAAGAAGCCATAATTTCCAAATTTGTTCTACATACAAATTCCTTAAAACGTGGTTTCCAGTCTACATACATTAAGGGTTTCAATCTAATAAATCACATAATTTATTTCCACATCAAATTTCCTCAATTTCACCATTTTTATAACTCATAACATAATCCAAATCATCCTATACTAACATGAATCAAATTAATACCGAAATACAACAAGTTATAAACACTTGCCTTGAATGAGTAGTCTGATTTCTGGATGATGTTGGTATGGGTGTGTTCCCCTCGTCCCGATCTACACGGTGGTGGTGGTGGTTGTGCAAGGTGGTGTCGATTTGGCCCTCTTCCCTTGGCAAAAGTCTTCCCTCACACTTCCTATGGCCGTTCTTGCTTTCTCCAGCTTTCTAACCCTAATGCTGTTGTTTTGGCTAATTAATTAAGTACTAATTTTCGTCCATTAATTAGGCCTAAAAATCCAATTTACCAAAATTCCCTTTCGGGGTGCCAGTTAGGCCTAAAATTGTCCCGGGACTCAAACTAAACACCCGAGTATACTATTTCGACTATCTCAACCCTTTCGGACTCAACGATACACTGGAAATCATCATACGAGTTACTAAAAATAATTGATATATTTATTCCACTAATTTAGTCCCGACACGACTCACACGCGTGTCTGACTTAATTCACTAAACTGTCGTATCACTATCTATCGACAATTTACCAAAGCATATAGTTCCATATTACATATCGCACAGTAATATTAAACTAATAAGTATTAACCCGTAGCACGCTAGTTAATATCTATTTTTATTAGATTCAGATTAATTAACAATTTAATTCTTCACATTTAAATTTAATTAATCCCGTTGTAATGAATTATCCCATAATTATATAAATCATAAAAAATGTGGGGTATTACATGATCTTAGGAATACCTCTAACTATTTCTTGAGAAGACAGTCTACTAAGATTTTCGTAATTTATGTGACCCATACGATTATGCCATATCTCATTGTCATCTATTCTGGCAATGTTACAGACCTTAACACTATTTTGAACAGTATAACAATTGTCCGGAGTCCCGAGTTCTGTAATAATGCACTCACCTTTTTCATTTAAAATTTTGTAATTATTCTTTGAAAAGGTGACAGTATGATTTGAGTCACAAAATTGCGAAATACTAAGTAGGTTTGACTTAAGACCTTTTACTAAAAGGACATCTTCAAGCACAAGTAATCCTTCTTCCTGGAGTGTTCCTTTACCAATGATTTGAGATGATACACCATCACCAAAAATAAATTTTCCTCCAGCAAAGCTAGTTTTGTTTAAAAGTTTTGTTTCATCACCAGTCATGTGTTTTGAACATCCAGAATCTAAATACCAACCAGAAGATATGTGTTCAACTTTTAAAGCAGTAATCACAATGTTACACTTCATCTGAGGTAATAGATCATCTTTTCTAACCCAAATAGCCCTTGTTTTCATTTTGCGCTTATTTGCTCTCAATTGATAAAATTTGCAAGCATTAGATTTTTGTTGAAAAATGTTTTGCACATGAGGTTGAGTTTTATGGAAAATGAGAGCATTTGGTTTAGAAAAGTGTTTATGAATCCTTCTTGAAAATGATCTTTTAGGTTTGGTCTTTCTCCTTCTATAGTTAGTGTTTTTGTCTGCTTATCTCGGCAGAACATAATTGTTACGACTCCTTTTAGAGTAGTTAAAGTTTTGATAGACAGGAGACTTAAAGACATGGCTGACTATACGTCTAGAGTAGCATCCTTAAAAGGAATGACCATATAGATCACAGTAAGAGCAGTATAGATTGCTCGACGATGGTATTTCCTTAGGAAAGTTTCTAAACAAGGGCTTAATGAGGTTTTGATGTTGAACCTTATTCCTAGGGAGTACAGTTTGAAAGACTGAATCACTCTTGCTAATAGGGGGCATACATATTTAGTCTTAGATGGACTTTCACACTTAGAGTTACTTGTTTCCCCAATATCAAACTTAGATTGGTTTTTGTCAAACTCATTTTTCAGAGAATGAAAGTCTGGACAGGTTTCTACGAGTCTTTTACCTCCCGACACAAACTTAATTGGTTCAAAAGTTTTAGTTTGAGTCTTCAAATTGGGGTAAAATTTTATTCCAGTTCGATCATCAGAATTAGTTTTGGAATCAACAACAAATCCATCAAAACAGTTTGAGTTATTTTCAAATTTAGCATTTTTTTGAAAACTGTTGCTGTCTTTTCTTTAGATTGTTCCAATTCTAATAATGTCCCTTTGTATTTTTTCTCCAGAGTTTCATTTTCTTCGATCAAATTCTTCAATTTTTGGTAAAAAATTTTAACTTCATTTTCATGAGTTAAACATTGGGTAGTATACTCTTCAGCTTTAAGTTTAACCATTAGACTTAGGTCTTCTAATTTCTTAGTGAGATCTTTCACTATCTTTTCTAGTCAAGTGCTTTTCTTGAGAGTTTTAGCATAAAGTGTGTGAATGTTTGGGAGGTCTTCAGTGTCTGAGTCACTAAGTGCAGTGTGTGAAGTGACCCCTAAGGATTCATTTCTTGAACTCACGCACCCATGGACATCGTCATTATCGCATTCCCTTTGACTCACACCCCCCGTGGTTGAACTAACAATATTCTCAAAGAGTAAAGCATCTAAACCAGTAGCAGCATGATTCACAACAACATGTGTAGAGTTATTATCATCATTCTCATACATAGGCATATCATCATTGTATATTATCTTAGCAAAGAAAGACATGCAAGGATCAAAACAATCAGAAGATTCAGGTTCCTCATTCTCAGAATCACTTGAATCATCCCATGTTTTGCAAATGTTGGCCCTAGTATGTTTATTGATAGTGTTTAGTTTCACTCTACAGTCTTGTGCTATGTGTCCTAGTTTTCCACATCTAAAACACTCAATGTTCTTGAAGTCTTTGTTGGGTCTCATGTCCTTATGATGTTTGTCTTGACCTTTCTCATGAGGTTTGTAGTTAGACTGACTTGGATAATTTGGCTTGCCTTGTATGTTTGCCAATTTATTTCTAAATTTGACAATTTTCTTAAATTGTTTTGACATCAAGGCAATTTGGTTATCCAAACTATCTATACCACATTCCTCATCAGTGGAAATATTAAACTCAGGTTTCATCAACTTAGAAGAAAAACTCAAGTTGGAATTAGTCTGTTTCTTATGGGACTGGGTCATTTGTTTCTTAAATTCTAATTCCATTTCCATAGTTCGAAGTTTACTACTCAGTAATTCAGGAGTAAAATTTTGATCACACATTTCCTCAATATCATATCTCTTATTATCAAATTTCTGTGGTAATGGCCTTAGAATTTTAGATACAATTTCATGTCTGCCATAAGTTATCCCATTAGCATGCAGTTTGGTCACAATGTCAGTTAATCTCATGTAGAAATCATGGAAAGTTTAGGAATCATACATATTTAGTGAGTTATACTGCTGAACAAGCATTTGAGTTTTAGCAGCCTTAACTCTAGTGTCACCCTCATATGCAGTGATCAGTGTATCCCAAGCTTCCTTAGAAGTGGCACAAGATGAGATCCTTTTTAACTCATGTTCATTTATGGACATAAAGATAGCATTCTTGCCTTTGTAATTATTACGAGAAGTATGCTTCTCTTCTTGTGTGAACTCACTTAATGCTTTCTTAACCTTCTCATTACTTCTTTCAGTGGCTGGTTTAGTAGGATAAGAGTATCCATTTTCAAAAATATCCCAGACATCATCTCCCAAGGTTCCCTGTATGAAAGCAACCATCCTTACCTTCCAGTAAGCAAAGTTGTTTCCATCAAAGAGGGGAGGTCTGGTCAAGTTACCAAATCTTTCATTTTTTTCGTCCATTGTTATGATTTTAAGAAAACAATTTCAGAAACACAAGATCTTTTAAAAAGATTTCCAAAGCTCTGATACCAATTGAAAAACTATTACTAAAGCCGTTAATACAAGATTAAACTATTTAAGTAACTCCGAACTGTTTTTTGAAGAAACTCTTTTCTAGAAATCAAAATAGTTTAATCACAAGATGTGTTTAAAATTATGCACGAGATATGTTCAAGATTTATTACCAAGTTTTGAAAAACAAAACTAAAATCATTTTTAAATCCAGCACACTAAACAGAAAGGGATGAGGAGATGTAGAAAGATTAATGACAAGATATTTTTAACGTGGTAAAACGTCACCCAACTGAGGAAACATCCACGACTCCCTCTATGGAGTAAACCAAAAATTCCACTAAAACAAATTATAACAGTTACAAACTATATAACACACATACACACAAATCAGACCTATACAAGTTTAGGAATGTACCCACTGGCATCCTTCTAAATTTTCTGCAGTTCTGTTTGTTGATGTTGTTCTCAAGTTTGCTAACATCGAATTTTTTCCAGTTCTTTACATCGACTCTTGTTTGAAGATCTTATTACCAACACTTTTAGTGTGGTAGGGTGTAAGTGTTTTGTGAAGGTGCTTCTAACACATGCATGCACACACTCACGCTGATTTATACAAATAGTCCTATCAAATTACATATAAGATCTATATGTTGTGATTTTCAATTTCTCTCTTCTTAGGAAACTTTGAACCTTATTTGACCTTTAATATTAATCTAGAATCTACGGTTATCTTTCTCAGAAGACGTATCAAGATCTTAATCAATCTCAGGTTTTGAAAATCACCAAGTGCGATTCCAACTAGGTCGAAGGTTTTGTTTCAAAAGAACTAGAAACAGAAAATGTTTTGTTGATTTTGAAGTTGAAAACATTTACAGAAACAAATCAACAAAAGTTTTCTCAAGATGAGAAACTATAAATGCAGATCTATGTAAAATATAATATAAAACATTCAGATCTACGATTTCTATGAATCAGAAACACATATCTTAAATTTAACGTTTAAGTTGAAAACAAGATCTCAAAACGAAGAGGTTACAACATCTAACAACTAACAAACCATGACTCAAAACTCTCAAACACTCAAGGTTGTGTTTGGTATATACTGGTTTTTTAAAGAGGTTAGGGTTTGAAAGATGTTATGACGTTTTAGGGTTAGGGTTTCTAACTCTCTCACTGGTTTCTCTCTTCTCTCTCTACTCAATCAAATAGACGAAGTGGCAAAAGTCTCTTCTGGCTGAGGGTTAGCCTCCTTATATAGTGGGCTGAGAAGGATCGAGAAGATGGTTCAAAATCAAGGGCTACGATTTGTTCTAAGCAGTTTGACTTTGATCCTAGGGTTAGAGATAAGCGGTAGTTAAAACGCTTCTGATTGGTTTAAGAGGAATTCACCAGGATTGAATTAAAGCGCACGCAGATCGTTGATTAAAACAATCCAAGGGCTAAGATTGTTCACAGGGGTTGTCTCTTGGAAGAAACACAAATCAAACCGATATATAAGTGACAGGTGTAGGGCTAGGATTAAAGCTGAAATGCGTGTTTTGAAAATAATTACCAAGACACCTTGTAGTCTCCAACGCTTTTGATTTCTACCTAAATGAACTTTCAGCAAATAAAACCAACAATCCAAAATTGTAGAATGACCCCAATACTTTATAAATCCAATTTTAATTAAGATAAAAGGTGTTTTAAAAATCATTTAAAATTCCCAAAAATTATTAAAAATCAATTTTAGGGAAATTAACACACACAACACACACATAACCAGTTATATGCAATATATAAGATATGAATGTAATCCTAATGCGTGTCAGTGTTGGTAGATATACCTTTGATTAGACAAATAAGAGGAATCAATTGTAGACAATTTCTGAGGCTTTTTGGATTCTAGGAAAGGACACAATTTTGTCACTATTTCCAAACTAGATGAGCACTTAAACAATGTAGACTCAAATGAGTCAAGAGTATTAGATGCTTCAGACTTCTTCATATTTTTCCTTTAACGGCTAGATCACCGGTAGTGAGGGGAATGATCTCTCTTCCCGCTGTGCTGCATTCTGTGCATATGAAACGTGTTGGCGATGGTGGCTACGTTGGAGCCATTATCTTATGCCTAGTTTCGAAACTGTTGTTGGTGACTGGGGAGTTGCTAGGGGACTCTCAACTTGCAACCATTATTTCCTGGATGTTGTAGCGTCTCAATCCTACAACGGTAATACTGGTGAAGGCTCTGAATGGTCTCGATGTCTGGCGGGAAGGCCATTCTGATTTTCTGAGGGGTAGCCCTGTAATGCTATTCATGTGGCTGTCAAAGAGGTTCCGTATGGTGGTCCCACCTGGGTATCCCTTACCGGACGTACCAAACATTTGTTGACATCACTTCATCAACGTAGGCCTAGATATTGAAAGCTGGGAGAACTGGTTTGTGGAGCACGGGGCTCAAGGCTTGTGCTGGTTAGTACCTTGGTGGGGGAACTACTATCCATTCTGCAACTGGGGGAGTACCAGTAGGGGTGTACAAAAAAATTGACTGGCTCGAAAACCGAATTGAACCGACCCTAACTGAAATCGACGATTTTTTAGTCCAGTTCGATTTATGATTTAAGGATTTAAAAAATCGACCATGTCGGTTTGGTTGGTGGTTTAGCCATGGAAAAAATTGAACTGAACTGAACCAAACCGAACCGATATCAATATTTATATTAAAAAACTTATATTTTTATATGAAAAAACCATTGACCAACCTTAAAAAATGGCTAAAATAAAAAACTGCCCAAAAAAAATCGACCGAAATAAAAAACTTAGCAAAATCGAATCGAATCGAAACTAACGTGAACCGAAATCGATGGTTTTTCCCATCATCGATTTGTTTTCGATTTAACTTTTTTCAAAACTGAACTGATCGGTTCGATTTAAATTACGGTCCAAAACCGAACCGAACCGACCCGTGCACACCCCTAAGTACTAGTTTGTTCGGTTGGTTGGCCTCATGCAAACCTCTTTCTACTTTCTCTTAGTGGCTCTTGCACTAATTTGGTTGGGAACAGATTGTGTCATCGTGGACACTGGATTTCTTCCCGGTGGAGGACCTGAAAGAGGAAATGCGCATGCAACTTGGCTCTTTGTGGGAGAATCGTTGACCATCATCTCGTCCTTCAAAGTCTGATGGGTGGGTCTGGCATATCTCAAGGGATTACATGAAGTGGTTATACAGGAGGATAGTTGCCAAGATACTGGTGGTGGAGTCCGATCAATAGTGGTTCGTCTCTTTTGACACCATGAAGGGAGGCGTCGTGGTTTTCCCTAGGCAGGCCCGAGCTTATTATGCTATGGAGCGTCAGCGACATTCCATTCAGGCAAGGGAAGTTTGGGGGCTCTAAGATATGGATAATGATGATGGGGTTGGATCCTGTGGTAGTTGCGGGTTGGGTTCCCTCGAATGTTTATTTGTGAAGCTTTTGATATGGTGTTTGGCAGTGTATCTGGTTATTTTGGTTGTGCTGTGTGGGAATAATTTTGGAAGGGTTGTTTTTAGGGGTGACTTATTTTTGGGAAGTTGTTAAGGGAAGTCATTTGATTTCCTAAACCGATGTAATTGTACCGAAATTTTAAAATAATGGAATAAAAATGTTTTTGATCATATAGTTGTGCCTCTTGATGAGTTTTGAAATTAAATTATCTTTACTAATCGCTAAGGCATACATAATACTTTTGTTCAGGTATATGTTAAAATGAACTGTCGTTCTCAGAGATAAGAAAAGAACAACATTTTATAAAAAAAGAAGGGGGTCGTGCTCATGTGATGCGTATGAGAAGCTTACGTACATCTGGGTTTTTTTAAAACTTTGGTTTTTAAAAGAAAAAAGGTTTTTGTAGAGTATCAGGCCCCACATTGTTCTGGGTAGGGGAAATAAAGAGATTTTTTAGAATAGACGGGAGATGAGAAGAATCACAGCGTGCTGAGATTTTGGACCAAGGGTAGAACTTTTTGAGATGGTCCAAGCTGACTGGACGGGACAACTTTTCTCTATCAAGGTTGGAGAGCATAGCAGCACAACCGGATATGATTTTGTTTACAATGTAAGGTCCACTCCAACTGGGATTGAATTTCACTCTGGGGTCCCAGATGGGTTCTACTATTTCTTTAGGGGCTAAGTCCCCTTCTTGGACACTATGGTCCTCGACTTTATTATTAAATGATCGTTATATTCAAAGATGGTACCCTTGTATGTGGTATAGATCTTTCAATATCCTCCCGTCCAAGAGTGACATCTTGTCAAAATGGCTCTGATGCAAGTCTTCTTCATTAACTTTTCTTTGCAGCATAACGTGCATGTAACAAGATTTGATTATTTTCACGAGAAGAACGTGATGGTGTGATTAGATTTTGAGGCTAAAATTATGCGATGATTCATGTGATGATTTTGAGGTATGGGGTTTTACACAATATGCTCCTGAAATCTCGCGAGTGTTTATTCCGTTGAATTCTTGTTAATTGAACTCATATTTTGAATTGTTAAATTCTTGAAAATCTGGAAAAATAATTGTTGGAATTATTTTCATTCATGAGGTATTATTCATGTTGTTTTGAGCACGCTGTCATGAGATTTTAATATGGCACTGATGTTGGGCACCCGCCAAGACTCCTTTTCCGGCTACTTGATAAAGTATGGCGCGGTATGGTGAGGCCTGGTGACTCCGGTTAATGTGTTATTGAGAAATTATATTGATATAATTGCTTATGAGATTCACTTTGATTTGAATATTCGCACTCGTATTGTGATGTTTTATTCACCGCTAATATTTGTTGAGCATCTTTCCTTTCGTATTGTGTACTTCCCCATATTTTCTTTTAGTAGCAGGTTAGCGCGGATTTTGGGGCGCTATGGAGATTGATTTTTAGCGAGGATTGTTTTGGGAAGATTTTAATACAAGAGAGAAGACTTGTATTTATTTATTTTGATGTATAGAGCATTTGGAGATTTATTTTATTTTTGAGATAGTTGGATTGTTGTAATTATTTCGAGAGATTTGTTGTATTAATTTGAAGATGAGAATAGTGGTTTCTTATTTTATTATGGGATTTAGATGCTCTATACCTTGTTATTTGTGGATTAGTTTAGTTTTATCGATGAGTAGTGCTCCGCTCGCTCTCCCCGGGTGGGTGGGGTGTTACAGTGCAGTGATGGAATTTCCAGCTCCACGCGTAGGAATGCTTCCATGCCATAAACCAGAGAGTAAGGGGTGGCCCCAGTAGAAGTTTGAACTGAAGTGCTGTAGCCCTAAAGGGTATAAGGGATCCGATCGGCCCAATCTCGATAGCTTTTGGTCTTCTGGCTGATGATGTCTTTGAGGTTCTTATTGGCAACTTTGACTGCACCGTTGGTTTGAGGTCGATAGGGGGAGGATTTGGGTCTCTGAATCCCATATTCATCGACCATTTCTATAACTTTTACCTCAAAATGCGACCCGTTGTCTGATACCAGCTCATGCGGGACCCCATATCGGCAGATGATATTCCTTTCGATGAACTTGGCTACCTTCTTAGCATACAAGACTACGTATGATTCGGCTTGGATCCATTTGGTGAAGTAATCAATGTCAACAAGGATGAATTCATATCCATTGGAGGCTTTGGGGGTAACCTTCCCTATGATGTCGTTGCCCCATGTGGAGAATGTCCAGGGAGAAGTCATATTATATAATTCTCGAGGAGGCAAGTGCTAAAAATTAGAGAACTGTTAGCATTTGAGATATCTCCGAACATGGGCGTTGCAATCCTGAACCATGGTAGTCCAGTAGTAACCCTATCGGATGATTTTCTTGGGGAGCATATGACCATTCATGTGAGGTGCACACTCCCTGACACGACTAAGAATGTGTCTCTAAAGTACGTTCTCTCTAGGCTCAAGTGCAAGCCTGTCGCGTTAGTAATAAACCCGGTAAGTCGGGATCGTCTTCACAGGGAAATAGGACGAGAAAATAGTGACGATGGAGGGACAAATGGTTAACCTAAATTCAACTCTAAGAAGAAGGAAAATGTGATTTGAATGGGGATACAACTAAAACTAAATGCAATTACTCTAGATTACCTAGATGATTGATTGTTAAACTAAAACTTGAACTATATGATGGGAAAAACAGGTCGGGAATACAATCCCTCAACCCTATTATATTGCTGGTATAAAACTAATCGCAAATTTAAGTGATAAATCAGACCCAGACTTTATTACTCCCAAACATTACGTATATGAGGTTCAAGCCCGCACCATACGAAATCAGAGGACGAGTAAAGCGATAACACGATAAAGACACTCGAATTGCATTATAAAGCATCGCTGTTACCCTGAAGCAAACAAGATCCAAATATCTATAAAGGTTGTGTTCGCTATGCATTACGGTCATAATAAATCCTTATATTTAGAGGATTAATTTTATACACGTGCAACTATCACATCGGGTTGAGTTCATGCATCCCAACCATCAAGAATTTAGCTAGACATATTGAACCTAACTATGCATGAATTAACTATGTCACATGTGAAAGAAATCATGATGGAAGTGTATTGAAGCATGCAAAGAATTATTATAAACCTAGAATTAGTTTGAATCGTGCAAGAAGAATAACATGTAAGAAAAATAATAGAAAAAAGGTATCTTGAATTAAAACTTGAAATCAAACCCAAAAATAATCAATCTTGAATCACCAAACCAAAGCTATGTTCCTAGGGTATTCTCCTACTCTTGTTTCTATCAAGAACTGATCAAAACTATGTTTTCTAAGTCAATACAATGATACATGTACGTTTTAAAAGGAGTTTCTACATAATAGGATTCTTTGGACCAATCAACATTAAGAGGCAAATTCGCGCATCGGACACCTCGAACCGGTTCACAGGTACCCCACATCGATTCGCCCCTGAATCGGTTCACCCTGTGGTTCAGGGGAATTCACTGGTTTTGGGTCTCTTTTCAACACTTAGAATATTTTCCAGCTTCTCTTCCTTTCTTCTATGGATTTTCTTCAACTTCAAGGGGTCATAACTCCTTCACCATAGCTCGGATTTGGGTGCCGTTTCTTCCAGTGTTCTCGTTGTTCCGATAGCTTCAATCCAGTAGGCCCCACCTCCAGGATCAGGATGGAAAATTACAAAAATGCCCTTGAACTTGCCTTCCAAACTAATTTTTCATTATTTCGATTTCTCTTTCGCACCGCTTGCATACTTTACCTTTAAAAAACATAAGAGAAACACAAAACAAAAAATACTTGCCAACGAAGGTTAGTATCATAATTATGAGTTAAATCCATATCAATTGCACTACTCGGGTTCAGAAAGGTACCGAAATTAAGGGAAAAATATATAATATTTATGCCCGATCAAACCCCTCTAACTTAGCACTTTGCGCGTCCCAAGCAATGTAAAAGAAAAAGAATAACGTCACAACTCTTCTAAACACTTTATTGGGATAGAATAACTTTTTCGCAGGCAAGCGATTGCATTTAGCGTATGCAACAATCCGTTAAACCCCTAGGTTACCCTAGTAGGACGAGTATTGTCTCGTGAGGGTTTGTAGTGAATATACCCACAAAATTCGTTATTGACTCAAAAAAAATCAAAATACAAAAAAATTGTACAATTCAAGCCTTTCGAAAAATAGTCACCATAAATTCATATTCAAAAGAGTCTCGAGTTGTCATCGTGTGTGTGCAAAGTGAAAAATTGAACCGCTAATTTCTCCCGATTGATCATTATGTTACTTTTCGAAAATTCGCTTTGATTTGAAAATCTCACCGAATACACTCACAAACGAATCACTAGGAATTGTGGCTATTCTCTCGGTATGCGTGATTTATAAGAGTAAATCTAATGGAACGCAAGTTCATGCACACAATTATGAAAGGCGGAATTATTTAGTGAAATGATCTCTTCATCGGATTACGGTAATTGGAAAACGGGAAACATCGCCTCAAATTCACACTATTTAATCTCTCATATTATCTTTTTGTATCTTAGCTCTCCACGCAGTAATCAATTTCATAATTCAAACTCGGTAGGACCTTTCAGGTTAAAGGTGTATTGGGTAACATGGGAATGGTACGGAACTTCGGAATTGGAGAATTTTCTTATGATGTCCGTTAGTGCTTTTTTCGGGCATTTGCTCAATTTCTCTTCTTTTTCTCTACTTGCTATTTTTGTTGAGCATTTTTCTACTATATTTTTTTTTGCCCCTTTTTATGCACTTTTCGGACTTTATTTGATGAATATTACCAATTTTCACAATTCCGAGCTACTTGGGTTTTTTGGGTTATCAAACGAAAGGAAAAACTTATTTTTCTCAAATTGGGTTGCAAAAAGGGTAATTTTTCACATCTTTTTATGGCTAATGTTTTTGGGTAACAAATCGCCTACTTCATTGTCCAAATTTTTCATTAATTTACCATGTGCCACTCGAGATTAATTTAATCTAGAGATTTGTAGCGTGCTTTTCTTTTCAAGACAATATTCCATTTCCCATAATCGATCAAAATAAAGAATTGAGATCATCAACGACTTATTTAAAACGTTGAATTAGAACTATGAGTTAACCATTAACTCGGATTGATTTAAAAACTCAAACATATCGATAGGCTCAAAATATCACTGGGTTTTGTTAATCTCCATACTTATTCGTTAAGTCGTCAATTTTCGCACAATTGCAATCTTTGGTCAATTCCGGCTTAGTGCAATAGAGATTTAACAATTTGAGACTTCAAATAGAATAAAGGTGATATTTTTGAAAATTTTAAATTCCAATTTTTATTTATTTTGAAGCAAAATATTTTTTGATTTTTCAAAAATTTTCAATTTTTTTTGGCATTTTAAAGATTTGTGAAGTTTTATAAAGACGCACTTATCACCCCCCTAACTTAGACTTTTGCATTGTCCTCAATCAAAAGGACCAAAATCTAAAGAAGAAAAAGAATAAGTGAGACAAATAAAAAAAGAAAATTATCAAAATGCACCAAGACACTATATGACACTCATGCATGGCTAAAAAATACACCAAAAATCACCCCATATGCATCGGGGGTGCGATGACCTCTCATTTCTCTCCATAAATCACCCAACCCCTTGCACGGGATCCGTTGCTCTCCTAGTCTCTCCCCTCTGCCTGTCATACACCAATAATCAGAATATGTTGGGCCCTTGCCCATAAATAAAGGAAAGACTGGGAGACTCATCATGGTTAATCGGAAAAGGATCCTCGTTATGCGTACTACGTGGGTCGGGCTCTAAGTCAGACGAGACTTGAGTCTTATCTTCAATTACCTGCGAGGACTCAAGTTGCTTGGGTGGATGGTCATTTCAAAGAAACTCATCAATTTTATCTTTCCACTCGCTCTCTCCTAAATGACTCCATGAGTCCAATAGAGATTGGACTTCGTCGTTAAGGCTCACATCCACCTGCACGAATTCTCTCTTAAATTCTGCTAGGCTCAACTCCTCTAGCTCTCTTTCTTACTTTATTTCCACATCCATCCTTCCTCGCTCCATCTCAAAATTATTAGGTGGTGTGGGCGGGTAGCAATCGAGGAGAAAAGTATCTATCATGTCTCGCCATTTGCTATCCTCAAAGCACTCATACAAACCTCTCCCAATGCCCTCTAAATTTTCACTCTCTCTCACACTCAAGGGGTCACTCACACTTTTCATTTCAGTTATTATGCATACCTCCCCTACCCTTCACTCCATGTTGCAACCGTCGCCCTCACTTGATGTAACAAGGCATACCCTTATTGGATCTCGCGTGTGGGTCCTCCCATGCTCATGTGCTGCCTTTAAACGATCTGTTTCTCGCGATTCTCCTTCATCACCCTCGTTCTTGATATTATTAAAAATATTTGTCTCGAGGGTCATGTTCCCAAATGTTAATTGCATTCGCCCACTTCGAGTATTCATTAGTGCATTAGTCGTAGCTAAGAATGGGCGACCAAGGATAATGGGAACATGATTGCTAGGGAGAATGGAGGGTTCCTCGTCCCAAATGACAAAATCCACCGAGAAGTAGAAAGTGTCTATTTGGACAATCCCGAGGCTTCTTCACAGAACGATCTGCGAGCTGGAGAGTCATATTTGTGGGCTTAAGGGCTCCCAAATCTAGTTTCTTATAGATGGAATAGGGTAGAATGTTAACACTCGCCCCTAAATCTATTAGCGCCCTTTCGATTCGGTTCTTCCCCATGATGCACGAGATGGTGGGCGCACCCGGATCTTTATAATTTAACGGAAGGTCACTCGATAAAACCGAACTGACATTCTGGGCCAAAAAGACGTTCTTATTTACCTTTAGCTTGCGTTTCACCGTGAGTAAGTCCTTAATAAACTTAGCGTATGCGGGAATTTTCTGTGTAGTCTCGAGAAAAGGTAAAATAATCTTTACTTGCTTGAGGACGTCCAAAACATTATCCCGAGAAGTCTCTTTGGAGTGAGGGACCAACCGTTGAGGGTATGGGGTAGCGGTGGGTGGGGGTCACTATGACCTTAGGTCCGCCAGTGTTATCTTTTTTATCACTCTCAATTAAAGGGGAATCTTCGGCTTCTTTCGTGCCGGGGGAACCTTCTTATTTTTAGGTACGTATTGTGGGGGAGGTGACAAATCAACTACTCTCCCGCTACGTAGAGTGGTAATTGCGTTACATTGCTCAGGATGGTCATTGGGTGTGGAGCTAACACTAGTTTGACCTTGAGGAGGTCTTTGGCCCTGGGCAGGAAACTTGACCTTCTCCTGGATACTCAACGATGATTGCATCTTTGAAATAGTCGCATTTATGTCGTTGGTCATGTGCTCATGTCTAGAAGTGGTTGCATTCTGGGTAGTGATGAATTGGTTTATCGTATCCTCGAGATTTCTCCGCGGTGGAGTGATATATGGCCCTGGAGGTGGTGGTGCTTGTTGAAAGTGTGCTGGTGGGGGAGGGAAAACATGTGAATTAGGATTCATCGCAACATTTTGTTGCCCATAGCTAAAACCAGGATGATTTTTCCATGAAGGGTTGTAAGAATTCCCACGCGGTGCACCGAAATTACCCTTAAATCCTCCCACAGCACTCATTTGCTCTTGGAGAAAAACTTTGTAGGCGGGTATCATCGAGCATTCCTATGTTGAATGCCTTGCCTCAAAAATAACACACACCTTATCAATGGGGTTCGGGATGGAGCCAGTTGGTCCTCTTGCATATATCTCAAGTACTTCTCGCATTCCTTTCTCAAGTAGATCGAGTCGACTGGCCGTCATAGTATCCTTTTCTACGTAAAATAGGACGATCGCTGATGGAGTGGTGGTCGTTTGGCGCATTTGATTATGAGCACTAGGGTCAGAGGTATCCCATGCTTGGATAGTCTCGGCGACATACCTAAGGTGAAGCTCAGCATCGTTGGCGTCTAAGTCGACAAAGGGACCATCACACATGGTTTCAACGAGTTGTTTGGAATTTATATTCAACACATTATGGAAGAAGGAAATGATTTGAAATTTATCAAATCCATAATGAGGGCATGGAGTGATTAACTCATTAAAACGCTCGTAACATCGATCAAATGACTCATTTTCTGATTGTCGGAAAGTTTGAATTTGAGCCTTGATGGAGTTCGTTTGTAGAGGATTATCCCCGGGGGGTTTCAATAATTATCACAATTAAAAAAGTTTAATTTCCTTTTTGAAACAAATGCGGAAGCATTGAGATACAAGTAATGGTTCAACAAAAATAACAAATTAAAACATAATTCAAGTCCTAGAATTTGCCTAAGTCATAATTAACAATTATCCAAAGTTAGGCGAAACCAAATTAATGCAAGTGGCTTGAATAAACCAATTTTACCCAATTTTTAATTTAAGTCCCAAATTAAATGAGTGTGATAATTAAACCGAATTTTATCTTGAAATTATCCTAAGCATGCGTTCTAAATTATTGAGCAAGATAAAATAAACAAGGTCACACTACACCGCGATATACGAGAAAAAACCCACTAACGGGAAAAAACCTCGGGACGGCCCTAGCCTCAAATCCACTAAAAATGGTATTACAAAATACAAGACAAAAGACTTACTTCCTAAACTCGAACCCTCTCAAGCCGTGATGCTTCTTCTTGTATCAACCTCCAATTAGCGGATAACCAACGGAGCTCCACCGTGGTCTCGGAATACACCGATAGGACTTTAAACGGTCACCGTCACCCGAACATGGAGCCTTTCTCCAAATGGGTAGAATCTCAACAAAGGTCTTCTTTGTGATGGGGTGTAGAAGCAAACCCGAAACGTCTCTTGAATTCGGTAGAGAAAACCGGTGCCAAAAACTCCAAGTAAGGATATGTATATATAGAACTTGGAATAAACAACAATGGGTGTAAACTAGAGTGTGTATGAATTTTCCATTAAAAATTAACACTCAAAACTTGAACATTTTCCCTAAATAAATTTTCTCTCAAACTCTCTCTAAGAGTTGGATATGGAATGGGAAAGTTCGAAGGAAAAATGTGTTTCCCGTCCCTCATAAGGCTGGAAAAAGTTGGTTAAAAAACAAGTGGGGATCATGGGAGAAAACTGCCAAAAAACTGCTCAAAACTGTTCCCGCCTGGCATTCTCGTTCGAACGACTTTGACTGTCGTTCGAACGAGGTTTCTAACGAGCGACCAGCCTGGGCTCGTTAGAACCTCGTTAGAACGAGAAAGTCGTTCGAACGACTTATCTAACGACTGACCAGTTAGGTTAGAAAGCAGTCTCGTTCGAACGAAGTTTGGTTCGAACGAAAAATCTTGTTCGAACGAAATTTCGAACGAGTTTCAGAAATTTTTTGTTAAATTCTATTTTGGCCCAGAAACATTTATATATATTAATATAAAGTTCTTTTTAAATTATTTCTGAAATAAACATGGCTTTTATTAAACCTAACACCCAAATAAACATTGTTCCAAGCTCCTATATACATATAAATACATTCATACCTTGGGAGCATGGAATCTAAGTTGATGACGTACAAACGAGGCACATAAACTACGACATGTTGATGATGCTTTATACTCTTTGCCGCTACGTCTTCAACAAACACTTCATAGGTCTTGAATATTACAATAAAATAAAATCCTATGAATAAATGTTTTTGTCCGGAATTGAGCCAAAACTATAAGAGGACTCAATTGGAAATTTGTGTCCTTACAAATCTCCCCCTTTGGCTATTCCGGGACAAAAACCAAACAAAAATCCTAAAGGGCCGTCAAGCTCTACTAGACTCAAAACATACCCCGCCCAATCTTGACTCAACCCAAGGATCAAACGCTTTGCCATAGAAAGATGCCGCTTTAGAATAATTCCTGCACACTTAAGCAAACTCATCAAATGCATAGGGAAATATCAAAATATTAAATGCAATTAATTAAGTACTCCCCCTAAATTACTTCTCCCTTTAAACACATGACCTACTTAGAAAGACGTCTCCCCCTAAGATAAATCTCCCCCAAACGAAGATACGATAATAATAGGATCATTCTCCCCCTTTTTGTTCGGGAATAGGCAAAGGATAAAGAACTAATAAACAACATGTGAAAGCTTAAAGTGAAACGACATGAAAGCATATGGGAAATAAAAGCAAGGCAAAGACAAACAAATATTATATATATATATACTATAAATATACCAATAAGTACGTGCATATATAGATAGATATAGACACACACATGACACAAAATACAATAAGTTTGCACACTCGTATGGCAAAAATGTGTCATATGGAAACGGAAGTGTAGGGGTGTGAACAAGCAACAATTAAATTTAGACCCAAACACTTAAGAAACGTTCACGGAGTTCTCATTTGATTGCAAACTTCATCATAGTTAAATATAACCTCATGTGACAGTATAAAGATTGAACTCAATGAACAAACATACACAATGCATACAAGCCTAGCATGATGATGATTCTACAAACCAAATAGAGTCATGACATTAAAGACAACTAGGATAAATGGACATTGTGCAAACCGTTGATATACCATCCAATTCTCCCTCAATGAGCATATATATTCTTTTGTTTTGAATGAATATATCAAACAAACATAGGCCTTGGCAATTGCTTTCTTTGAATGCCAAATATTCTGTTTTTAGGCCTTTGGATCACGTATTTCTTTTAGATCCAATCAGCGGTGGCTTACAATCGCAAAGGATTTAATTCATCCTTTCGGAGCCCTTCCCCGTGCATATATTAATTTAACATGTTTTCATTTTTCGCACAAATCTCACATGCAACGGATTTTGACATGCACTAGTCCTCCTAGGTCATAGATATGTAGATGACTAGATTGATAGGAGAACACCTCAAAAAGCTCAAATATAACATGTGACATTAAGATTTCAAAAGAGCTCGTGCATGTGTGAATAGAGGCATATAGAAATAGAATCCATTTAAACAATACAAAGTCCAACTACTCCATATAAAACATGGTAAAGAACATTTTAAGGATTGAAAATCTAAACCAAAAGTTCTAGCCACATGGAAGCGTAAACGATAGGATTCAAACACAAATATATGCCACATAAAGTGTGTCAAACAAAAATACACACAAAAACAAAATCTTTTTGAGTTTTTAACATTTTTAATCAAAAATAAAGATATATACTCAAAAGACTAAACAAAAACCATTTGTATTTTTCATTAAGCTTAAATGAAATACATAAAACACAAATGATAAACAAAAATCTTTTTATATTTTTCAGTTAAATAAAACACAAAATATAATACAAAAAGATAAACAAGTCATGATTTCTAGCATGAGATATGAAAATAGGCAATGACTAGAAAATGACTAAACAAGCATACATTTAGCATATGATTATGGCATGAAGTACAAAAGCTAAAGTATGCAAACACTAACACATTCATCCATTAGATTTAGCAAGGGAGGAAGTATGTGTAAGTAAATGAGAATCAAAATCCCTATTTTGTAAGGCAACCAAGTCAGATTTCCTAACCCAAATAAATGAAGAATTACTATCTTGGGGTGTAGGAACGTTAGCTATCGTGGTTACTTTACTATGGTATTTTCTAGGAATTCGTTTAAGATCTAAACAAAATTTCCTAAGATGACCTTTTCGACCGCAATGAGTACAAGTAAGAACATGTCGAAAAGATTTATCTAAGGAGTGATCATTAAATGCATTCCTAGAAGATTCTCCTAAAACATTGGTTTTGACTTTAGGGTTAAAATCATTACAAGAATTGAAGCCTAAACCAAAAGTGTCATTTTTAATTTGGACCGTTCCTAACATTTTATCTAGTTTTTCTGAACGACATTCCAAATCAAATTTGACATTACTAGAATCTTTTAAATTATTTTCCAATTCAACAATGTTAGATTCTAGTAAAGAATTACGCTCTTCAAAAGCAATAAGCTCCTTTTTCACGGATTCCATTAAACCCCTAAGGCTATCTCTCTCGCCTTCTACATATTTAAACTTCTCTTGAAGAGTCCTCACATGTGTCCTAAGGTCTTCTATTAAGGCACTTTCATCAATGACCTTGACACTCTCTCTTAAACTTGCTTCTAACTTCAAATTAGCTCTTTTCAATTTAATAGATTCTTTATATAATTCATGAAAAGTATTTTGAAGTTCACTCATATCAACCTCATCTTCATTTTCACTCTCTTCTTCTTTTTCACTCTCACTATCATCAAAAATAAGAGAATCATGTACAATGACCTTGGAAGTGGCATGTGCTATAATTTCATCATCCGATGAGTTCTCATTATCACTCACATGTGCCATAAAAGCCACAAAATTTTTCTTAGTGGGGGATTCGGGCTTCTCTTCCTTATCACTATCACTAAGGGTCGCGTTATATGAAATGGGTCGTTTACCCTCTTTCCTTAGTTTAGTGGGGCACTCAAAAGCCCTATGGCCATAACCTTCACAACCAAAACATTTATTAGACTCGTCCCTATCAATATTTTCATTACTTGGTTTAGGGATCTTATCGGCTTTAGAAATCTTCTCGTTTTTATCATGTTTAGGAGATTCAAATTTCTTAAAATCATTTTTAACTTTATCTTTGTTAAATTTAAGAAATTTTCTAAATTTACGAGCAAACAAAGCCATATCTTCCGAGTCACTATCACTATCTCTCTCTACTACTTGTTTAACCTCTTTGCGGGCTTTTAAAGCAACGCCCTTTTCAATTTTCTTTTCAGTTTTAGAGGGAAACATATCTAGTTCATAGGTTTGTAAATCACCTACAAGCTCTTCTAATTTCGTAGAGGCTAAAGTGGGTAAAGAATTTAAAACGGTCACCTTTGGAATAAATCTATCGGGTAGGGACCTTAAAATTTTCTTTACTACACGGTCGTCAGGTATTTTCTCTCCCAAGTTAAAGGATGAATTAACAATATCAGAAAGTCTAGCATAAAATTTATCAAATGTTTCTTTTTCATCCATTTTGATAGTTTCAAATTGAGTAGTGAGGTTTTGGAGTTTAGAAGCTTTAACGACACTAGTTCCTTCATGAGTTAATTGTAAAATATCCCAAGCTTCTTTAGCGGTTTCACACGTCATAATACGTCGGAATTCATCCGTTGTGACAGCGCTAAACAAGGCATTTAAACCTCGGGAATTAAAGTTTGCTAGCTTAAACTCATTTTCAGTCCATCTATCAACGGGTTTGGGAACATTTACATTTTCAATTAAATGTGTTGGTGGGGTCCAACCGTTAACAACAGACATCCAAACACGTTCATCGATAGATTTAAGTGCCGATTTCATTCGCGCTTTCCAATACGCGTAGTTAGAACCATCAAAAATAGGAAATTTTGAAAATGGGGAAAAATCCATATTTAGCCAAAAATGAAAGGATCTTAACGAAATAATTTATCGTTTTTGGCTCTGATACCAATTTGTAGAGGATTATCCCCGGGGGGTTTCAATAATTATCACAATTAAAAAAGTTTAATTTCCTTTTTGAAACAAATGCGGAAGCGTTGAGATACAAGTAATGGTTCAACAAAAATAACAAATTAAAACATAATTCAAGTCCTAGAATTTGCCTAAGTCATAATTAACAATTATCCAAAGTTAGGCGAAACCAAATTAATGCAAGTGGCTTGAATAAACCAATTTTACCCAATTTTTAATTTAAGTCCCAAATTAAATGAGTGTGATAATTAAACCGAATTTTATCTTGAAATTATCCTAAGCATGCGTTCTAAATTATTGAGCAAGATAAAATAAACAAGGTCACACTACACCGCGATATACGAGGAAAAACCCACTAACGGGAAAAAACCTCGGGACGGCCCTAGCCTCAAATCCACTAAAAATGGTATTACAAAATACAAGACAAAAGACTTACTTTCTAAACTCGAACCCTCTCAAGCCGTGATGCTTCTTCTTGTATCAACCTCCAATTAGCGGATAACCAACGGAGCTCCACCGTGGTCTCGGAATACACCGATAGGACTTTAAACGGTCACCGTCACCCGAACATGGAGCCTTTCTCCAAACGGGTAGAATCTCAACAAAGGTCTTCTTTGTGATGGGGTGTAGAAGCAAACCCGAAACGTCTCTTGAATTCGGTAGAGAAAACCGGTGCCAAAAACTCCAAGTAAGGATATGTATATATAGAACTTGGAATAAACAACAATGGGTGTAAACTAGAGTGTGTATGAATTTTCCATTAAAAATTAACACTCAAAACTTGAACATTTTCCCTAAATAAATTTGCTCTCAAACTCTCTCTAAGAGTTGGATATGGAATGGGAAAGTTCGAAGGAAAAATGTGTTTCCCGTCCCTCATAAGGCTGGAAAAAGTTGGTTAAAAAACAAGTGGGGATCATGGGAGAAAACTGCCAAAAAACTGCTCAAAACTGTTCCCGCTTGGCATTCTCGTTCGAACGACTTTGACTGTCGTTCGAACGAGGTTTCTAACGAGCGACCAGCCTGGGCTCGTTAGAACCTCGTTAGATACCTCGTTAGAACGAGAAAGTCGTTCGAATGACTTATCTAACGACTGACCAGTTAGGTTAGAAAGCAGTCTCGTTCGAACGAAAAATCTCGTTCGAACGAAATTTTGAACGAGTTTCAGAAATTTTTTGTTAAATTCTATTTTGGCCCAGAAACATTTATATATATTAATATAAAGTTCTTTTTAAATTATTTCTGAAATAAACATGGCTTTTATTAAACCTAACACCCAAATAAACATTGTTCCAAGCTCCTATATACATATAAATACATTCATACCTTGGGAGCATGGAATCTAAGTTGATGACGTACAAACGAGACACATAAACTACGACATGTTGATGATGCTTTATACTCTTTGCCGCTACGTCTTCAACAAACACTTCATAGGTCTTGAATATTACAATAAAATAAAATCCTATGAATAAATGTTTTTGTCCGGAATTGAGCCAAAACTATAAGAGGACTCAATTGGAAATTTGTGTCCTTACATCGTTCGATGTGGAGGAAAGAATTTCTGAAGGAATTTAGATTGCAAGTCATTCCATGATGCAATCGAGTTTGGAGGTAAAGACCATAGCCGGGTCTTAGCCTTGTCCTTTAGAGAGAATGGAAAGAGTTTGAGGCGGATCACATCTTTTGTGCAAGTTTGATTACTGAAGGTCTCGCACGCCTCCTCAAATTCCCGGATGTGGAGATATGGCTTTTCTGATTCCATTCCATGGTATTTGGGAAGTATCTGGATCATCCCATTCCTAAAGAGAAATTTCCCTGCATTATACGGGAGTAAAATGCATCCCAGAGTGACAGTTCACTCGGTATATAAGATTTCTATCAAAGGGCGGTACGGGACCTCTTCCTCACCTGCGGCTACACTACCGTGTTGTGACATGGATCTCTCACTTGATGAATCTGTATCCTCACTTGGTATACTCAGAGCATGCTCTATGGTGTGTCCTAAAAGGGATGTCGGAGTGTTACTTACAATTGGGTGTGGAGGTGTGGGAGGTGGAACCCAAAATTGTGGCATGTTTGTAGTGTGAGGGCTATCGGGGTCGTACTCAACTATCGCATTTTTGTGAATGCTGGTTGGAGTATTTTGGGGAGTTAGAGTGAGTTCAGGATTTTGCATTAACAGGATTTTGAGAGATGAAGTATCTTTTTGTGCTTTTGGAATTTTTTTAAAATTTTTTTTGTGTTGAAGTTTTAGATTAACGGAATCTAACCTACGTCTACCTAATTCCCCGACAATGGCGCCAAAAACTTGACGCGACTAAGAATGTGTCTCTAAAGTGTGTTCTCTCTAGGCTCAAATGCAATCCTATCACATTAGTAATAAACCTGGTAAGTCGGGATTGTCTCCATAGGGAAATAGGACGAGAAAATTGTGACGGCGAAGGGACGGATGGTTAACTTAAATTCAACTCTAAGAAGAAGGAAAAGGTGATTTAAATGGGGAAACAACTAAAACTAAATGCAATTACACTAAATTACCAAGATGATTGATGATAATTAAACTAAAACTTGAACTATATGATGGGAAAAACAGGTCGGGAGTACACTCCCTCATCCCTAGTATATTGCTGGTATAAAACTAATCATAAATTTAAGTGATAAATCAGACCCAGACTTTAGTACTCCCAAGCATTACGTATATGAGGTTCAAGCCCGCACCATACGAAATCAGAGGATGAGTAAATAGGTAACACGATAACGACACTCGCATTGCATTCTAAAGCATCCTGGTTACCCTGAAGTAAATGAGATCCAAAGATCTACAAAGGTTGTGTTCGCTATGCAATACGATCATATTAAATCCTTAAATTTAGAGGATTAATTTTATACACGCGCAACTATCACATCGGATTGAGTTCATGCATTCCAACAATCAAGAATTTAGCTAGACATACTGAACCTAACTATGGATGAATTAACTATATCACATGTGAAAGAAATCATGATGGAAGTGTATTGAAGCATGCAAAGAATTATTATAAACCTAGAATTAGTTTGAATCGTGCAAGATGAATAGCATGCAAGAATAATAATAGAAAGAAGGAATCTTGAATTAAAACTTGAAATCAAACCCGAAAATAATCAATCTTGAATCACCAAACCAAAGTTATGTTCCTAGGGTATTCTCCTACTCTTCTCTCTATCAAAAACTGATCAAAACTATGTTTTCTAAGTCAATACAATGATACATGTACTTTTTAGAAGGAGTTGTTACATAATAGGATTCTTTGGACCAATCAGCATTAAGAGGCAAATTTACACATCAGACAACTCGAACCGGTTCGCAAGTACCCCAAACCGATTCGCCCCTGAACCGATTCACCCTGTGGTTCGGGGGAATTCGCTGGTTTTGGGTCTCTTTTCAACACTCAGAATACTTTCCACCTTCTCTTCCTTTCTTCTATGGATTTTTTTCAACTTCAAAGGGTCATAACTCCTTCACCGTGGCTCAAATTTGGGTTTTGTTTCTTCCAGTGTTCTCGTTGTTCCGGGCTCTTTAACTTTCCAGAGGGTCCACCGCTGAGATCAGGATGCAGAATTACAAAAATGCCCTTGAACTTGCCTCCCTAGCCTTTCTTTCATTGTTTCGATTTCTCTTTCGTACCGCTTGCATACTTTACCTATAAAACACATAAGAGAAACACAAAACACGAAATACTTACCAATGAAAGTTAGTATCATAATTACGAGTTAAATCCATATCAATTTCACCACTCGGGTTCACAAAGGTACCGAAATTAAGGGAAAAATATACAATATTTATTCCCGATCACTCCCTACTGTGGATTTTTTGTATCATTTCTTCAATGTCATCCCCTGCAATGCAGTGTAAATTGATTCCATTAAAGTTCCTTTTGAATAGTACTTTATCACAGATGATATATTGGGCGGACAGTCTGCGGAGAGTTGCTTGGTCTTTCTTTTTTGAGCCTTAGGGATACCTACCATATTTGAGGAGGCGCCAACTATCATAGTACCAGCAGTCAGCCATTTCATGATTTTCCTCCGTGATGAGCTCAATATGGTAACAGTGGGTTGGTTTATCTTCCTTTCAAACTGGGAAGGGGGCCATTGTTATTCCTTCGGGCATGTTAACTATAGAGGCTAAGGTAGCAAGGGAATCGGCTAGGTTATTCTTTGCCCGAGGTAGGTAGTGGAAGGTAATATCTTGGAATTGAGAGGCAAGCTACTCTAGGTGGGCATAGAAGGGTAAGAGTTTCTCGTCCTTGACTTTCCATTTTTTGAGAACTTAACCAGTGATGAGAGTTGAGTCCCCATAAACACCCAGGTATCGATCTCCTTTCTTGAGAGCGACTTTGAGGCCTATCGTACATTCCTCATATTCAGTCATGTTGTTGGTGCAGGAAAATCCAGCTAGATAGCAATAAGAGTGTGAGAGTCATCAGGGGCAATTAGGAGAATCCCAATGCGATACCATTTTATGTTGGCAGAGACATTGAAGAACATTTTCCATCTAAGGTTTTCTTGGGAGGTACAAAGGATATACTCATCTGGGAACTCAAAAATCCAGACGTCGGTTTCTTCTGTAGGGTAGTCAGCGAGATAGTCAGAGATGGATCTTCCTTTAATGGACTTTTGCATGACATACATAATATCAAATTTGTCTAGAAGCATCAACCAACGAGCCATTAGGCTGGACAAAGAAGGCTTTTCGAGTAAGTACTTGATAGGATCCATTCGGGATACAGTTTTATGGGAAAGGCCAACATGTAATGTCACATCTTTTGGGTGACCCAGACATGGGAGACGCACGCTTTTTCCAATGAATTGTAATTAACTTTGTACCTAGATAACTTTCGACTGGTGTAGTAGATGGCCCTCTCTTTGTAGGATTCTTCGAGGCATTGGGATAGCAAAACCCTAACTGCAGTATCTATAACAGTTAGGTATAGGAGTAGGGGACGATCAGGCTGCGATGACATGAGTACTGGAGGTCGGGTTAAGTATTATTTGATTTGATCAAAGGCTTCTTGGCAACCTTTATTACAAACCTAGATTGAATCCTCTCGGAGGAGTTTGAAAATTGGTTCATAGATAGGAGCCAATTGGCTAATGAACCGGCTAATGTACTGTAATTTCCCAAGGAATTATTGGATTTCTTTCTCTGTTTGGGTGGTAGCATCTCAAGTATAGCTTTTAGTTTGGCCGGATCTACTTCTATCCCTTTCTCTCTAACCATGAATCCAAAGAGTTTCCCTTTTGTAATGCCTAAGACATATTTACTAGGGTTGAGCTGCATCTGATATTGTCATAGTAGCTCGAAGAACTTCTGAAGAGCGGGAACATAACCCTTCCTAGTCTTAGACTTGATGATCATATCATCCACATAGACCTCGACTTCCTTGTGTATCAGATCATGAAAAATGGTTATGCCAGCCCTTTGATAGGTAGCTCCTGCATTTTTTGGACTGAATGGCATAATGGTGTAACAAAAGGTTTCCACGGTGTGATAAATGTGGTTTTCTCTTGGTGATCCGATGCATCTTGATCTGGTTATACCTGACAAACCCATCAACGAATGATTTCAGAGCCCTTGGATCGGTTGAGCTTTAAAGCTCCCAATGGAGCTGATCAAATGGGGATGAGGTTTTTGGTGGATCAAGGGTCAAAGATTAGGGGTTTTGAGGTACAAAGAAGAGAGAGGAGAGTGTTGGGGTCCATTCCAACACCTCCCCATCAGATTTTTAAGCTCTCTCTCTCTCCATTTCCAAGTTCCTCTCTCCATTTCCAACCATCCTCCACCTTGCCCAAGGTTCATAACTCCATTCCATACATTATTATAGCCATTTTCAAGATTGTAAGACCCATTTTAATCCTTTTCCAAGGAAGTATTGGGTTGAAGAAATGTTCTTGGAGATTTCAAGAGGAGTTGGTGCATTTCTCAGAGCTTTTGGAGTTTTCGGGGCTTTCAAGTCATTATTCTTAGTTTCTCCTCTTTAAATTCAAGATAGGGTTTTCCTCACCATGTTTTCAAGTTTAAAACCTAAACTATATGTTACAATGCATGCTAGAATGTAGATAATCTTGCAAAGTTATTTTCTAGTATGTTTATTTAAAGTTTTATTATGGAAAATTCAGGTTTTAAAGAAAACTAAAGTTATACGGGTTTTGAAGAACAAGCATCATTTTAATCTTGAAATATGATGGATACGAAAATAAAATATGATTTCTTGTTAATATCATGTTTAGAACTCATATTATGGGATTTCTAGGTTGAAATCCAATCTCACATGTGTAGAATCTTGTAATATATTAGTAGGGGACATCTAAACATGATAAATGAAGATAAAAATGAGTTTTACGATGAAATAAAATATTGATAAATTCAGCCCCTAAATATGTTATAAAGTGTTGATAAAATGAGGAAAAATGATGTTTAAGAGAACATATGATTATAAATCTTAAAGGGATATTTTGGTCAAATGGCCTTCAAAATATTAAATGTACTTCTTATTAAAGAAATATGAAGAAATGGGATTTTCTTGAACTAAAATGTAAAAGTATTGTTTTTGGACATAAAATGAGATTTTTTTATGTCATAATGATGAAAATATATTTTTCACAATGTGTTACAAAATAAATGGCAAAATGGTAATTTTGGAAAAATAGAGGGTCCTAGTGGTTAGACTTCCTCAACTGATCTTATTGGTCAATTTTGTGAAAAATGAATGAAATGAATAAAGTGACAGGAAAACTATGTGAAACGTAAATGTGAATAGTAACAATGATAAGAATGGAGAGACAATGTGGACATTTGATAAAATGTTAAAATACATTAATATGGACTGAGATGTAACCGCGATAAAATTAAAAAGGGTCCAAATCCCTGGGGTGAAAGACACAAAATCACTGCATAGAGCATATGGTAGCATAGTCGGTGGTGTGGGGCCCGTTAAATTACGCAGTAATTTGATAAATTTTGAGAAAAAGATAATGTTGATAACAATTGATGGAAATGGAAATAACTGAGGTTGTGCCTAGGAAATGTAAGAAAGAAAACCTAATGGAAATCATGTAATGGAGACTAGTGGAAAAAGATGATTAAATGGTCTCTAATTATGTGAAAAGTTAATGTAAAATGGGTAAGTGTGAGTATGAGCATATAGCTCGGGTTGTGTTACATGGTAGTTGCAATTATGCCCATTAAATGATAACGTTTTTGAAATTGCTAAAATAGGCGTTATATGTATAGTATTTTCTATAAAAATTTATTGCTCAGTCTTCTCTACCCTGCTGAGTGCTTTGCTCACCCCTACTTTTTATGTTAAAACCCCCACTCCCAGGTACCTCCGGTAAGGACATTGTCAAGGATGTTGATAAGGCTCTAGAGGGTACTATTAATCATCAAATCTCTACCATGGCATATACAAAAATTGTGTTTTTGGAAATATTAATTTATGGCACTTTAAATAATTTTTATTCTGGCCTTGGGTCATGTGTTTTAATAATACAGGAGTTTCATGGTTAATTTCCCTTATTATTAGCATTGATAGATTCAACGGAATTTTTCTAAATAAACCTTGCTAATTGACTTAATTACTTAAAGAGGCCACCCATTATAATATGTTTGATTACATTTCGTTCCTTATAAAAGGTGAAAATTAAAGGATTTTCTTAAATAATTGAATTGGACTTTCCCCCGCCCCCATAACACCTTGACTCAAGTGCAGGTTTACCTAACGGTAGCCCAAATCCGGAGCGGAGCATTACAATTGGTATCAGAGCATTAGGATCCTCATGTGTGATGGAGTGTTTTACGCTTTGTTAATACGTTTTCTTATGCGTTCCGTTGTAGTTTCTGCTTTCATTTTCATTACCGTTTCTATATTGAACTCTTATTTTAGTTTTATATGCCTACATATTGCGATAGTTCTAGTGGATTTGGGAACAACGAGCTCAGGCGCATGGAACAGGTCATGCGTCAGCTTACTGACTCCCCCTTTCAATAATAAAGAGATAACCGCAGCCTCTATATTAAAGGAGTTCAGAGTCTGAACCCACCGACCTTTAACGGGGCATCTGGCCTCGATGCTGCAGAGGAGTGGCTCGATGAGGTCACCAGGGTTATAGACATCCTTGATCTGCCAGCTGGGCACATAGTCAAGACAGCTACCTTTCAACTCACCGAGCAAGCTCAGCGTTGGTGGAGAGCGTACTTAATAAGCGTGATGGAGACCATAGATTGGGAAGGTTTCAGGGTTGCATTTCTGGACTGGTATTTCCCTCAGACATTCAATTATGCTAAGAAAGACGGGTTCCTTCATTTGATCCAGGGAAAGATGCCTGTCAATGAGTACCAAGTCAAGTTTGAGAGTTTGTCTTAGCATGTGGACGCGGTTCAAAAGGAGGAGATCGAGGAGATGAGGTTATTTGTCAAGGGCCTTAACCTTAGCATTCAGTGAATTATGGTTGGTTTGGATCTGCCAGACTTAAGGGCCACAGTTAAAAAGTCCATTAGGCTTGAGATTGAAGCATAGGATGGTAAGGCCATCCGTGAGAAGAAGTGGGAGACTATCGGATCCCAGGGTAATGGCCGTAAGAAGTTTAGGAGCAATGTTCGAGGCTTATTTTCAAAGCTTAAGGCCGTTATGGGTATTGGTTAATATTCTTCCCAATATACCAGTGATCAGAACCTTATAGCCCCTATTGAAAGGATGTGTTTTGCGTGCGAGTCCCTAGACCATTTCAATAGGGATATCCACAGAGAGCTTCTAGGAACCAGTAGGGTAGTCAGCAGACTATCAAGTATGTACCTGGCAGGAGTTTCAGTTACACAGGTCCCACTCAGCAGCAGTAACTTCTATCCAGTTATCATCAACCGATGATGCACAATGTGGATGATTCACGTCCTAGTCAGGGTCAAAGCAGTCGTGAGCAAGGTCAGGTGCCCATTGGGGGAGAGTAGTAGGTGTAACCCCAGACATTCTTATGTCATGTCCTAGTTTGTAACTCGTTCCGATGATTCATTGGCTATGCAAGGTATGATTCTATTATTCAGCACTTGGGTAAAGGCATTATTCGATCCAGTTGCATCGCATTCATTTATCTCAAGTTTTTTAGCATTCATCTTGGGTTTAGAGTTAGATCAATTTTACCCTCCTATCTTTATAGGACTTCCTATCAACGGAAGTATAGTTCTCGATAGGGTAGGTCGCAGTTGCGTGGTTGTGGCTGGAAATTATGTTCTAGAGTATGGTGTGACACCCCGCCTAGTAAAATACCCGGTGATCAGTCCTATACCAAATTAAAACAGGAATCCCAGTTGGTTCATCCTTAGCATCACTGTCAAAAATCTTTTTAAAACTTACTAACCACCTAGTATTTCAAAAAGCTGGTGCCAAATTTTATCTTATTAATTAAACCAAATAGTACATGTGGAAATAAATATAATCCATTCACACAACTGAATTAAATTAACTGAAATAATTAATTAAACAATTTGCCGAATAAACCATCGGCCACCAAAGTAAATAGTCCAATACAAGCACCCAACACCTGAATAAATAAATCTGAAAATTGTACGAAAAAGTCTCGGCGACATGCCCTAAGTAAACTGAAACTGATAGATGATTCCTACTCTAGGGAAGAATGAATGAGGCGTCTAATCCAATCTCCTGCTAGCATCCACATATGCCGCAGCTCCGTGTTCTTGGAATAGAATATCAATCCTGGCGTCCCTGTGGCTGGACACCTAAAAGATTTTGAAAATAGTTTTATAGCAAGGGTTAGAACCCAAAATATTTTAAAAATATTTAGCAAGTGATTTAACTGCAGTAATTTAAAATGCATGAATGCGCTTTATAATTAAGTTAGTGTCGCACTCTCTTAAGGACATTTTCACCCCCTCCACTAATGTGCACACCTACCAGTTACCTTAACTCCACCTAGTTGTACTACCCCGTCCAACTAGTCCTGGTATAAGCTCCCCTTGCCTTACTACTCTAACCCGAGTATTATGATTTATGAGTTATAAGTTATCTCACCAATTAACTTAATCAATTCCTTCTTAAATAATAGCATATAACTGTGTCACAAGTTATATAAAGTAAATACATCACATACTGTCTTCTTACCCGCATATAATATTTAATACCATTATAGACGTACCTTTACTAAAACAACCACACATATATATATGCACATCCATCCCTCCGAGTATACCCTCACCGGATGATTCCCTCTAAAGTTCTATCTTATTGGGTGTGCTCAAATAACCTAGTTACCCAAGTTGGAATCGCTCACCAACCTGGCCCAAAATATAAACGTAGTGGAGGTGGTCATATTCCTTCCCTGAAAGTGAGATAAATCCCTCACCCATATACCGGATGCTATGACCTGGGGATATACTCACCCTACTCCTCAAGCTAGGGGATTCACCCACATCGCGGAACTTCCCTTGATAGCACTAGAGTATAGAAATTAAATAAATATCTAATCACTGATATTTAATAGCACACACAATATATACACATATATATACTATCCCTACACAGTATATATATAAACCTCGGCTTTACCGTGTACTCAAAACCCGTAACACTAGCCTGAAATTTCCTGAGTCTCTGTCCCGACTCAACTTAATTAATTTTCTCACTTATTAATTTATCATCTTCCCGAGTCTATGGTCCGACTCTAATTTAATCAATTCACACATTAATATAATATTTTCTCCAAGTCTATGGTCCGGCTCTAATATAAATACTTTACACCTTAATTAATATAATAGTTTCCCGAGTCTATAATTCGACTCTAGTTAAATTAATTTACACATTAATTAATCTATTACCTTATGTCACTCAACCAACATACCCGGACTCGCTCACTTGACCCATAACTTAATATTTCCCGAGTCTATATTCCGACTACAAATTAATCTATTCCTCTAAATAATTAATTTAATACTTTGGTTTCACTTAACCAATATAACCGGACATCTTTCTTCGTCCCGTAAAATTTTCCAAGTCTTTAGACCCGACTATTACTTTATTTGGTTACATTCCCAATTAAATAAATTAACCTAACTTCACTCGCTAATGCCCCCGGACTCACCCACTCGGTCCATAATTAAATTTAATATGATTCGCCCAAAATTCTCACTTTAAGTCTCAACTCTTCACTTAAATTGTAAATTTCTAATAGCAATCTTTTGAGCCACTGGCTATTAATTTCTCTATAATTTTTCACCAATTAAAATTATACCCGAAAATCCAAAAAGAAAATAAGGGCGCAATTAGCAAACTGCTCGACCTGCCAAAGTTTTCCCATCGTCGATCGATCGATGGCCCTCGATCGATCGATCGATCATTCCGTGGCAACTCTTCTTCCCCACTGAATTCCACCATTAACGAGCTTTCAAGCTCTGTTTTTCCTAATTCATCCTTTGATCAAAATGGCATAATCTTTAAACCCTCTATTAAACTGATTTACGACATGGATACAACCATAACAACCCTTTATCTCTACCACAAATCATTTACTCACGAATTGGGTTTTTTCATAAATATCAATTAACTTTGTTCTACAATTCCAATTCCAAATTCAAATTCCACCATTTTATATTCTTGGTTTCTCATTCAAATCAGATATCTATACTCAGAGATATATAACACACCTAAATTCTTACTTTGAATCTCATTCAAGTTTTCCATTAACAAAACCCCATTTTTACCCATTTATACCCAAAAATGAATTTTTAATTTACACATCACTAAAATATGAATTGGATATCACAATTTTAAACATTACAACAAGTTAACCACTTGCCTGGAATTGTTCGTAGGGTCTGATTCGTTGGTGTAGAGAATGGTTGATGAAGAACACCCCAATTAGTCCCTTAATTTGGCTCCAAAAGACCCCCAATTGGCTTCTTGATTAACTTCCTCTAATCCCCTCTCAAACCCTAAGTTTAGAATTTTCTATCTGCCGTTCACTAGTCCCTCAATTAGGTTTAAAACCCTTAATGTCGTTTTTGGCCATATGGACCTAATTAAAATAGCCAAAATCACCCCGTGTGGGCCCGACTATGCCCAAAAATACCTCGAGACCAAATTACTACCCCTGGGCCCTTTTTTTAACTATCTCCACCCATCCGGACTCAACAACGCACTCTGAATTGTCATCCAAAATACTTTTTGACATTTCCAAATTTCGACCTCAAAATGCAACACATTAATTTGGACAATTTAACTTAAAGTCGCCAATTATAAATAATTCTTCCCACTAAATAAATTCTCCAAATCATAAATTTAAGTTTCTCCAATTTAAATATTTTTATAACTCCCAAAAATAATTAAATATTAAATCCTCAAAGTTACGGGGTATTACATATGGCTTGATTCTTAGGGACATGAATAGGTTTGAGGTGATCCTCGGTATGGATTGGCTACCGTTATTTGATGCTACCATCAAATTCCATCGGCATAGTGTCTCTCCCAGATGGATCTTGCCTTCATTTCAGTCGCGAGAAGTATGTGGGTTGTCCTTATAATTTTTCTACCGTACGAGTGCAGAAGAGGTATTTCGGTTAGTTAAGTAGTGTGGTGGGTCAGGAGGAGCCAGATCGTACGTTATTAGTTTATCTAATGGTGCGAGAGTTTCTTAATGTATTCCCCGATGATCTTCCTAATTTACCCCCACACCGGGAGGTGGACTTCGCTATAGAGGTGCATCAGGACATATCGCTTATCTTTATACCACCTCATAGGATGGCTTTGGTGGAATTACAGAAGTTAAGGGTTTAGTTGGAAGAATTAACTAGAAAGGGTTTCATTTGTCCCAGTGTATCCTCTTGGGGAGATCAAATCCTCTTTTCCAAAAAAAAGGACAAGTTCCTACGACTTCGTATCAATTATAAGCAGCTGAACAGGTTAACTGTTAATAATAAGTACCATATTCCCCATATCGATGATTTATTCAGCCAGTTATATGGGTTGTTAAGGTTTTCAAAGATTGACTTTCGGTCCGGGTACCATAAGTTACGTGTTAGAGAGGAAGACATTCCTAAGATAGTGTTTTGGATGTGGTATGGGCATTATAAGTTCTTAGTGATTCCCTTCAGGTTGACGAATGCCTCTCCAACGTTCATGAATTTGATAAATCGTATCCATCATTCGTATTTAGATCGGTTTGTCGTGGTATTTTGGATGATTTTTTGGTCTACTCAGCTTTGGATGTGGACCATGAGGAGCACCTTAGCACGATGCAGTAAATGCTCAGGGAGAATCAATTTTTCTCCAAATTCAGCAGGTGCGAGTTTTGGATGAATGATGTCAAGTTTCTTGGCCATGTAATTTCTGGTGAGGTATTTTTCATTAATCCATCCAAGGTCGAGGCCTTTCTGAGTTGGGATAGGCTGAATACAGTTATGAAGGTGCAAAGTTTTCGGACTACTAGAGATTTGTGAAGCGAATAGTCAGAGGATGACTAATCGTCTTTTCAAGAGTTGAAGGTTAGGTTAACTTTAGTGCTTATTCTTATCCCAGAACGAGGCAAGATTTATACCGTGTACTCTGATGCTTTCGGATCATGTCTCGATGCAGTGTTGATGCAGAATGGTCAGGTGGTTGCTTATGCATCCTGTCAGTTTAAGGTGCATGAGAGGAACTACTCCACCCACGACTTGGAGTTATCCATGATGGTGTTTGTGCTAAAGATCTAGAGATACTACCTATACGGTGAACGATTTGAGTCATATAAGAATCATAAAAGACTGCGGTACATTTTCATTCAGCGGGATATAAATTTTCATCATAGGAGATGGATTAAGTTGATGGAAGACTATAACTTTTCCTAGGAGTATTATCCCGTCAAGGACCATGTGGTGGCAGATGCTCTTATTCGAAAGTCTGGGCTAACTTTAGCAACAATGAAGTGTTACCTAGCGAATATGTTCGGAGGGTTACATAAGTTCGACTTGCATGTCCAGCGGGGTTGTAATAGGGCATATCTTTGGGGAGTTATAACTAGATCGCTCATTCAACATAAGGTGTTGAAAGCTCAGTCTTACGATCCTGAATTTTCCCATTAATGTAATCGCATCCAAAGTGGTTAGGTGCTCAACACTCTTACTATGTAAAAGGATGTGGGTGTGAAATATAATTGAAGGTTGATTGTTCCAGTCAGCAATGAACTTCAGGATGAGGTCATGACGGAGGCATATCACCCACGCTTCAACATACATCCCGGTGTCACTAAGATGTATAAAGACCTATGCAGAGATTTCAGGTGATCCGGTATGAAGAGGTGATCCGGTATGAAGAGAGATATGGAATTATATGTGTCGAAGTGTTATACTTTCTAGCAGGTAAAGGTAGAGAACACAAAGTAGGCGGGGTTGTTGCATCCACTACCAGTGGCACAATGGAAGTGGGAGCACATTACGATGGAATTTTTCACAGTTTTATCACGGTCTAAACGTGGTCATGATGCAGTCTGGGTTATAGTGGATCGGCTTACAAATTTAGTACATTTTTTTTATTAGGGTCACGAACAGTGTGGCTAAGTTGGCAAGGTTGTATGTTCGAGAGATAGTCCGTCTCCATGGCGTCCCACTATCGATTGTCTCGGACAGGGATCCCTAGTTTGTATCTCGATTTTGGAGGAAGATTCAGTAGTAATTGGGTACCGATTTGAATATGATTACAACTTAGCATCTTGAAAAAGATGGGAAGTCAGAACGGACCATTCAGATTCTGGAGGATACGTTGAGGGCTTGTGTGCTTAATTTCCTGGGTAGTTAGGCGGAGAATCTACACCTAGCAAAATTTCCCTACAATAATAGTTATCAGGCCAACATTGGTATGACCAACATTTTTATGCTCTCTCTCCCCATTTCCAAGTTCCTCCCTCTATTTCCAGCCTTCCTCCACCTTCCCCAAGGTTCATACCTCCATTCACTCATTTCAAGCCTTTTTCAAGGAAAAAGTTGGGTTGAAGAATTGTTCTTGGAGCTTTCAAGAGGGGTTGGTGCATTTCTTGGATCTTTTGGAGTTTTAGGATCTTTTGAGTCATCATTCTTAGTTTCTCCTCTTCAAATTCAAGGTATGAGTTTTCTCATTATATTTTCCAGTTTAAAACCTAAGTTGCATGCTAAAATTTAGATAATCTTGCAAAGTTATTTTTTAGTATGTTTATTTAAAATTTTCTTACAAAAAATGAAAGTTTTAAAGAAAACTAAACTTAAATGGGTTTTGAAGAACAAGCATCATTTTAATCTTGAAATTTGATGAATATGAAAATGAAATATGTTTTCATGTTAATATCATGTTTAGAACTTATATTATGGGATTTTTAGGTTGAAATCCAACCTCATATGTGTATAATCTTGTAGTATGTTAGTAGAGGACATATAGACATGATAACTGGAGATTTAAATGAGTTTCGAGATGAAATAAGAAAGTTGATAAATTCAGCCCCTAAATATGTAGTAAAATGTTGACAAAATGAGGAAAAATGATGTTTAAGACAACATATGATCATAAGGCTTAAAGGGACATTTTGGTAAAATGGCCTTCAAAATATTAAATGTATTTCTTGTTAAATAAATATGAAGAAATGGGATTTTCTTGAACTAAAATGATAAAGTGTGGTTTTTGGACATAAAATGAGAAATTTTTTATGTCATAATGATGAAATATGTTTTTCACAATGTGTTGCAAAATAAATGGCAAAATGATAATTTTGGAAAAATAGAGGGTTCTAGTGGTTGGACTTCCTCAATTAACCTTATTGGTCAGTTTTATGAAAAATGAATGAAATGAATAAAGTGGCATGAAAACGGTGTGAAACATAAATGTGAATTGGAACAATGATAAGAACAGTGAGATTATGTGGACATTTGATAAATTGTTAAAACTGATTAATATGGACTCCGATGCAACTGGGAAAGAATTAACCTGGGCTCTGGGGTGAAAGACCCAAAATCATTGGCCAGCAAATATAGTAGCCTAGCTAGCGGTGTGGAGCCCGTTAAAGTACGCAGTTATTTAGTAAATTTCGAGAAAAATATGATGTTGATAACGGAATGATGGAAATGGAAATAACTAAGGTTGTGCCTAGGAAATGTAAGAAAGATAACCTAAAGGAAATCGTGTAATCGAGATTAGGGGAATAAGATGTTTAAAATGTCTGTAATTATGTGAAAAGTTGATGTACAATGGGTAAGTGTGAATATGAGCATATAGCTCGGGTTGTGTTACATGGTAGTTGCAATAATGCCCGTTAAATGATAATGTTTTTGGAATCACTAAAATAGTCGTTATATGTATAGTATTTTCTATAAAAATGTATTGCTTAGTACTCCCCACGATGCTGAGCCCTTTGATCACCCTTACTTTTTATGTTAAAAACCCCACCCCGGGTACCTTTGGTAGGGATGTTGGCAAGGACGTTGATAAAGCTTCAGAGGATGCTAGTCGTTATTAGAGCTCTGCCATGGTATTTGCAAAAATTGTGTTTTGTGACATTTAAATTTATGGCACTTTAAACAATCTTTTATTCCGGCCTTGGGCCATGTGTTGTAATAATACAGGAGTTTCATAGTTTATTTCCCTTATTATTGGCATTGTTGGATTCAACGGAATTTTCGTAAATAAATCTTGCTAATTAACTTAATTACTTAAAGCGGCAGCCCATTTCTTAAATTAAAACCTGTTTAATTCCATTCCATTCCTTATAAAATGGTGAAAATTAAAGGATTTCCTTAAATAATTGAATTAGACTTTCCCCCTCCCCCTTTAACACCTTGACTTGGGTGAAGGTTGACCCTACGGTAGCCCAAATTTGGGTCGGGACATTACAACTCTCATGTGGTGGCTCAAATATCCCAGAAGGGAAACTTGCCAATAGATTTGCCGAAGCCTAACTCTTCATCGCTCGAGTAACCACTCACTTCAAGTCATACTCTGAGAGGATAAGGAACCACCTTGTTGCCCTCCCAATTAAAATCGTTTGTGCTGATAAAAATTTAATGGGATCACATCTTATCACAATATGAATAGTAAAAGATAGCATATAATGTCTAAGTTTTTTAGCAACAAACACGAAAGACAAACAATGCCTTGCAATGCTAGCATAACTTTTTTTGGACCCTGAATGATTCTAGTTAGATAGTAGATGGGTCTTTCTTGTCCGTCAATCTCCAGTGCCAATAATTCGTCAATAGACCTCGTTGGGGAAGTAAGGTAAAGCTGTAACGGTACACCATCCCTTGGAGAAATCATAGTTTGTGGGGGAGTGAGTAACTTTTTGATCTCGCCAAAAACTTCTTGGTGAGGTTCCTCCTTTTTAAACTCCGTGATCTTATGCAACAGGTCCATCAAAGGATGAGAAATCTCAGCTAATCTTGGCATAAATTTTCTTAGGTAGGAGACCTTACCAAGGAACCACTTGATCTCCTTCATTGTTATTGGGTAAAGAATGTCAAGAATAGTCTTATGCTTGTCTTGGTCCATCTGAACTCCATGGAGATCCACCAGAAAGCCCAAAAATTTTCCACTTATGATACCAAAGGCACATTTGAGTGGGTTCGTCTCTAACTTATACTTCTTACAACTGTTGAAATGCCTCCTGAGTTTAATCAAGTAAGAGACCTCCTTGCCTTGATAACTAGATCACATACATAGAAGTCCAAAATGTCATGAAATAAATCATAGAACATATCCATCATCGTTCTTTGATAGGTTGCCCTAAAAAATTTCAACCCAAACAGTATGACATTGTACGTAAAATTACCCAATGGAGTCTTGAATGTTGTCTTCTATGCATCAGTTGGATCCATCTTAATCTGGTTATTGCCCGCATACCCATCCATAAAGTTTTACATCTCGTGGCCAACCGTTGAATCTATCAATCTATGAATAGAGGGATGAGGGAACTCATCTTTAGGCAACTTTATTGAGATATCTAATTGGATATTGGCTTGGCCAAATAAGGCCAGCTATTAATAACCCTTGCACCTCCTCCTTGATCTTGAGATATAACTCTGGTTTGTATGTTCTGGTTGCCTACTTAACTAGTATGGTTTAAGGCATAATGATAACTTTATGGAAACTCACCTCTTGGTCTAACCCCACCATCTTTGTGTGCTTCCATGTAAAAATATCTTTGTACTCCCGAATAAGATCAATCACCCCTATCTTCTTCTCAGCATCCAGGTCCTTCTAAATGAAAATTGACCTTTGATCTTCTACAACCTCAGCTAATTGAATTTTCTCCAACTCTTGCACTTGCAACTTTGGGTGATCGTTTATACACTTTGGTTCATCTTCAATCTCCTCAACAAACTTATGAATGTTAGAATGATTAATTGCAAGACATTGCCCTTGATTATCCACCAGGAAACATTTATATTCTGGGTCAGCCTCCTCTTCAGCTCCTTCGTCTGCTCGCGTACACCTTCATAGGTGATATACCATCCTTCCATCTTCCAGTTGTACCTTCTTGCACTGGCAATTGGGTGAGGCAATCGCCTTCCTCTTCTAGTCCTTCTCAACTTCCTCTAAACTTTCCACAAAAAATCTTCTAAGGATGCTTTGTCGCCTTACCTCATGCTCTATCGGGTCAATCCTTGGCCTCTTATATCTCTTAATTGTTTGGAGATAGTTTGGGGCTTAGGAATGATGTTGTGCGCCTCCTCAACCCTTTGACATGATTTTTCCCTTGTTCAACGTGGTTTCTCACTGGCCCCAACCTTTCTTTGATCGAGGGGACTCTGACTTCCTCCATACACCGTGTTAGAATGCACGCATCCTCTGTATGCCCGATGTAAAATGTAATATCCAATAAGTGTGCCTCCTCTTGGGCAAACGATTTCTTTATTACTCGGATCCCTATCTTTGTTCCCTTGACGTTAGCTTTGGCACATTGGTAATACGTAGAGGTAACTAAGCCATGGTTGTACATCCACACCCTTCCCATTAAAAGGTGGTATGAAGTGGCACTCTCTATAACATGGAATTTTATGTATGATGTGAGATTCCCCATCACAATCCCAATATTCACATAACTAATGGACTTTGAAATCTGGTTATCGTAACTAGAAATTTCCAATGGCATTGGTATCCACCTTGACTTAGAGATATTAATTGCATTAAAAGAGCTAATATGCAAGTTATTTATAGAGGCACCCCCATCCATAAAAGCTCTATCAAAGCTTACCCTATTCACACTTGTTGTGACATATAACGATCGGTTGTGGGGAAACTTCACTTCTCTGTCGGCATCAGAGAACGTTATCTTAGACATAAACTTCCTTACTATCTTAGCCATTGGACCCCTCCATCTCAATGAGGGAATTGCATTTTTCTTCACAATATCCAATGCTGCATGAATGGTCTCAAGTCTACTTTCCCGAGGCATTCCCACTTAGTCGAAGAACCATGCAAATTTTGGGGACTGCGACACAACTTAATACTCTAATTTGGGTTCCACCACATAGCCTTCCACATTGTACATTTCCTCCTTATCCCTGGTACTTACTTCATCGTAGGCAATAACTACATTTTCCATTCCAACTATGCAATCTTCTTATGTTGCTTCAAACTCCTTATTTTCTCTTCTCAATTCGTTCACACGATCTTCAACCTCCTTGTCATAAGCTATCACCAAATTTTCTCCATGGACTGGTAATGGATTATTGTTGACGTCTGCCTGGGGCATTTATAGTGTGCCCGCTAACAAATGCTTGTTAATAATCCTCCTCAACGTAAAATATGAGTTAGTTGGGTAGAAAACATGCCAATACTTAGGATTAACTTGAACATCTGGTCATGGTTCATTTTTTGGATCATCCTTAGGCTCGTAGGCTACCCCTCCACGAAGCATGGCATTATAACAGCTAATGGCATTCTGAATTATGCAAGGCAACTGTAGGGGATCTTCTCTGTCTCTCCCAAACTTTCTCTTGTTGTCTTTCCTCTGTCCTCTCCCAACTTTTGTTCCCCAATTTGCATAATCCACCCGTGGATCTTGGCCTCTTCTGTCCCCAATTTGTGGTCTAAACATTAGAGGGGTCACGATTGGATTTGGGCGGACAATCAATAATATATTTCACAATGATTTCAAGAAGGTCGCAAATGTTACATCACTTGTTTCATTTATCAAATGGAAAATATATTCGGGGAGCAAACCTTCCGCATAAAGTTTAACCGACTTGGATTCCTTGGTCCCCTCTCTCATACGAAGAGACCTTTCTTTTAACCTCTGTATGTATTCTACCACCTCTTCCCCCGATCATTACTTTTCCGGTTCAAGCTGGGTCAGACTGAACTCATTTTCAGGTAAGAAGAACTTTTAAACAAATACGACATGCATATCCTCCCTAGTGGCCACACTTCATGGAGCTAAGTGTGAGCACCACGTTTAAGCTTTGCCTATAAAGGATTTAGAGAACTCCCTCAAACACAACTTTTTGCTATTATAGTGAGCACCTAAGTGCTCCCCGAATCTCATAATATTCTCCTTCTGATTCCCCCCTTCGTGTACTTCTCAATATATAGGGGTAATGTAATTCTTAGGATATAGTCATCGTTTAACTTATCTAGGTAAAAAGTATGAAAATCATCATATTTTGAGGTAGTCTGTGAAGAAGTTGTCATCATCTTTAATATTTCCTTATTTATTTCTTCAACAGTCAACGAAATCGAGGCCACTGCCCCTGTTACTATAACATTTGATTGAGCGACCATAGGTGTAGCATGAACTGCTATAGGTTTTCCCACGATAGGTGTAACGGTGGAAATAACTGCAGAAGAAACTTCGCTCAAAGGAACTACAGTGGGTGCTATAGGAGTAACAATGAACTGGGATCCATGGTTATCCCAAAAGTCGTCTTGGATGTTAGCGTCTGTAGAAACTCCATGAACTTCTCCATCAGATGAGCCATCTCATTTGGTGCCACCACTGTGCTCGTGGAAGCATGCGTCACCGTAGCAACTTCTATGACAATTGGAATATGGGGAACCTCCACCCAAGGCACCCCATCTCTGTGAACCTCGTTCTCCCTCGTTTCTTATTTATCCCTTTGTTGGATCTCATCAAAATTGAGAGCCCATGTAACGTTATCTTGAGACATTTGCTAAAATAATACCTCCCCAGCGGAGTCGCCAAATATAAGAGGGTTTCCTCTTGATGCTGGGGTGCTTGAATACAAACTGAGGCGTAACGTTCATTAATTGACGACAAATTACTAACAAATATGCTATGAACAATGATGAGAGGAACTCAGATGAAATAGAACCAAACGCTTTGATATACGCTCACAAAACACTCGTGTATAACTCAATAATAAATGAACATTTGAAACAACTAGCTAGAGGGAGAGAGAAGCAAGCACTCTTAGATACACCTTAGGCGGGAAGCTTAAACACTAAAGCCTTGGAAAACACGTGTCACAACTCAATAAATGCTTAGGTTATTGGTGGGAAAGCTTGAACAAAGTGTATTAATGGTGGATGATAAATGCCTTGGTTTTGTAAAAAATCTCTCTCTCATATCTGGTAATCTGATCATAATAAAGATCATAATCCCTTTTTCTCATGGAGTGGTTGGTGTATCTATATAGTCAGTCCCGACTCGAGCGTAATCTCAAGCTTAATAAATGCAAAAGACAACCCTTGTACCTTTACATCACTAGAATTTTATGTGAAGATATGACAGCGTGTCCCTCCGTCATTGATATTAAATGCCAACATATAGCTTTCGTGACCAACTATGTATCTGGCAGCTATCACAATAGTGGTAATCTACCAAACTAACTGACTTCCCCCAAACCACAACAGATTGGATTGGAAATTTGGCAGGTCACGCGTAATGTCATTCAAGGAAAATGTTACTGTTGGTAAAAGACTGATTGGCACTAGACCTAATGAGTGATGAGGCTCTTGGTTTCTCACATGATGCTTTCTTATGTTATCCTCCCATTGGTGTTTTATCAAGTGTGGCTAGAGTGGCTAAGTCACGTCTTTGAATTTCCTTGCTTGTTGATAGGTGGTACACCTCGAGACAAACCCTGCAATGTCTCTCTTCATTCCGCCTTGGTGACAGCACAACACGTCACACTTCTTCCAATAATAGTCCAATCATATTATATTTTGGATTATTATTTTTGGGAATGTTGCTAAGGATGAATTCACTTCGTCGTTTTTCCATGACACAAGTTGAATGATTCCATTCTTCACCTATATTATGAACATGGGCACACACTTCACAGAGTTGAAAGATACACCATAGAGCAATGGATTGGAAATTTATCAAACAGAGTAATCAACACTAGGGAGCAGTACACAGGATATTATGCCACAGAGTCCAGTTCTAACTCCAACACTAAAGGGATCCTCTTGTGCTCGTATACTAAATATAAAGTATATTAACTATTTGTTACTCGTTGATATCATTGAACCTAAATGCTACGATGAATCATGTCAAGTAGGGGAATCAAGAAAGTGGGAGATTGTAATGGAAGAGGAGATGAAGTCCCTCATTTCAAACTAGACATGGGATTCAACTGAGTTTCCTATGGGGAAAGAAGGCTCTACACAACAAATGGGTATATCGAGTGAAGGAGGAACATAATGGTTCCAAAAGTACAAGGCAATGCTTGTGGTCAAAGTCTTTCAATAGAAGAAAGGAATTGACTACACATATATTTTTTCAATGGTTATGAAACTGAATACCATCCGATCATTTTTTAAAATTATTGCGTCGGAGAGTTTCCACCTTCAGTGGTTAGATGTCAAAACTTTTTTCCTCCATAATGACCTAAAGGAGGAGATATGCATTCAACAAGCATAGGGTTTCGCAGGCAAGGAGAACCTGGTATGCAAACTGAAGAAGAGTCTATACAGTTTGAAGTAAGCCCAGTGGCAGTGGTACATAAAGTTTGATGAGTTTATGAATAAAAATGTCTACTTCAAGTGGAACGCTGACTACTGATGTTACTTCAAGATGTTTTAGTCCAACTACATTATACTGCTTCTATATGTTGATGACATGTTAGTGACGGGCTTAGATATGGATGAAATCAGAAATTTGAAGAAGTAATTATCAAGTGAGTTTGACATAAAGGACTTGGTCGCACCAAAGAAAATTCTTAGGATAGGGATCAATAGAAATAAGAAAAAAGGTACTCTGTAGTTGTATCAAGTAGAGTACATCATCCGTGTCTTGCGGAGGTATGGAAGATGTTAAAGCTGTTAGCACATCATTGTCTAGTCACTTTCGAATATCCAAGGACCAGTCACCTTAGATGGGGAATGAGAAGAACTTCATGACTAAGGTTTCATATGCCTTGGCCATAGAAGGTTTGATGTATGCCATAGTCTACATGAGATAAGTTATAACTCATGGAGTGGGAGCAGTGAGCAGGTTCATGACCAATCCTGGAAAGTATCATTGTAAAGAAGTGAAGTGGATACTCAGGTTATAGGGGGATTGAAGGTAATATCTGAATTAAAGAGAGCTTCCCCGATTAATAGAAAAGAGTTAAGAGAAGGAAGAAGCATGAGGGCAGTGAAGCAACTCAATAATTGAGCTCAGCGAGGAGACTTACAGAGAGAACTCATCTTTATCTTCAGTTTTTACTTAGTCAAATTGTATATTTTTTAATTACGTTGATTATAAGATGTTACGATTGTAATCTTGAGTTCTAGATCAAATGGTACTCGCGAGAGACCAGGCCTGATAGGGCTTGGGAGAACTTACATGCTCTAAGAAATTACCTCGTCGTGGGAACTTTAGAGGGACTTAGTTTGGAGGATTGAGAAGTGAGGTAGCGTTAAGGCTTGTCTTAACCATTTTAGATACACTTGGTAAAACACCAAGAGACCATTTTTCGTGGGAGCTTGTACAGAGTAACCTTGAGTTCCATTGTATATTGAGCCTTGATCCAGACAACCCTCTACCAAATGTCATATATACTTTAAGTGATGCTACTAGCCTCCTACCCACTATATAATCCGAACTTGACTAAACCACTGTGGTATTGGGGCTATCAGACAGTTTGGTAAGCCACCAATGTTGTGACAGTCCTCTGATGTATAGTTGGTAGCCAAAAGGCTTGTATTGGCCTTTAATGATTATGACGTAGGGTGTGCGACCCATCAGGGATTTAATGCTTGTGGCTTAAAGTGTGAGAGGAATGTCTTTCACATTAATGAGGATTGAGAAATCTCGAGAACGGTGCAGGCCTATTTATTGGCCTCAAAAACTTCGAAAAGGGGGGAGTTCTTTATAGAGAGAGAACACATTGAGAGCAAAGAAATTATTGCAAACCAGAGTTTATCCACCCACCATTGACATTTGTTATGAAGCTTTTATTAGCTAACTAAGGAGATATTGGAAGTTTTTGGTGTGTTGGATGCCTGCCAAGGTGTATCTAGGGTTCTTACTTCTCTATCCCTTTGAAGGAGTTGTTTTTGAAGTTCTTTTTTTATTATTATTATTTGAGTTATACATGAGAGATTTGTGAGTCCAATCTGAGTGTTAATTGTATATAATATTGTGTGTTGATTTGTGATAGTTGAGGACATTTAGGTTACTATTTTTCACTTTATCTATAGGGATTACACCTTTGTTTCTATTATCATACTTCAAGCCTTCAGGGGGACTACCCTCTTACATTTAGCAACTCTGCTGGGGAGGCATTCTTCTAAAAGGTATGGTGCAAGATAACGTTAACCGGGTACTTGACTTTGATGCTATTCAGAGGAACAAGCGTTGAGGGAGCTTGAGACCTCCAGAAATGCAGTGTCTCAGGTGGAGGTTCCCCAAGTCCAAACGACACTTGGAGTCCCAACGATTACACAGGTTTCCACTAGCGTTGTGATGGGACTAACACAAATGGCCCTTCGGATGGGTAAATTTTTAGATTTTTGCAGACTCACGGGGCAGCAACGACTTTTGAGGAAGGAATAGACCCCAGCTCTTTCGTCACTCCAATGGAGGATATGATATCCCCATCGAGTGTAGCTCCAATGAGGGCAGTCCCCATCCCTATTCCAATGGTGCGTTCTCCAACTGTGACCAGTGTTCCACCCGTGGTCCCTCAGCCCAGTGTCCTAACGACTGAGAAGGCTCCTCCATATTCCTTAGAGGAAATGAGAAAGGAGATGTAAAAAGAGATGTTGAAGATGATAACAGCTTCCTCGTATTCAATTAGTGAGGTACCATCAGTATGTGACAATTTTCGTACTCCTTAACCAAACGAGTACAATGAGGAACCTTACCCCATACCACCAATCTTTGACAAATACACGGGGAAAGGAGGGAACCCAAAGGAGCATATCGATAGGTTTATGGAGCATTTGGGAGCTCATTGCAATAATAAGAAGTTACGTCTGAGGCAGTTTTCTAAATCCTTTACTAATAAATTATACACCTAGTACTCTCACCTGGCATCGTACAGTGTCTTAACGTGGGAGGAGATGAACATTTTGTTTATCCAGAAGTTCTTTCTGGCATAGGATGAATTTACACTGACACGGCTGGGTAGGGAGAAGCAACAACCAGGAGAAGAAGTGGTGGCATATATCCGAAGGTTCGGGGAAAGGTCACTCGATGTGAGGGAGGAGACCAAGGAGTCCAAGTTTTTTCAGATTTATACTGAAGGCTTGCTCTCAAAGTACAACTGCCATCTTATAAATGAGATGCGTCAAGAAACTTTTACGGCATTCTTAAAAGTTGGGAGAGACATCTCGTTGGTGGTACGCCCAAGCCCAATCGTGGTGCCTATGATGTTAGGGCAATAAGTATAGCTCGTTGTAGTACAGGGCCATCCCCCACGAGTGGGTTATGCAGATGGAAGAGAAGAAGATGTCAAGCAATCGAAGAAGGACAACAAGAGGAAGTTCGGTAGAGACCGAGAGGACCCACCAACATTGCCTTGCATCGTTGAGGAGGCAGTTAGCTGCTATAATGCCATGTTGTAAGGGGGGATAGTCTTGCACCTAAGGATGGTCCAGCAACGGAGCCAGAAAAATAAGTGAGATCTAACCCCAAGTACTGCCAAATCCATTGGAATATTGGTCATCCAATGGCGTCATGTTTCACGTTGAGGAAAATCATCAACAAGCATGTGAAGGTAGGGACTTTGCAGATCCCTCAAGGGAACGTCAACAATGACCCAATACACATGCAGTAAACCTAGTAGTGGCATATGACGAAGAAGCTGAAAGGGAAGCAATAGAGTTGACGTTAGAGTAGGAAAAGTTTGAGGAAGCCCTAGAAGATTGCATAGGGGGGATGGCTAATGTTTTGATACCTTATGACAAAGAAAGTGTGAGGGATGTAAAGGAAGTATACAACCTTGACAATAAGGAGATAGATCAAGAGCTGGAGTACCAGGATGTGTCGTAGTCACCCAAGTTCACATAGTTCTTTGATCAAGTGAGAATGACCAAGGAGAGCAGGCTGGAGATAACTCAGGCAATTTTAAACATTGCACGGAAGAATGTTATTCCATCACTGAGATGGAAAGAGCCCATTACTAGGCTGGTGAGGAAATTTTTATCTGAAGTGAATTTATCTAATGTCGATAGAGCTATGAGGTTCCCTCATAACATACCCCTATACATAACATCAAGCATTAACAGGGTGAGTTTTACGAGAGCACTGATGGATGGGGGAGATTCATAAATATCATGCCTATCAACTCATTTTATGCATCCAACTTCTCTGAGGTAAGGTTGATACCAATGCCTTTAGTGATTTGTGGTTATGATAACCAGTCTTTCAAATTAATTGAGTATGTGAACATACAGATAATGATGTGGAATCTCAATTCACATATTAAATTCCATATGATTGAGAGTGCTACTTCCTACCATCTCTTTATAGGAAGGGTCTAGATGAAAAACTGTGGTTTAGTTCCTTCAACGTATCACGAATATGCCAAGGAAAATGTGAAGGGGACTGAGATCGTTATACGGCTAACTAAGAAACTGTTTACATACGAAGAGTCTCATCTAGTTATTGTTGTATTTTACATTGAGCTAGAAAAAGATGCATGAGTCCTTACGCGATGCATGGAGGGTATCAAAGTTCCCTCTATTAGAGAAAGAATGGGGCCCATGAATGGTCAAAGCGATGAAGGAGCAAGCATGAGGAAAGGAGTTAAGGATGTCAACAATGCAAATCCCAAACCTCAAAATATCTCTAAGCAATTGAGAGATAGGATGAGGCGCACGATTGATCCGATAAAGTATGAGGTCAAATGACAGAGCGTATTGAGTAGATGCTTAGGAGAAAGGCTAGTAGAATCTTCGAGAGAGAAAAAGGAAGGCAGCTGCATCGGTCAACTATCAATGTAAGAAGGTACATATAAAGGACGAAAGGGTGGTCTATCACCTTTGAAGGCGTGAGCGAGCAGTCGAAAGAGCTATTTAAGAGGCTAGTGAGGCAGTTAGACCGAAGTATGAGTGTTTTATGGTGGATAATCAAGGGAAATACATGGTCATAGACAACTCCAACATCGAGGAATTTTTGGAGTAAGTGGAGGATGAGCCAGAATGTATAATGGATTGCCCAAAACTACGGGTACAAGAGCTGAAATAGATTGATCTAGCTGAAGAAGGAGAAGATTCAAAGCCCATTTGTATTTCAAAGGATCTAAGAGTAGAGAAAAGAAGGGCCCTGATTTAGCTGATTTTAAAATACAAACACATCTTTGTGTGGAAGTACACAGAGATGAAGGGGTTGGATGAGGAGGTAAGTTGCCATAAGCTGAACGTTATGCTTTCAGCCATACTAGTGAAGTAACCTACATGAACTTACAAGTTAGAGTTAAATCTGAAGATTAAGGAGGAGGCCCAACGGCGGTTAGCAGCAAGGTTTATCAAACCGATCCAATACCCACTTTGATTGCTAGAATTATTCCAGTGGAAAAGAAGGATAAAAAATAGATACGTATTTGCGTAGACTTTAGATATTTGAACTAAGCTTACTCAAAGGATGAGTTCCCTTTGTCCTCCATTGATAGATTGATTGATACAACTGATGGGAATAAAATGTTTAGCTTCATGAATGGGTACGTGGGATACAATCAAATCAAGATGGATCTAACTGAAGCAAAGGAAATAGCTTTCAGAACTCCGTTAGGTAATTTTATGTACAAAGTGATGCCTTTCGGGTTGAAGAATGCTGGAGCAATGTACCAGAGAATGATGATGGTCATTTTCCATGACTTCTTTCATAAATTCTTTATGTGGATGATTTTGTCATCAAGTCAAAGAAGGAGGAGTCACATCTGGATTACTTAAGGAAGGTGTTCATTCGGTGCAAGAAGTACAAACTGAAGATGAATCTATTTAAATATGCATTCGGGGTAACAAGTGGGAAGTTTCTGGGCTTTATGGTGGATCGAAAAGGAGTACAGATGGACCGGTACAAACAACGAGTGATCCTAGAGATGCCATTTCTAAGAACTGCGAAGGAGCTCAAGAGTTTCCTCAATAAAGTCTCTTATCTCAAGAGGTTTGTGCTAGGACTGACCGAGATAACTCATCCACTGATGGATATACTACGAAAGGGCACAAAGTTCAGGTGGGAGGAGGCTCACCAAAAAGCACTCAATAAGATGAAGAAGCTGCTCAATTCTCCACAAATAATGATTCCTCCCATGGTAGGGATACTGTTGTTGCTCTACCTCACCTCTACCACCAGGTTTGTCGGAGATCTCTTGGCATAGGAGATTGATGGACAAAAAAGGCAAGTATACTACTTGAGTAGGATCATACATGTACCTGAGGTAAGGTACACTAGTATAGATAGACATTGTTTAGCGTTAGTATTTATAGCACAAAAATATAGACATTATATGCTATCTTTCACAATTCATATTGTGATAAGATGTGATCCTATTAAGTTTTTATTGGCAAGAACTGTTTTAATTGGAAAAGCAACTAGGTGGTTCCTCATACTTTCAGAATATGACTTGAAGTGGGAGGTCCCTTAAGCGATCAAGAGCCAGGCATATGCAGACTTATTGGCAGTCATTCTGTCAAGAGTATTTGAGCCATCTTGTGAGACCATTCTAGGAGATGATTTGCAGGCTAATTTTGTGGACACAGACTTTAAGTAATGGACTATGGAATTCAATTATTCGTCGGAAGATAAAAGGGGGATCATGGGTTATTATTTCAAAAGGTAAGGAAGAGTTTTACCTTCCTACAAGTTAGATTTTCCTTACTCCAATAATGAAGCAATCTATGAGACGTTAGTACTGGAATTGCTAGAAGCCTTTCGAAGGGGCATCCGTACACTGTGCATCAAAGTTAATTTGAACTTGGTGGTCCAGTAAGTGAATGGGGAACATGCGTTGAAGCTTCTCAGCCTTGCGCCCTATAAAACTATCTTCCAACGACTAATCAACCAGTTCTATCACATCAAAATAAAGAGGCATCCTAGAACAATGAATATGCATGATGATGGTTATGCCACCATTTCTCATAAAGTGACCATGAAAAGTGACATAACTACGGTTGTGATACGATGAAGAACAACTCCCTCAGTGGTATTGTCTATCGAAGATGATTCAAATTGGAGAGGTGAGATCAGGAAGCAACTAGAGTCCAGGGAAGGAAAGATGGAACTCAGAGAATTGGCACAGTACTTTGAGAGCCAAGGAAGTTTGTATTTCAGGAACATGGGAGGATGGATATCAAGGTGTATCTGGCCAGAGGAAGCAGAACGCAAGCTGAAGAAAACACATGATGAACACTTCGAGATAATTGAGATCCCTCTGTACAAAAGAATCCAGAGAGAGGGATACTTTTGTCCAACGATGAAGTAGTATGCAACACAGTTACAACAAAGGTGCAATAAATGTTAAATTTTTTTAGGTAGTTAAATGTCACTTCGTTGAGGGTCAGGCAGATTGGAGGTAACCTTACATTAATTTCATCAAAGATGAAAATGGATTCTATGGGACTCAATAGAAGGGCCCCACATTTCTACGTTCAAGAAGAGTAGCTCTATCACAAAGGATACTTCAACATGCCTTTACGATGCATCACAGGGATGAAGCAAGCTCACAAACCAACTCACATTGGAGGGGCAAAGTTATATAACCAATTAATTACATTGGGTTATTATTAGCCAACCGTGGAGAAAGATTCTACTGAGTTTATTCACAAGTGAAAGGCGTGCCAACTGCATGGAAATATTATTCATGCTCTTTTGGGGGACTTACACTCTTTAGCCACTCCTTACCCATTCCACACTTGGGCGTTTGACCTGGTAGGGGCAATACATTTATCTTCCATAGGAAATATCTGGATACTGGTGGCAATGGAGTGTTTTACCAAGTGGGCTGAGGCAATACCTTTAAAGAGGGTAATAGCAGGTGTAGTGGAAAACTTCATCAGGGAGTATATAATTTGCGAATTTGGGATTCCAAAGGTCATTCTCTCTGATAATGGAACCCCATTTGTTAAGAAAAAAGTAACAATGCTAATGGAAAAATACTCCATCACTCACCATACCTCAATGGTGGCATACCCCAAGGGCAATAGTCAAGCAGAGGCAATAAATAATACCTTGGTTAATGTTTTGGCTAAGATTATGGAAGATTTACCAGGAGCATGGGATCAAAAGATCCTAATAGTCCTATGGGCCTATCAAATAACAAAGAAGAAGCCAATAGGGTATAGACCATTCTCACTTGTCTTTGGAGTTGAAGTCATTTTGCCAGTAGAGTTGGAAGTCTCCTTGGCCAGATATGCCTTACGAAGCGGCATGATACCCCAGAGTAGGCACGTTTAGTTGGAAGAACTTGATGAGAACAGATATAATGCAATGCAGCACTTCCAAATGTATACGAAGAAGCTCTCTAGGTCAAATAAGAACTTAGTGAGACAACGAAAGTTTATGGAAGGGCAGCTAGTTTTGAAGGCACTTGTGAAGCCCATTCGGGGGCTCCCATTATCCAAATTTACTGCCAATTGAGAAGGACCTTTCATAGTGAAGGAATCTCATAATTTAGGTTACTGCTCAATCTCAAAGATAGAAGAAGATATACCTTTCAAGATTAATAACAAGTGGTTAAAGGTCTATCATGTGTAGAGTTATGTCACATGAGTTGTCATTTTTTTATTATCATGTTAAAGTCCAATATTTTGTTGTTGTTATTTCTTTTCTTCTGAGAAGTTAAAGTTGGAAGGAAAAATAGACTGTAAATTATAAGAGTTTTCACTTTGCAATGATAATATAGGAGAAACAATTTGAAACATAATTACGAAAGCCTGATGTATCCAAAACAATCTCCTTTTATATATAACACTATAAAATGTTACAAGTAAATGGAACTACTGCCAAAAAATTATATGTATGAAATAAAAGAAATGAAAATACATCGAAGGAGCTCAACTTAAAAAAAATCAAAGGCCAGGGGAAGAGAAAGAGTCCCCAAGGAGGCCCGAAGAAGCTTGCAGGCATGATTGAGCCTAGTTTGGACTTGAGTTCATTGGATGAACAAAGATTCACGTTCTTGTATTGCTTGGACAGAACCTCCTTGGCTGCTTTTACGTTCAAATCTGCAGTTGCTAACAGAGGATCTAATTCCCTCAGTGTAGCTTCCTCAAACCATTAGGCCTCAACATGCTTCCAGTATAGTTCCCTATGACTCTCCATTTTATCATCCTTTCAGCAACTTCAGTTATTTGATTAGCCAATCAAGTTGGAACCCATCCTTGGTTAGTTATCTCAAATTACCCAAGTGTTGATTTATGAGGGATCTTGAGACATCCACAGTTTGGGTGTAAATAATATCAGCGATGATACTAGCCATTCCAGAAAGCCTAAAACTCATCAAGACTTTGTTTGATCACAAGCAGTCAGGGGTAAAAGTCTCTCGATGGTGCGAGGCAAGTTATTCAATGATAGATCAATGGCAAACTGTGATTTGGGGAGATTATTAAAGGACCTGAAGGCAGAATTCGTAAGGAGCCATATCAAGCAGAGGAACCTCATAACCAGATTCACTATCAGCTTGAACATCAGTGGTATAACTATGATCGTTATGACTTATTCATCCGTGGAAACAGGTTCTCGATGAGGAGAGGTAACAAGAAAATGAGCACGTTAAGGTTGCCCTTGGGAACGTGTGGTTTCCTTCGTGACTTGAAACATGGTACAAAATTATGAGATTCGTTAAAAATCTAAATAGATGTTTTTTTCATTGTTAAGTCACCTTGAAGGTGTGAGAATCAGAGAAAATCTTAACAATTTGTTTTCATTATTAAGTCACCTCGCAGGTGTGAGTTTCTGAAAAATCTTAACAGTGTTTTTTCATTGTTTCACCTTGAAGGTGTGAGAATTTAAAAAAATATTAACAAGTGGTTTTCATTATTAAGTCACCTCGCATGTGTGAGTTTTTAAAAAATCTTAACAAGTGGTTTCATTGTTAAGTCACCAATAGGTGTGAGTTATGTTTTCCTTCTTATCTTCATTTGATCACAAGAATAATGATAAACTTATGCAAGAGAAGGATAAGTAGGAGTTACCTCGGCATCAGGAATATCATTGTAAGGGATAGTAACTTCAATACCCCAAAGGGATTCAGAGGAACCTTCAGGCAAAGGAACCTCAGTTCTTGGAGAAACAACTTCCCCATAAAAAGGCATAAGTATCAAAATAGGGGTAGGTCCCACTGAAGTCTCCTGAGCAACACCTATTGATGATGATCTAAACAGCACCACCAGATAAGGTGTTGATAAGTTCAAGCTAGTAATAACAATGGCAGCACAAGTGTATATACATCTAGTAGAATGAGGTGAGGAGAAGAGGAGAAACACTGGTATGTGAGTGGTCTAACCAATCTGGCCTATGTCCAGTGTGAGTGTGTGAGTAAGAGTCACTAAAATGGGGCACTAATGGCCTGTGATACAATCTCTCACTTTCTCTCTTTACTGTGTATACCAACAGAGTTTCTGCTAGGATTGTAATTTCGAATCCCTTACAATATAGGAGAAGACAAGTATATATAGTGCTTGGGGGTGTAGTGTACCCCTCAAGCATGTAATGAGCATGTATATGAGAATTATACCAGTGTCTTATTGACACTTAGCTGATCTCATGTAGATAATGATAACTAAATATTTCCTCAAGTGAGGGTAATGATTTAGTTATAACTGCCTAGCCCACGTGTTCCAAGTCTTTCATGTGTTTGCATGTGCCCGGACTTGCTACATCATTTGCAGTAACCTCGGCCTCGTCGAGTACGAGATTGGGGAAATCTGATATTATTGCTTTATCCTGTCAATCATCAGTATGACCTCGGCCTGGGAGAATGGTTGAGGTTTGTCAATAGATTGAACCCATAGGATGTTGTCAACCTCGGTTGCTGCCCAGTCGAGGTTGGTCAATGAGTAGCCGACCTTTCAAGAGACGACCTTTGTGATGGCTATTATAGGCTTCTTGTCAACTCGGGTGTGAGACAGGTCGAGGTTAGTGACCCTGAGTACGAGGGTACACTTTGGGCATATCAATCACCCATATCCCTTGGTTTTCTGTGTGAGTAGGTGACTAAGGGGTATAAGAGTCAGGCTAATAAAGGGACGTTTTGATGCCTTGTGGTTTGGAGTGGTTCCTTGGACATATGTCATTCACTGAAGCAACTAGCATTTTCCCCAAGATATGACAGTTTTGGCGGCACCTTTTGAGTTCCCTAGGGCAATGATGAGGGTGTCGGAAATCGCTCTCCATCATTGAGAAGGTTTAAAACCTTTCTCTTTCCTCATTTTCTCTTTCTTCTTCCTTTAGCTTTCTCGCCTATAGTTTTTTTGCAACTGCAAATCTCTTAAGCCCTCTATTGTTGTGATGCGATCCAAGGTTTTCCTTACTTCTTAATCTCTTCCACCCTCACTTACGACCAGTCAGGTATTGCCTTTTACCTTTCTTTTTCCAATTCTGGTCATTACTTTTATAGTTTTAGTTTTCTAGCTTGATTTTCATTTTTCGGCGAGGTTTTCCACCACAGTCAAGTGGTTATAAGGTTAGGATTGCAGTGGTTAAGTAGTCTTGGAGCCATACCAGTATACTCTATGGTTGTTTCAGCCACAAACCTCCCCCATTTAGGTTTTTCGGTGACCTTTCGGTCATCTTCTCTGGTGAACTAGCTTAGGGCGTTCTTGGTGTTCTTGGTGTTCTTCGGGAGAACCCTTTGGATTCCTTATTTGATCTTTATTTCAAGTTGTACAAGTTTTTTTTCCTATTTGTAGTTTGATTCCTTCCCACAAGTGTAGTGTCGTCCACCATATGCTCAAACATTTATATAAGCTTGCTGAAGAGTTTCCATCTCTTCGTGATAAAACCTTTGAAAAGATTAAGAAAATAGAGTTAGCCCAGGAGGAGGCTCGTAGGGCTGAGACTTTTCCCCTCAGATCGATTTTTTCTTCCACCCTTGAAAGTCGTATACCCTGAGCCTACTGAACCTGCTGAAGTCCCTGAGGTTCCTGAGTCGATGTCTGAGTCATCTTCTTCAGACCCCATGTTTACCTCTGAGGCTGCTGAGTCTGTAGACTCTTTCCAAGAGGCTATGGATTGCTCCCCCAAGGGAAGTGTAGCCTCTGAGGAAGCAGAGGTTTCTGCTCGTTCCTCATCCCATCAAGAGGCTAGCATTTCTCGTAGGTCTTCCTCCGTTGAAATCTTAGGGCCCAGTGTGGCAATTCCCCCTCTTATTGAAGTTATTCCTCTATCGGCTGCTACTGGTGCTGAGTTTACGAAGTGGTTCCCTGATAGTGCCCCCTTTGAGGCTGAAACTCATCTTGTTGATGGTAATGATGATGATGAAGGGAGTGAACTTGAAACTTCCAAGGTTGATGGTCTTGAGTCTTCTGTCACTGAATACGACCTTCTTGTCTTAAGACATCTGTATGACATTCCTTCATCCGTTACCTTAAGAAAACCTCTGAAGGATGAGAGGGCCTTTAACGGCCGAGAGGGAGAGCTCTGAGTCTATGAGCAGATGTTCAAACTCGGCTTTCGTCTCCTAATTCACCCCACTATTTGACATGTTCTTTCTTTTATCAACCTCGCTCCTTCTCAGCTTTCCCCCAATGCCTGGAGGGTCTTGGTTGGGGCTATCGTACTCTGGAAGGTGGTTCATCATACCGACCTTCCAGTTAGGGTATTCTTAGCTTGTTACATACCCTCATGGAAGGGGTTCCCAATATGTGTGTTTCAAACAAAACCAAATTTTTCTCTGAAAAATTATGCACCAAACCAAGTTGTGAAAACCCAATTCTTACTTTAAACAAATTTTATCTTGATTAATCCTAAACATGCATCTAGTGATTAAAGCAAGTAAAATAAAGTAAAGAATACTCACAAAGCCGAATGTGCGAGGAAAAAACCCAAAACAAGAAAACAACCTCGGACGGCCCAAGCTAGACAATCACTATGAATAATGGTTTTACAAAGACAGATTAGCCTTACACTAAGACTCGATCCCCATGGGTCTTGACGCTCCTTCTGATCTTCTACCGTTCTTCAATAGTGCCCATACAGAAATTCCATCTTCCATGATACCTCTCCACAATACACGCGTCCACTTATGTCTCGATGTCCACCGATTGGCTCTGATTCATCTACGATGTTGAACAAGAAGTCCTTCTCTTTTCTTCATCGCAAAACATTTTGATGTTCAATGTGTAGAACAAACAACTTTGATGCCGCAAGATCACGTAAGCATATAAGAATGATAACTCGGATCTTTACAAACTCTAAGGATGTGTTTATGCTTTGTAAACCTTAGAAAACATGTGCAAACAAGTTTCTGGTTCGTAAACAGTTTTCCAGAATGCACACTTACGAAACTCTGATAGAAACACGCTTTAAATAATAATTTAGCGTCGTCTCGAAATGCATGTCGTTTGAACGAAAATGGCAGGTCATTCGCGCGACTTAGGCATCTCGTTCGAGCGAGATCCCTATGTCATTTGAACAAGCTGACGTGGCAGTTTGACTTTTTGACTTTTAGCTCAAAACGTCTCTTTTAACAGAGATCCAAAATAGTCAAACTCTATTTCGAGTATATCAGAATAAAATGTAGTGTAAACACTTAAAACACTTTTAAAAACATTTAAAATATTTTTCTTTATAAAAATACATCCTTATCTTTTATAAAAACCATTCCGAGCACCATTAATTATACGCATTCATACCTGAGTGATCTCGAAATGCAATTAACTTTGAAGAAGATTAAACTTGCACCAATTAAACATCGGCATGATTTAATTCTTTGAAGCTTTGCCGCAATGTCTTCAATTTTCTTCAATATGTCATCAACTAAGTGGGATCGTGAGAAAATAAACATCTCCCTATGACATATTACAAACACAATTTTGATCACGAAATTAAGTCAAAACAATACAGGGACTCAATTGAAAATTTATGTCCTTACACTCATCCTCTAAAAATCACCTAGGCTACTATCACTTTGTAACTAGGAAGTCTGAGAAGAAAATGTTATTGGTGACTCAGACCTCCAACCACAACTGGAAGTCGTGCTTATTTTTTACCTCTGGGGCTTGGGAATTTGGTTCTAATAAGGCTTGTGGAACATTCGTTCCAAGGAATCCTCTGAGGTGGGCCAAGGTCTCTTTCTCGACCAAAGCAGACCCTGGACTGAGCCAAGATAACCGTAAGAATGTTGAGGATATTCGTAGTCAGGGTGAAAATGGAAACCTCATTAAATATGAGCATCTGATGACCCCTTACTATTTGTCTCAGACGGGTCTTGGGAGTGGCCCTCTAGCCGAGCTTCATAAGTATTCTTAGAACAAGAAATTTTACACCAAGTCTAGTCTCGTAGATTTCATGTGTCTGATCTTCTAACTCCGATGTTTTCTTTTTTCAGAGAGACCAGAAGGAATTTCTAAAGATCTTTAGAATATGTCTTCTCCCAACATCACAAAATTGCTAGAGAAGCGTAGTGGCAAGACTGCACTACCCCCACCTATATAAAGAAGGGGAAGGCCCCTGTTGACGCGTCTAAGAAGAGGAAGGCACCTGCAGACCCTTCCCATATCCCAACAAAGCTCCCCACACTGAGCGTGGTATCCCTATTTCTTCAGAAGATGCTTTAACGGCTCAGATTTCTTAGCTGAAGATTAGTGATAGCCTCTTGGCAGCAGTGTTCGGAATTCTGATGCCCTCATCCACACAATAATCGAGGATGATAATCACTTTCTTCATTCATTGGATGTCCCTCTACTGGAATAGTTTATAGTCCATAGGGTGGTTTGGATATTTATTTACAATTTTTCTCAAGTGTTTCCTCTGATCTTAGCTATTCGTTGTTACTGATATGTCAGAGTCTTCTTTCTACAGAGTGCTCTCTCTCTTCATTAGCTGGCTGATTATACTCTGAAGAGGCTGTATCTGATTCACAAAGGAAGGGATGCTGAGAAGCTTGAGCAAGATCTGAAGAAGAAGATTGATGACCTGAAGAAAGATCTGAAGTACAAAGATGGTGAGATATCCCGTATGAAAGTTGATCCTGCCAAGGCTTTGAAGGCAAAGGATGATAGCCTTCAGTCCAAGGTTGATGTGGCTATTAAGGCTGCCCACGAAGATGCTTTAGAGATAATCATCAAAGAATATCAAACCTTTAATGAGTTTATTAGCTTCCGCTTGGAGTACTTAGAGAGTGGCATCAAGGCAACCCGCCGGTGGGCTGCAGTAAAGTAAGAAAGTTACGGCAGTCTGTCGGCTGAGGACTTTATTGGACTCGACTTTGGCAATTCTCAGCTCGCTAAGGCCCTGCAGGAGGTTGAAGAGGGTGGTCCAGCCGAGATGAGCCAGCTTGAGGTGACTGAGATCGAGGATGGTGGACATCAGGATGACGATGTTGAAGTTACCAACCAAGTCCCAGAGTAAATCAACCCTGTTGCTGGTGGGTCGACTAAAGCCTGAGTGTCTGAGCGTCTCTTCTGCATGCTTGAATTTTTGTGAAGCTTTTATATAACCCCTCTTATTTGATGAACTATAACCTCTGAATGATGTAACATTTTTTGGCTCGAATGAATGCAGTTCCATTTAATTCATTTGTGTTGCTCTTATTTACTTATTGCTTTGTTGTTGCATGTCTATGATGTTTTATTTATCCATCATATTACACAATTTGAGTAATGGGAATCAAAGTAAATAACAGTAGACACATATACTTCACCAAACGAATGATGTTAAAGGTCAGAGGTCATCAGGTTAATGATGTTTTACCTCATATTTCACCATATTAATGATGTTTAAAGGTCCGAGGTCACCAAATTAATGGTGTTTCACCTAATAAGTCACCACACTAATAATGTTAAAAGATCTGAGGTCACCAAATTAATGGTGTTTTACCTCATAATTCACCATACTAATGATGTTAAACGATCCGAGGTCACCAAATTAATGGTGTTTCACCTCATACTTCACCAATTTAATGATGTTTAAAGGTTTGAGGTCACCAAGTTAATGATGTTTCACCTCATAATTCACCAAATTAATGATGTTTAAAGGTCTGAGGTCACCAAGTTAATAATGTTTCACCTCATACTTCACCAATTTAATGATGTTTAAAGGTCTGAGGTCACCAAGTTAATGATGTTTCACCTCACATTTCACCAATATAATGATGTTTAAAGGTATGAGGTCACCAAGTTAATGATGTTTCACCTCATATTTCACCAAACTAATGATGTTAAAGGTCTAAGGTCACCAAGTTAATGATGTTTCACCTTATATATCCCCACACTAATGATGTTATAAGGTCTGAGGTCACCAAATTAATGATGTTTCACCTCATACTTCACCAATTTAATGATGTTTCACCTCATATTTTACCAATTTAATCATGTTTAAAGGTCTGAGGTCACCAAGTTAATGATGTTTCACCTCATATTTCACCAATTTAATGATATTTAAAGGTTTGGGGTCACCAAGTTAATGATGTTTCACCTCATATTTCACCAAGTTATTGATGTTAAAGACGTATACATTGTAACAAAAGTATCAGCACAATATTTCTATATTTTCATTAACATCCTCTGTATAAATCGATACATGTATTAAAAAAAGATAAGAACAATTGCAACATCATAAGTAATATTTCTTTAAGTGATCGGAATTCCAAGGGTTGGAGAAAGGTTCTCCTTCAATATTTTCTAGCCAATAGGTACCTGGAACAACCTCATCAATGACCCTATAAGGACCATGCCAGTTGGGAGGACCCACTACAAAAAAAATTAGCTTTTGAGACGGTGGCCTAATAGTCCCAAAAGATGGTTTATCCGTCTCAAATACTTTTTGGGACGCTATTTGGGACAGCTAGGGGGGGTCTTTTTGATAGGGGGTTATAAATACTTTTTGTGACGCCATAGCCGTCTCAAAAGAGTTTTTTAATACGGGAACAGATCCGTCTCAAAAGCTCATCATTTTATATGACCCTTTTGAGACGGGAAGAGAGCTGTCTCAAAAAACTGCTTTTGAGACGGGAATTAATCTGTCTCAAAAGATTACTATTTCACAAGATCTTTTTGAGACGACAATATAGCCGTATTTAATGTATTTTTAGGACATTTTTAACCATCCCAAAAGAGTTGAAGGGATCTTAAAATTTTTGCACCAATATATTGTGGATAATAAAATCTATCGCTAAAGTTTAATATAGAACTGAATTACATTTGAGACAACACAACACAAAGAATAGTCATAAAATATAATACATAAAATGATTTTCAACCAAATACAACAAATCGTTTTCATTCAACAATAGTTAGAGTTCTTACAAGCATCTCCAAATATTCATCAAAACAAAAATTATCATTGTTGATGTAAAAAACTAGATCGCTCTAATTATTCAATCACAGATAAATAAATAAGACAAAGATTTTTAAAGTGGTTCGGCTAGGAATAAAGCCTACGTCCACTGTTATGTTATTGCTGAGTGTTTGTGGAATTCTTGATTACAAGTTCTCTCAAGAAATTCCGATCCCCTTGAATGGGATTGATACAAGGTATTTATAGCCTCAAGGCTGTTCATGAAAGGTCTACTACATTAAATGATATACATATGAATGGGTAATATATTTAATGCGGCGTGTGCGTCAAGAATCTAATGAATAGTTGAACAGTTGTCCGTCTGATAATTGATGATACGGCCGAGGTGCAGTTCGGACCGCCTTAGTTGCTCGTCGATCAAGAGTTCCTCGGAGTACTTAGAGTATCTCGGGATGAAAGAGTTCCTCGGATGGAGTTCCTCGGCATGATAGAGCTCCTCGGTGTATTCTCGTTGCTCGGTACCAACCATGGTTGTTCAGTAAATGATCTTCCTCGCTGTTATTGTGCCACGTAGATCGACACGTGTCTTCATACTATTCGTCCACGTCAGCATATTAATTTTGGTATCAACAGAAGCCCCCAATGTTTCATATTTTGAACTTTGAAGAGTATGGAACATTCTTTCTTGGTATGTGGCAATATTAAATGTACTTCCCGGGTTTTAGGAACATTGTATTCAAATTTTCCTTCTTATTTCGCAGTTTCCGCCTTTTTGATAAGCGCTTTGATATTCGTGCAAATTTTGTCCTTTTAGCCGCCGGAAGTTTAATAATTTCTTTTTGGTAATCATTTCTTTCGCCGCTTCCCAATGTAAAGTATTTAAACTTCTTTGGTAACCATACCGTTGTCTACGTTTTTCATTCTCTGCATTCAAGCTTTCTCTTCTCTTCTTCTCTTGTGCGTTCATCTTTGTTTCCGTTCGCTGTCAACACATCTCTTTTCTTTCTGTAAGCTCTTCTTCCTTTCTTCTGCATCTCTTTTATTCAATATGGTTTATATTGTTGAATCTGCTGAGAAATTTCGTTCTGACTTTTCCATTCCTTCTTGGGTAACTCTAGAGGTTCTTTCTGAGCCTTTAGATTACTTTCGATTGGCTGAGGGACATTGGTTCCCCAGTCTTTTCATTGCTGAATGTGGTTTTTCTTTTCCCCCAAATCCATTATGTCTTGAGTTTTGTCAATATTTTGACCTTGTTCCTGCAAAAATAGCCCCCAATTCATGGAGAATAATTAACGGGGTGCATAAGTTAAATCTAACTCATGGGACTCGTATAGGGATCCCAGAAATCATGTACTGCTATAAATGGGCCACTTTAGATAATATTTATTATTTAAAAACTAGGTTTTTAAATAGAGCCCTTGTAGTTAACCTCCCTGATTCAAATAGAGATTATTTTGAGCATGGGTTGGTCATAAAAAATTGGCAACACGCGCCTTTATCTGGGAATGAAGTATACAACGGTCCCAGAAGCCCCCCATACGGCAATGGGATAGGTTTATTTTTCATTTTTATTTTACTTATGAAATTGCGTATTCATCATGTTTGACAAAATGTGTGACTGAGATTTATGTATTTATTTGCAGTTGATAGTAAAAGAAAAACTCCAAAAGAGTCGGAAGTGAATATCAAGCATTTAAAACTTATCTGGAATTTGCATAAGACGATTGCAGACGAGCACATTAGATCTGCATCATATTTGCTGCAGTATAAGAGCTACACAACCTCTTATACTGCTCGCCCTGTTGAACCAGCCTCAACACCAGAAAGTTCATCTTCAGATTCTCATATTCCCCTATCTCATAGAATGGGCAAGAAAAGAGCTCCTCCTGCTCTATTTGGTGACACTTCCTCTGCTGTTGGAGCCCAGAAAGGCAAAATTGATGTCCCAGAGGGGACTAAAAAAGTAGATGCTGGTTCCTTCAAAATTGCCGAGAAGCCCCCAGTGGCCCCGAGCAAGAAAAATGCTCCTGCTGATGTAATTGCCATCTCTCCGACCAAGACTTCTTCCTTGGTTGATGCTGCTGACCGTCCTTTGAAGAGATTGAGGAAATCATCCTCGGTTAATCTTGCTGGAACTGCGTCTTCTCTACCCGCTGGTGGTAGTAGTATTTCAAAAATCATTCTTCCGAGCTCTTCAACGAGCTCAGTTATACCCGAGGTTCTCGGGGTTGATGAAAAGATTCCTAGGGATACACTGACATCCCTTGCTGCTCGCCATCTTTCTTCAGTAAATTTCTCATACCTTTAGTCTTTCTTTTCTTTTTCCTGAAATCTTGTATTTGTGTTAACTCTATTGTTTTTCTTACCTTTCAGCTGGTTAACTGTTTCAATACCATTGTGAAGAAAGATCAAGCTATTAAAGCTTCCACTTCCTCGTCCGATGTTGACGATGCTTTGTTGGGTTTAACCCAATCTGTCAAGGAATCTCACCAACAGTACATCGAGGAGAAAACTGTTTGGGAGACAAAATTGGCTGTGGCTGAGGCTGATAAGATGAAGATGGCCGAAACCTCCAAGAATTTGGAGGAGAAAATTAAAGATCTGGAAGTTAAACATCAGGAATCTGATGATAAATTGAAGAAGGCAGAAGAAGAAATATCTACTCTGCGAGATATTAAAGTTAAGAAAGAGGAACTGGAGGTGAAGCTTTCCTCGGAGAAATCGAGGAGAAAAGTTGCTATCAAGAAACATTTCAGTGTTGGTTGGGAGAAAGGATGGGAGAGAGGGATAGCTGCAATGACGTCCCAAGTCCAATATGGGGAGTTGAAATACTTCTATGATGGTTGGGTAGCTGCTCTGCAAGAGCTAAAAGTCCAAGATAATTCTGAGCTATTCCAAAGGCATCTCCCTGGTCCTCCTCCACCAATTGAGGAAGAAGAAGAAGATGAACCTGCATCAGATGAATCTTCCATAGCTGTGGATGTCACAATCTCTGCTTCTCAACCCTCTATCATTGAGGACATTTCTTCTATGCCTCCTCCTGCTGAGAGGATTTCTGCCGACCAAGCTGTTGTTATCACCGAGCAACCGAGCTCCTCGTCCCAGCCTCCCGAGAAAGTCTTGGGAGACAAGGAAAAGGTGTGAAGTTGTTCGGTATCATTCTTATCTTTTATTATTTGTAATCGAACACTGTAATCCTTTTATGATCTAATAAAATACTTCTTTACTCATCGTCGTTATTGATGATTCTTTGTTGATTGTTGTCTTTTTCTTGTCTTTAGTTTGTTGCTAGAATGGAACTAATCTCTTCTCATGATACCGAGCTGATGCAGCAATGTCACCAATACTATAGGGCTGGTCATACGGACCTTAGTTCTTCTGAAATTGCTGACATTCTTGGTCATGATGCTTCAGAGCAGGCAACTGAGGCTTATCGGTATTTGAAAAGTTTACTCGACCGAGCTGTAGCTAACAATATCGCTTATTATGAATTGATTGAAGAGTTGCATTGTTCTTTAAAGGATCTTCAAAATCAACATAACGAATCAATGGCTTTGTTGCATGAAGATTATGAAAATAGATACCAGCAGCTTTCTTCAGAAACAGGCCACAAGAAAATCATTGCTGGGTATGACATCAGGGAGAGGACTTTAAAAGGTGAAATTGAAGCCTGCAGACAAATCGCTGAGATCCTGGAGCAAGAAAATAACAATTTGCAGAAAAAATTAGTTCAGTATGAATCTGCTGCTTCATCCTCTACTGCATTAATACCAGTCACTGATGAAGGGTTCTCATTCTTAGAAGTCGAAAACGCCAAACTGAGGCAAGAGCTGGAGGATTTAAGAAGATCTTCCATTTCTGGAACTGCTCGGGGACGAGGAAGGAGTTCTCGGGGGCGAGGAAGAATCATCGAGGAGCAAAATTCTCCAATTGCTTCTCGGAACCGATCAAGAGTTCTTAGCCGTAATGTTGAAGAATCTCGTACCCAATCTACTCTGGAAACTCAAGCATTCCAACTGAATGTTAAGGATCGTGCTCTATCTGATTTGTCTAAGAAAAATTTATCTTTAGAGGATCAATTGACTGCGATGAAATCTGATCTGAATAATAAAGATGCTCTTATCAAGAACTTTCTCGAGCAAGTAGATAGATTAACTTTCCAATTCCATAAACAACCTCGGGAGTTCTGGAATGCGGGTTATAATGAAGCTCTTTACCATTTGGATGATCGCCTTGAAAATGCTAACAACGAAGGTTATAAGCAGGGATGGTTGAACGCCCTGGGTGTATTAAAATTGGAACAAGGTCATTATTTATGGGATTATCATGCTCCTGGATTGCTAGACTTGCCTGTTCCTCCCTATAAATTGGATATGGCATGGATTCCTGCTCGCTCCATTCCTCGGAGTTTAATCTCTAAATATCTTGGTGATTATAACCTTCATTCTCAAGTTGAAGTATCTCGTCCTGAGCACCTGTTGGATACTCCTACAATAATGAATGTCAGAATGCTGAAGGACATGAACTTTATTAACTCTCCTCTGTGTCTAGAGGATCCTCCTGCTGGCGATGAACCTGTCTCAAAGGACAAAGGAAAGAAACCAATAGAGTAGGAATCTTTAATGTAATAGTTAGCACATTCATGTAACATGTAATACATTTTTATCTTAATGAAAGAGTTTCATTTTCTGTTTTGCCAATAGCTATTTTTCTGTTTGCAAATTATATGGTTCATCAACCAAATTAGAATTTATAATAAGCATAATTGTTCAAAATTGTTTCCAACCAACCAAGGTGGATAAATAATGTTTGTCGACCAACCATAGTTGATGGGTTTCTATCCCTGACCAACCATACTTGGTTCAATTTTCAAATATAAACATGTGTCCGACCAACTAAGGTCAATACTTTTATCCTCGTCGACCAACTACAATTAGTGGGTTTTTATCTCCGACCAACCATACTTGGTACAGTTTTCAATATTTTGTTCTTTAAAGAACTTTTTGTAATAATGTTACCTCCCGACAAACATAAGTTGTAATGCGAGAGTATATAAAGTCTTACCAACCGTAGTTGATCATGCTGGTCTACACCTCCTAATCAAAGGAGTAGTAGGGTTCTTTCGAACTTTTTGGCTCCTTGGAGCATATCCTCCTAACCAAAGGAGGTTGGCTACTTATAGCACTTTTGCTCCGTAGAGCGCTCCGGAGAGCTTATCCTCCTAACCAAAGGAGGTTGGCTACTTATAGCACTTTTGCTCCGTAGAGCGCTCCGGAGAGCTTATCCTCCTAACCAAAGGAGGTTGGCTACTTATAGCACTTTTGCTCCGTAGAGCGCTCCGGAGAGCTTATCCTCCTAACCAAAGGAGGTTGGCTACTTATAGCACTTTTGCTCCGTAGAGCGCTCCGGAGAGCTTGACTCCGTAGAGCATGACTCCGTAGAGCATGACTCCATAGAGCAGTCTTCTTCTTTGACTCCGTAGAGCATGTCTTCTTCTTATCAAGTAATGTAGTGTTCAACACTAGTATTCCCCGAAAAACTTTCAACAGAAAGAAAATGGTGAACCATCCTCGTTTTATTCATAATGAAGGAAATGCTTTACATTTTACATTACTGATAATACTTTCGCAGGTGTTCAGCATTCCATGCATTCTGAAATTCTTCTCCTTCTAGAGTTGCTATTCTGTAGGTTCCAGGTCGAACAACCTCTGTAACTCGGTAAGGTCCATGCCAATTTGCTTCCAGTTTATTCTGTTTCTGAATGACTTTCTTCAGCACATAATCACCTTCCTTCAAATCGCATTTCTTCACCCTTTTGTTGTAGAACAGAGCTGTTCGTTGTTGATAAGCAGCATTCCTAATGGCTGCCTCTTCTCTTACTTCTTCGAGCATGTCCAAATCCATTCTTCTCATCAAATCACTGATCGGAGAGTTGAAATTCAGCACTCTATGCGTTGGGAGACCCAACTCGGCCGGTATCACAGCCTCACTTCCAAATGCTAGCATATATGGTGATTCTCCAGTTGCTGCTCGGGGAGTTGTTCGGTAGGCCCATAATACTGATTGGAGCTCATTAATCCAATTTGCTTTAGCTTCACTTAGCCTCTTTTTCAACCCATTCAGTAATGTTCTGTTCGTCACTTCAGTCTGTCCATTGCTTTGGGGATGTCCTGGTGCTGAATGAAACTTCAAGACGTTCGACTGATGACAATAGGCAGCAAATTCTTCATTATCAAATTGTGTTCCATGATCTGTGATGAAAGCATGAGGGAGACCATATCGACAAATGATATTCTTCCATATAAACTGGTATACCTTCTCGTACGTCATATTGATAAGAGGCTCAGCTTCCACCCACTTAGTAAAATAGTCCACTGCAACTACGAGATACTTGAATCTTCCTCGGGTGATCGGCAGTGGTCCAACCAAATCAATTCCCCACATGGCAAATGGCCAAGGGGAAGTTATTGGTGTGAGCAATGCTTGTGGAGTTCGTCGGATGGAGGAAAAACGTTGGCATTTGTCACATTTCTTGGCATAGGCTATACAATCAGCCCTCATTGTCGGCCAGTAATATCCCTGTGTCATCACTCTTTGTAAAAGTGTTCGACCTGCTACATGAGCTCCACAAGATCCTTCATGGATTTCTTCAATCAATTCTTTCACCTCAGTGGGATGTACACATCTCTGCAAACCTGCCATAATTCCTCGTCTATACAAAATACCATTAGTTAATACATACCGGGCAGCTTTATACTTCAGTTTCTTGGCAGCGAGTTTGTCCTCCGGCAATTCGCCCTCTTCAACATATTTCCTGATTGGATCCATCCAAGATGGTCCTAAATCAAGAGTAATCACATTCGTTGTCAGATCTTCATCTATGCTCCGACCTTCTAATACTTCAATCGGTATGGTTCTTCGCATCTCGGTACGAGTAACTGATGCTAGTCGGGCCAGTGCATCTGCTTGTACATTCTCCATCCTCGGTATTCTCACCAATTGAATGGCATCAAATTCTGTCAACAATTTCATCACCTTTGCATGATATTTGATCATTAAGTCTCCTTTAATCGCATATATTCCCATCATCTGATTCACAATTAATTGAGAATCACTGAATACCATCACCTGTTGTGCTTCCATAGTCTTTGCTAGATTAAGACCTGCTATCATGGCCTCATACTCCGCTTCATTGTTAGAGGCTTTGAATTGGAATCGCAAAGCATATTCCATGTCAATCTCGTCTGGGGTGATCAAAACAATTCCTGCCCCACAACCAGCTGTGCATGATGATCCATCTACATATAATCTCCATGTAGGTATTTCGTCTTCAAATTTCTTATCTGTCAGAATTCCTCGATAAAATATCTGCTGTTTTCTTCCATCATCCCCCGGTATCTTTCGCTCCTCGTCAGTCATCTGCTCGTACTCTTTTACCAACCGTGGCTGGTCTGAATTTGAATATAATGATTTCTCTACATCCACAAGTCCTTTTACCAACCTTGGTTGGTTTGGACCTATTTCTGCTGATCCTGTATCGTCCACAGGTAGGTCAGCAAATGTTTCTGTTGATCCTGTATCGTCCACAGGTAACTCAGCAGGCATCTTTTGCTCCTCGGGGGTATCAGGGTATGTGAACTCTGCTATAAAATCTGCTACAGCCTGCCCCTTCAATGATAATCTGGGCTCATACACAATATCGTATTCACCAAGTTCTACTGCCCAGTACATCAGTCTCCCTGATTTTTCTGGCTTATGGAAGGCTTGTCTCAATGGCATATCAGTATAAACAATGATGGTATGGGCTTGGAAATATGGCCTCATTCTTCTGCTTGCCTCAATTAGTGCCAATGCCAATTTTTCTAGCTTTGGGTACCTGATTTCTGCACCTCGGAAAGCCTTACTTGTGTAATAAATTGGCTTCTGGATTCCATTCTCCAATCTGATCAACGCTGAACTGACTGCGTTCTCTGATACTGCCAAATACAAATACAACTTTTCTCCTGTTATTGGTCTGGACAACAGTGGAGGTGTTCCCAAATATTTCTTCAAGTCTTGAAAATCTTTTTCACATTCCTCATTCCACTCAAAGGTTTTTCGAAGTGTTTTGAAGAATGGTATGCATTTATCAGTTGCTCGAGATACAAATCTGTTGAGCGCTGCAACTCGTCCGGTAAGACTCTGCACTTCTTTCTTCGTCGTCGGAGATCGCAGCCCTAGAAGAGCTTTGATCTTATCTGGATTTGCCTCAATACCTCGCTGATTGACGATGTATCCGAGGAACATTCCTTCTCGTACTCCAAAGGTGCACTTCGTCGGGTTAAGCTTCATTTGGTATTTATCCAATTGATCAAAAGTTTGACTCAAGTCAATCAAATGATCAGTAGCTTTCTTGCTTTTAGTGAGCATGTCATCGACATAGACCTCCATGTTGCGGCTGATTTGTTCGGTAAAAACCTTATTCATCAACCGCTGATATGTTGCACCTGCATTTTTTAAACCAAAAGGCATAACATTATAACAATAAGTTCCCCTAGGGGTAATAAAAGAAGTACTTTCCCTGTCTTCAGGTTTCATTTTGATCTGGTTGTAGCCAGAGTAAGCATCCATGAAGCTGAGTAGCTCGTGTCCCGAGGTAGCATCCACCAGTTGATCAATTCTGGGCAGTGGAAAATGATCCTTGGGGCATGCTTTATTGAGATCGGTGAAATCGACACACATTCTCCATTTGTTGTTTTTCTTCTTTACCATCACCACATTAGCCAACCAATCTGGATATTTTACATCTTCAATGAATTGGGCTTTCTGGAGTTTCTCGACTTCCTCCTGTATGGCCTGATTCTTCTCGGGACTAAACACCCTTCTTCTCTGCTTTACAGGTTTAATCTCCTTATTCACATTGAGTTCATGACATAAGAAGTTTGGATCTATTCCTGGCATGTCTTCATGACTCCAAGCAAAAGTATTTTTCCTATTCTTCAAGAAAGCTATCAACTCCTCTTTTATCGACATATCCAACGATGAACCTATCTGGGTTATTCGTTCAGGATGTTCGTCGTCCAAAATAACGTTTTCTGTAGATTCCATCACCTGTCCTTTTACAAGTTGAGATTCATCCCTGGGATCAAGAGTTTCAATTTCTGTACCTTCTTCCACCTGGTAAGTTGTAGTCTTTTTCATCGATCCTTCTAGTTCTTCTTGCTCGGCCGACGAATAATAGCATTCCCGAGCTACTTTTTGATCACCTTTCACCACTCCAACTCCAAAATTTGTTGGGAATTTCAAACATTGATGTACTGTAGAAGGAACGGCTTCGAACTTCTTCAATCCAACTCTTCCCATGATGATGTTGTAGGCTGACTGCACATTCTTATCCATCACAAAGAATCGTATTCTTTCTGTTCGACAAACAGGCCAGGTTCCAATGAATATATCCAACTTGATCGTCCCAAGTGGAAAAACTTTCTCGCCAGCAAAACCCAGAAGGGGTCTGTGATAAGGTTCTAATTGGGATAATTTCAAATTCAGGCTATCAAAGCATGAATAGTACATGATGTCTGCCGAACTACCATTATCTACCAACACCCTTGAAATGATCACGTCCTTCATTCTCATTTTAATCACCAAAGGATCATCATGAGGGTAAAGAACACCTGCCAGGTCATTTTTTGAAAAACCAATTACTAGCTTCTCTTTGTTTACCTTCCTCGGACGATCATCCTCGGCCAGGTTTATTCGCTGAATATATGAGCAAGCTTGAGCCTCTCCGAGATAAGCTTTTCTTTCTGCAGTAAGGTCTCCTCCTCCTGCATCTCCCCCTGTAATAACGTTACAATGAAATGATCCAAAACGTATGGAAAATACCTCTCGTTCAGGTTTTCTTGGCTTCTTGGGAAGATCGGGGTCATCATCTGGATCCTCTTCATGGTCCTTCCTCTTATTCTCTTCTGCACGACGAGGAGATCTAGATCTCTTTCTAATTCTGTCCTCATTTGTCCTCTCACCTCTGCGATCTACATACTTTGATAATTTTCCTCTTCGAATGAGTGTTTCAATCTCGTTCTGAAGGGCTATACAATTTTTGGTCATATGGCCATGATCTTTGTGAAACTCGCAATATTTGGTCTTATTCCTCATGTCTGGATCTGACTTCAGTTTCTCTGGCCATTTGATTTCCTCGTTATTCCTGATTTCTTCTAAAACATGATTAATACCCATTCTCAATGGAGTATAATTATCATACTTCTTTAGGGCTTCCAACTTTATCCTGTTATTCCTGGAATATTTGTCACCACCATTGCCTTTCTGATCTTTCTTCTTAGAATTGTCGACCTCCACTTTAACTTCTTTATCCATATTCTTCTTCGCAGTCATAGCCTCCTCGGCATTCATGATTTTGGCCGCCTTTGCCATCAATTCCGACATATTTTTAGGCGGATCTTTGGCCAGAGTATAGTATAGCTTGTTAGGCAGCAAACCACTCATCAAAGCAGTGATTGCTGTCTTTTCTTCATAATCTATGACTTCCAACTTTTCGTTATTGAAACGAGTTATGTAATCTCTAGTACTTTCACCTGATTTCTGTCTAACACTTAGCAAGTGTGCTACTCGCTTTACCGGCTTTGCTCCAAAACAAAAATTACCAATAAACAGCTCGGCTAACTGAACAAAAGTTGAAATCTTACCCCGAGGAAGATTATTGTACCATATCTGTGCAGATCCGGTAAGAGTTCCCGAGAATGCTCTACACCTCATCTCGTCGGGGACAGCATAAATATCTGCAGCAGCTTGGTACTGTTCTATATGAAGTACAGGATCTGTCTTACCATCGTACTTGGGGGTCACTACAGGTGCTTTGAATTTCGACGGTGTAGGGAAATCCACAATGGCTTGCACAAAAGGTGTCCCTTGAACAAAAGTTCTCTGTAAGGGGTTCCTCGCCTTAGCCATTTCTCCCAGTCTATCCTCCAATCGTTGAATGGAACCTTTCCATGCTTCATTCCCTTCCTCGGGCCGCCTAGTCCGAGCAACTGATTGTCCTGACGTAGCTTCCTGAGATTTATCTCGACGAGTAATTGGTCGTGATTGTGCAGATCTTTCTCTCGAACCTGGTGGTGGTCGAAAACTTCCTGATGGAGCCCTAGGTGGACTCATGTTCCTCCTTGGTCCTAACCGACTGAAAGGAGACACCCTGCTTAATCTTTCTAAAGCGCTAGTTCTCTCAGGAGAAAGAGAGATATGTTGATCTGTATCCGTAGCCCGTATTGATGAAGTTCGCCCAGGTTGGTAAGAAGAATCATTGGATTCTCCATTGCGATATGACCCAGTACGTCTGGATCGTGATGGCCCATGACCAGTCCTTTGCCCTGAATAAGTAGGTACACCGCCTTGAAGAGTTTGAAGGAGTTGCCTCATAGATTCTTGCATGGCGGTTTGTCCTTGAGCCAGATTCGTCATAATTCCGGCCAGATCTGGAGATACAGATGGATTTGGAAGATTTCCAGTATTTCCAGCATTTCGATTACTGGATTCTGGATTATCTGCCATTGGTGACAAATGAGTTTTATGAAAAACGATAACAATAGTCGTTTCCCACAGACGGCGCCAATCTGTTGATGTAAAAAACTAGATCGCTCTAATTATTCAATCACAGATAAATAAATAAGACAAAGATTTTTAAAGTGGTTCGGCTAGGAATAAAGCCTACGTCCACTGTTATGTTATTGCTGAGTGTTTGTGGAATTCTTGATTACAAGTTCTCTCAAGAAATTCCGATCCCCTTGAATGGGATTGATACAAGGTATTTATAGCCTCAAGGCTGTTCATGAAAGGTCTACTACATTAAATGATATACATATGAATGGGTAATATATTTAATGCGGCGTGTGCGTCAAGAATCTAATGAATAGTTGAACAGTTGTCCGTCTGATAATTGATGATACGGCCGAGGTGCAGTTCGGACCGCCTTAGTTGCTCGTCGATCAAGAGTTCCTCGGAGTACTTAGAGTATCTCGGGATGAAAGAGTTCCTCGGATGGAGTTCCTCGGCATGATAGAGCTCCTCGGTGTATTCTCGTTGCTCGGTACCAACCATGGTTGTTCAGTAAATGATCTTCCTCGCTGTTATTGTGCCACGTAGATCGACACGTGTCGATCTACGTGGCACAATAACAGCGAGGAAGATCATTTACTGAACAACCATGGTTGGTACCGAGCAACGAGAATACACCGAGGAGCTCTATCATGCCGAGGAACTCCATCCGAGGAACTCTTTCATCCCGAGATACTCTAAGTACTCCGAGGAACTCTTGATCGACGAGCAACTAAGGCGGTCCGAACTGCACCTCGGCCGTATCATCAATTATCAGACGGACAACTGTTCAACTATTCATTAGATTCTTGACGCACACGCCGCATTAAATATATTACCCATTCATATGTATATCATTTAATGTAGTAGACCTTTCATGAACAGCCTTGAGGCTATAAATACCTTGTATCAATCCCATTCAAGGGGATCGGAATTTCTTGAGAGAACTTGTAATCAAGAATTCCACAAACACTCAGCAATAACATAACAGTGGACGTAGGCTTTATTCCTAGCCGAACCACTTTAAAAATCTTTGTCTTATTTATTTATCTGTGATTGAATAATTAGAGCGATCTAGTTTTTTACATCAACAATCATGCTAAGTTCAAATTTTTGACTTAACAACAAAAATACATTAAGTTCTTATACTCCAAAATACAAAATGCTTTAATCAAAGTAATCCCAGAATCTTAAGGCGTACGACCTCCAAAATCACTGATTAGCATGGCATGTTCAACAAAAATTATCACCTGCAAAAAAATAGTGCCAATTATGTCAAAATTAATATCACATTCATCAACAATACAATGTGCAATGAATCAATATACTATATTCTCATCACAAACAATAGAAATATCTAACAACTATTATTTTTTTTTTAAATCGACAAAGTCTCCTTTGTTTATTCATGAAAACCACAGGTAGCTAGCTGGTTTCAAACATTAAAATTAATCCTAAGAATACTATACACAAACCAATAGAAATTTCTGACCACCGCCATAAAAAATTCTCACCACCACCATAGCAAATTTTCACCTATTTTATATTAATCAACATAATATAAATTTTCAAGAACACAATTTAAAACAAATATTAAAGTAAATAAACCTTTCAAGCATCGCTTACGAAATAATATTTATACATACCGCTCTATCAAATGATCCATCTTCAACACTCAAAGGTTTATTATTTGGAGCTCGAGTGGCTTTCCACATGCTAATATTATCGACGAACTCTCTCTGTTCTACCCTCTGAAAAAACAATGTATATATATTAATGATCAAAGGTACCCAACGGTTAGAAAACAAACATAAGCACACAATTGTATAATTTTTTTGTTAAAAATACAGACAACAAATAAATTTGCATGATATTATTCAACCAGTAAAAAGATTTCTTTACTGCCCAGTGTTCACTGCTCGAAGCAGAAGTGATTTTGTGACAGGTTATATTTTCTATTCATCCAGCATGTGAAGTAATGTAATTATGAAGTGGGTTGAAGTTATTCAAGATAGCAATGGGTTATTTGAATTTGCAAGAATAAATAGTGTAAACATAGTGGAGGAATCATGTTTTTATATATTCTCTCAAACAAAAAATTAACATCAATCTCTAAAAACACATTGTATCATTTGAACACACAATTCAACCGTTAATTGAAGATGTAACAAAAAAATCACCTTACGGTTCCAAATTGGAGTAGTCTTGATAAGCTTCATGCAAAGAAAAGGCTTCTCTATCAAGAACAGAACAAATGTAGCCAAAATTTTGCTCATGCAGCCATAACACTTTTATCTTTGCCTTTGCGGTTCCATATTAGAGTAGTCTCGATAAGCTTATGAGGTACGAGGCGCCTTTCTCGCTTGGTGAGCTTGAGGAAATTGCTGACTCTAAGCCTCGCTATCTCGGCCTCCTCTTCAGGAGTTATTTCATGTAGTACTACTGTCAGGCTACACTCAGGTCTCATTTTAATCCCGCTTCTCCCCTTAGAATGGTAGGATACTCTCTTTTTAAAGAATCCCTTCCCCACAAATACATCAACAATGAGAAGACGGTCTGGATGTTAAACACCTTTCTGCTCTTAGGCATCTTAAACACGCATGCCATGAACCAATACAGCAACCAGGTTCATCTTCTTAGGACTGTAGCAGATTTCAAGTATTTGATGGAGATACATCGTCTCGTAAACGTGAGAGATTGAAGAAGTGGTCCAACATACTTGATCATGTTCTTCCAAAGCTTCATATCCATATAACTTCATTAAAATGTCCATGTAATGAGATATGAAGCTAAGCATGTTGCCTAGTCGATTAGGCTTTGATGAGCACTATGCTGGAATTGGAGTTCTGTTGCCCAGAAATTGTAATAATCGAGGTGCTTGAAGATGAATCCCGATGAAATATTTAAAAAGGTATTTTGAAAATGATCTTGGTAGATATCATAGTTTTGGTTTGTAAATTTACATGTGTCGAATTCACTCTCGGTGTTTCACCGGTCGGATGTATCATTGGCGTGCACTCACCAAATGGAGTGTTGGTGTTGTTCATGAAAATTCGGCATAATAGATAGAGGAGTTGAAATTTTCGATTCTTCTAGATTCCAACGACCACATGAGGTATCATATATGTGCCATCACTGGGTATTAAGAGAAATTCGGAGCCATAAATCCTTCATCATTAATTGTTTCTATTTTCTCCAGTGGGTTGAAGGAAGAAATTCGAAAACCATTTAAAATGTTCCTACTAAAACCTTGAATCATACCTACATTTTGGTAGGACTCCAAGAATCTACCTCTTCTTCGAAACCCACCAAAACCAAATTAAGCCTTGATAACCTCTTTTATTTTCACCAAAATAATCCTTGACAGCCTTCAAACTCAACTACATACAAGGTCAAAGAAAACCCTATAAGTCCCTCTCCCAATTTTAATACGGGGGTAATGCACTATCGGAGTAGGTTTAGTTTACGCAATTTTTTCATTTCTGTTTGAGTTACAAAATAAAGGGTGCCTTTTATGTTATTTTGTATCCATTTCTAGTAGATTTGTACATTTTTTTTGTTTCTGACTGTAGTGTACTGTTGGTCCACTTTATCTTTGTATTGTTTCATTTTCATTTTAATTAAACTTGTATCCTTCTAATTAAAATTAATAAATCTAACCAAACCACTATCATCCAGACCCCCCACCCACCCACCAAATGAAGAAGATTAGTCCATCTGAAATGCACGCAAGGAGAGAAAAAGGCTAGTCATATTACAATTATGAACTTTACTTTAAGGGGCACACATATTGCAGCAGGGAGGACAACACAGAAGGAGAAAAGTACACTAATGTATGAAAGTGATAACTAGGCATTGTCTCATTGCTACAGAATAATGTTGAATAGAAATCTAAACGGTATGGGACGAAACATTTTTGTAGCACCAAATACCTTCAACCCTGTGATACTGGATGGGATTGAGGAACTTTGTTGATACTGTGACACTGTACCCAATGTAAAAATTCACCTGGGGTTGTTCTCAATTCTCATGACAACAGTCCCTTTTCTTCCACAACTGTACATAGCTTTCGGTCCTTATTTCTGTGCCATTTATACTTTTCTAATTACAATATAACTCAGAAATCTGCCCAACGGCACACAGAGCATGTGCTATAAATCAAAAAAGGAACTGCTGGCCTTTCTCTCTATATATATATGATTATAAAACTGTTTTAATTACTCCTATAACTTTGGCCAATGGGAGTCAGATCAATAGTGATGATAAGTGCTAAGATTTCAAGTGGAGTATGCAAGAGAGGGAATTTGAAGATGAAGTACATTGATGACCTTGGGGTTGTCATATAGTCCGTGAGATCCAATGGTTGACGAAAATCAGTCCTATATGGTTAGATTTGAGAAAATTGATTATAAGACTCAATATAGGTGAGTAGTCACGGAAATCAGTCCTTATCAAAGATTTTTATGGCATTCACTTTCGTAACTACACGAACAAAAGATGGCCTGTGCTGTAACCTTAATTCCTACAGGTGCATTGAGGTTATTAATTCTTTTGACACTTCCAACTCTGGCTCGGCCTCTATGGGTTCCTCTAAACCTTCTTTGACAGCAGCTGTAATCTCATTTGGCACTCTTTTGAACTCAGTTTCACCTATTCCATCAACATGCACTTTCTTTGGAAAACATGAAACAATTACTGCAGCAAGGGGTGCATATGGTTCCCCAAAATCAGAGATGTATTCCAACACCTTGGCACCGGTAGCATTGATTTCTTCCAGGGTAACTATTCCAGCAACAACAACCAAACTCTTGTGACCTTGTCTTTGATCCATAACGGTATGACCGAGTGCATCACTCTCCATAACAAAATTCAAGTTATCAACTGATGGAACATTATCAATCATAGCTGACAATTGGTCACTATCTTTTAATAGCGCATCCATATACCGAGCTAATTCACCTTTTATGACACCAAATTCTTTAAGCCTCTGAACCTCTTGAACAGCTATTTTAATTGCACTTGACCAATTTTTGGGTTCATCACTTACGGTAAGAGTGGTTACAGTGCAACCTTCCCTTCCAGAATCACTATGCTCCAATTCAATGGAGGTAAATGGAGGATTGGAACTCTTATATCTCATATTAATCCTGAAATGCAGGGCGGAAATAAATATCCGCTTCATTAGAACAGTTCCCAAATCACCATATGTTCGAACCTTATGCACTGGAATCTTACAGAACATATCAATTGAGAAATTTTGAAGTAATTCACGCTGAAATATTTGTTGAGATTTTTCATCCTCATGGCTCCTAGGGAGGGACCAATTATGTTTAATAGGAAGATGAACTGCATGCCTTTCTATTTTAGAACTTTTCGACTACTCCTTGGAAAGAGATCCGTCCTATGATAAACTACCAGCCAACCCTCCTATGAGCTTAGGAACAAGGAAATTAGCCATTGCCCCGAATGCACTGGGTGTAGGTACTGCAGCAGTCTCATTTTCTATGCCCATCTGCCCAAACACAGCCTCAATATGGTAAACTGTCTTTGAAATGTTTTCGATATCCCCCACAATATATATGGTGGCATAGAAAGTACCAACGCTCATGGAATTTCCTTATTTTTTATGCATCCCACCTCTTAATCTGTTCTTCCAGTCCAATAGGGAATCTTCTACTCAACTTGTTCTCAGAATGCAAATGCTGTAATAACTGGCAATCAACACGATACTCTTATGGTATTCATCATTTGTAGTTCTGATAGTATTGATCTCCTTTTGTTTTTCAATCCGAGAAGCAAGAAACTTGGGATGAAAGGTTATATCATTTAAAGAATCCAAAACAACTGGAAGTAGATCACCATCAGAGTCCTTCGTACTAGTTGGTGAATGGATGTGAAACACTGTATGATGGAAATCTGTGTAAGCATTTTATCGAGCCCTTGTCACGAGAAGATTTTCACGCACGCTTCTTACTTCCCAAAAATGCAATATGGTTTAAGAGTTTATGGAGTGAAATGAGAGCTAGGTCTGAGGGGAAGAGGTAAACACCAATCCCAATGGTGTCAACAAAAACATTTATAAAATTAAACACCATTCAATAGAATTAGTAATTCAACGTTTCTAAAATTAGCTTCACTGATGCCTTCAAAAGGCACCAAAGGCTTTCAACACGTAGCTCTTTTGGCCTGTTTGATTCCTCAAATTAGTTTCAACAAAGTTGTATGTTACAACAAATACGATGCTGTGAGAGAGAGCCTAGGGTAACCAGCTCTAATCGGAAGAGCACGTAAGACCAAGATATAATTTTCTAAATATTTTCATTTAAAAGATCCAACTGTGATAGATTTAGAAGCCATCGAGATGCTAACAAATACAGTTGTGCCAATTGAAATAGAACCCAACATAGACAAGGACAACTTCAATTTCAAAGGTTGACGTTAATACTACTCGCCAAATGTTCTCGCTAGAATAGAGCTCAATAAAGTAGTTCTCACAACAAAAGTTGCATGATTTTATAGCTTCACAGAGGAGACGTGTACTAACATTTGCCATATACTCCAAGAATGAGTAAAGCTTTAGAAGGACAACTTTAGAAGGACAGGTGCGCAGACCTTTATATAAACTAAACAAATAAGTCCAAACGCGACCAAACCTTGTGAAAATGAACCTTTATATGTGAAAAGGCCCTTTATAACTCAAAGAAGTACAACAAGGTTAGTTTCATGGCAAAAAGAAACTCTACCTGCCCTTTAAAGCAAAGTTGGCTAGTCAGACACCCAAAGGTGTTAACACTTGACCATTACAAAGTAGACCAATGAACATAGATTAAAGAACTTGAATTTAAGAACAATGTTAACAACATTATTATATACAAAATCATCCTAAGTGATAATAAAATTCAAATGTCAAGGATTGTCAGAGGCAAAACACTAGAGAAGTTCCCCAGCCCTCAATTAACAACCACATTCTGCAAGTAAAGTGTAAAAGAATAGGAGCCATAGTGAGCGTCAAAAGTGGTCAGTGAAACATAACATCCCGGTGACCCTGTCGGAGGTAATACTCATTAGCACATCGTGAAGACCAAACAATCTCTTCAAAGTATCAATTGTCAACATGGGAATCGTCTGATGTCACTGAATAAAGCATGCCACATTAGAAAAACGATCGACTATCACAGAGATATAAATATTTCCTTTCGCAGTTCGCAATCAAAACATCATGTTGGTCGTAGACTAGAAATGACGGTATAGGGGTCGTAGTGAGCGTAAAAAATAGTAAGTGAAACATAACATCCCAATGATTCGATCAAAGGTAATACTCATGGGCACACCGTGAAGACCAAACAATCTCTTGAAAGTACCATATGGCGACATGGGAAGAGTTCGATGTAATTGTACACGGAATGAAGCATCCCACATTAGAGAAACGACCGACTATGACAAAGATAGAAATACTTCCTTTCACAGTTCGCGATCAAAACATCCTGTTAGCCGTGGACTAGAAGGGGCGTATAAAGTCCAACATTGGGAGTGGTACCCCTTAACTGACTAACAAGTGTAACATTTAGGGATGGCAATGGAAAGGGTTTGTACAAACTCGACCCCGTTACCCCGCCCCAAACCCGTTACCTTCTTACCCCGCCCCCTCCACTAACCCGTTTAAAACCACGTGAGGGCCCCGAACCCGCCCTAAAGCATTTTTATGATATTTTCTAACTTATTTTATTCAAGTATTTTAATGGATTTCATGTTTTTTCTAATGTTAAACTAATAAAAAATGAAGTCCTCTAACTAAGAGTATGCATTGATTTATTATTATCCCAAACTAAGTAAGGTGCATAGATTTAAGTTAGGTACTTATACTAATACCCTTAAACGAGGTGAGTTCGGAGATTTTTACATACAAAACTCGTCATGCCCCGAACCCGACGTTTTTTTCATTTCAAACCCAACCCGACCCGTTTATTTACCCCCCCCCCCCCCTTCTCCCCATTAGGGGCGAGTGCAGGGTGGGTCCCTGCCAAAACCCACCGCGTTGAATTAGATTATCAATTATAAACAAACATATCAATTATCTAACTAAAATTCACACAAACTAGTAAACAAATATTATTTTATATTAATATAAAAACATACTACAACAACCAATTGGCATTCCGGGTTTTCAATTGGCTCACCCTCAACCTCCTATCACCACTACAAATCAATCCAGTTTTCAATTAGCTCACCCTCAACTTCATATCACCACTACAAATCATATTTACAAAAAGTAATGATATAGATCAATAATTAAGAATTAAAATTACCTCGTATCCATATCAATTCAATGTTGTAACCTGAATGTCTGGGCTTAGATAAAATGTCTCAAAATAAATGAATGCGGTCACGCAAGCAATAACTTCCTGTCAAATACCCAAAAATGAAAAACATGTATATCAGGGATGGAACCAAATATGAAAAATAAATGGGTTTTTGCACAAACTTCCATAATCTACATGCTCGAACTATAACTCACAGAATAAAGTTAAATATATTGTTCAATTATAAATTTTCTTATATTAATTTATGTAAAACCCTTCTTTTATATAATATTTGCATAGTAAGAAAGTGATGAATGGTCATATAACAAAATGATTCAACAATACTACAAAGATTTCATTGTTTTTTCGCTTTTCCAATTACAAAATACGAATACAATCAATAGCATGTATAGAGGTGAATTCAAAAGAAAAATGTAAATAACCCATCAGCATGGGTGATACATGCTCAAATATGTAAAACCAACCTATTAGAAAAAATAAATAATTTACAATTGGTGAAAAACTTAATGTGACTATTTGTAAGGCAATAAATACAATAGATTAAGATTTAAAACAAACACTTCACTTCATACCTTATAAAAAATCAACAGACCAAATCTAAAGGTTAAGACACAAAACAAAATCAAAAGTAAATATAACTAATTAGATCTTGAAATGAAAGGATCCATTGTCCAGATTGTCATATTCAAACCAATCACAACTTTAAATCAAAAACCTAATTGATTCTCATATTCATCTACTACAAATCTTGAATGAATAAACAAAGTAACACATTTGTAGATCTTAAATTACTTAACCTAGATAAGTAGAACAATAATGGGAGGCTGAGCCAAGAGAGAGAGCTGCGTGGAGGAGAAGGAGGAGCCCGGGGCGGAGGAGAACGGTCGAAGAGACGCGGGAACACACGGACTTGTTTTTGTTTGCCTTTTTTTCCTTTCCTTGTTTTGTTTTCTTAGGATGATAGAAAGAAGCGGGAGTAAAAATTTGCAAAGGGGGAATCCAAATTGATTTTAGCGGTCTCATTAAGGTTTATTTTTTGAGACGCCTACTAATATACCGTCTCTTTAGCGTTATCTTTTGAGACGGATAAAATTAGCGGTTTTAAAAATTATACCTTTTGAGACGGGTAAAATTAGTGGTTTTAAAAAATATTAGTTTTTAAGACAACTAATTTTACCCGTCTCAAAAGATGGGCTTTAGAGACTTAAATTTTAGCCGTCTCAAAAAGTCTAGTACTAAAAAGTACTTTTTTGTGTAGTGGGCTTATTGGTTTTCTACCACATTTTCTTGAGGACTAGGTCTCCCATAACTATTGGCCTTGACTTTATCCTCTGATTATAGAACCTCACAGCTCTGTGCTGATAGGATGCTTATCGTATCTCTGCATCTTCTCTTCTTTCCTCAATCAAATCAAGATCAAGTCTTCTCTCTTCCCCATTCCTCTGAGGGTCATATGTCTAAACTCTATGAGTGGGTAGTCCTATCTCTATTGGGATAATAGCTTCTGAGCCGTGAGCTAGCATGAATGGAGTTTCCCCTGTGGGTGTCCTCACTGTCGTCCTGTAAGCCCAAAGCACAACATATACTTCCTCTATTTATCTTCCTTTGGACTCTTTCAGCCTCTTTTTTATCCCATCAAGGATTGTTCGATTTGTGACCTCAGTCTGGCCGTTTACCTGGGATCGGCCGGGAGAAGAGAAGAACTGCTTGATGCCTACTCTTTCGCAGCATTTTTCCAAGGAAAAATTCTTGAATTGGGTTCCATTGTCTGACATGAGGGTGTTTGGACCATACCTGCATATAATGTTCTTCCAGATGAACTGGAACGTCTTTTGCTCAGTGATTGTGATCATTAGCTCGGCTTCTACCCATTTGGAGAAATAATCAATTGTCATTATTAAGAACCGATAGTTATTTATAGCTCTTCACAAGGTTCCTACCAAATTAATGCCCCATACTGCAAATGGCCAAGGGGAACTTATAGAAGTCAGAGGTTGGTGAGATTGATGAGGAATATTAGACAACCTCTGACACTTATCATATCTCTTCACATACAAAGTTGCGTCTTTAGCCAAGGTCAGCCACCAGTATCCCTGAGTAATTATCCTCTTAGCCAGTGGCCTCCCTCCTATGTGGCTTGAACAATAGCCCTCATGCATATTATGCAAAATGTGTGGAACCTCTGAAGGGTGGACACATCTGAGGAGAGGGAGCAGGAATCCCTTTTTATACAAGCCATCACCTACAATAGAAAATTTTATAGCTCTGAACCTTAGCTTCCTCCTTTCCAGCTTTGACTCTGGTAGTAGTTCTTCTCTGATGTATTTGATAAGAGGGTCCATCCACGAGGCCCCCAAACTCAGATTTAAGCAAGGTTTAGTAACCTCTTCCTCTTCGATTATTGGCTTGAGCAGAATCACGACTGGCACTGTTCCCCTTATGTCTATTTTTTTTGTTAAGGCCAACCTCGCGAGTGCATCAGCTCGACGATTGTCTAGACGAGGTATCCTCTTCATATTTGCTTCCTTGAAGCTTTCTATCATCGTTCTCACTCTCTTCAGGTATCTGTCCATCCTTTTATCTTTGTCCTCATACACCCTAGGATTTGGTTCATGACTAATCTTGAGTCACTGTAGACTAGGAGTTGGCCGATATTGAGGGCTTTAGCCAAAGAGAGACTTGCTATTAATGCCTCATACTCTGACTTATTGTTGGAAGCTTTAAAGTTGAACCTCAGTACATATTCAATATCTGTACCATTTGGTGTCGACACTATCAGCCCTGCTCCACTTTCGCGTTCACATGACGACCCATCAATGAAGAGGTTCAAGATGGTTTCATACGAAGAGAAGTTACCCTCAACTAAGGTCCCTTTCCTGAAAAGGTATCTCTCTTCTTCATTCTTAACTATTCTATGTCTGACATCACTTATCTCGGCTTCTTTCGAAGTTCGGCCGATGTTTTTCTCTACTCGCACATCTGCGGCCTCTTAATTCTTCTCAACCTCAGCCTCATCCTAGGTAAACTCGGCCATAAAATCTATGAGTACCTATCCCTTGATGGTAACCCAAGGTTGATAAACAACATCGTACTCCCCCAACTCGATTGCCCATGTCATTAGCCTTCCTGAATTCTCAGGCTTATGAAGGACCTGTCTTAGTGGGGAAGCAGTGAGGACGACCATAGAGTGAGCCTGGAAGTATGGCTTCATCTTCCTATAAGCATGTATCAAAGCATAGGATAACTTTTCAATCCGTGGGTAATTCTTCTTACTATTGCAGCACTGATGGATGACTCTGAGACAGCTAAGTACACATATAGTTTCTCACCCTGAATTGGTCAGGATAGTAGTAGGGGGAATCGAGGTAGTACTTCAGCTCTTTAAAAGCTATGTCACATTCCTCATTCCATTCTAAGGCCTTTCTAAGAACTTTGAAAAAGGGAAGACATTTATCTGTAGCTCTAGATACAAACCTGTTAAGTGCAGCCACTCGTTCGGTCAGCCTCTGAATGTCTTTGATGGTTCTGGGTGTCTTCATTTCTAGCAAAGCCTTGATCTTATCAGGGTTAGCCTCTATTCCCCTTTGATTGACTATGAAGAACAAAAACTTTCCTTCTCCTACCCCAATAACACATTTGGTCGGGTTGAGCTTCATTCTATATTTATCCATGGTGCCAAAAGTTCTTTCAAGGCTGACCACATGGGTGTCGGCCTTCAAACTCTTTATCAGCATGTAATCAATGTAAATTTCCATGGTCTTGCATATATGATCTTCAAACATCTTATTTATAAGACGTTGGTATGTAGCCCCTGCGTTCTTTAGGCTGAAGGGCATGACCTTGTAGTAATAGGTCCCTTTGCCTGTAATGAAGGTTGTCTTCTCTGAGTCAGTCGAGTCCATAAAGATCTGATTATACTCGGAGTATGCATCCATAAAGCTCATGAGCTCATGTCCAGCTGTAGCATCCACCATCTGATCTATACGAGGTAGGGGAAAACTGTCCTTTGGGTACTATGACATCGTTAGATAACCACTCAGGGTATATAACTTCTCTTGTGAACTTAGCTTCTTCAAGCTTTCGAACCTCTTCTCTAATGACTTCATACTTATGTCTTGAGTATATTCTTCTTTTTTGCCTAATGGGTTTGGCATCCTCTACAACATTGACTTTATGACACATTATCTCAGGATCAATACTTGGTATGTTTGCATGGCTCCAGGCAAAGATACTTTATCTCTTCCTTAACAGCTTCACTAGCTCCTCCTTGATCTTAAGCTTTAGAGCCTTGTCGAATTGGATGGTTTTTTCCATCTCGTCCTCATTGAGTATGATGGATTCTACCTCCTCCGTTGCCTCTCCCTTCTTGAGTTTTGTTTCGTCTCTGGGGTCAAGGGTGTCAATGTTATAAGTGGTTGTTGCCCTCTTATGAACCTCTCTCTCTGTTGCAAAGTTGAAGTAGCATTCTCATGCCGATGTTTGGTTACCTTGCACTTCCCCTACTCCATAGGGAGTCAGTAATTTTAGCATTTGATGGATCGTTGAAGGCACGAACTCAAATTCCTTGAGGTCCACTCGTCCCATGATGAGGTTATAGGCTGAGAAGACATTTTCAACCATCACAAAGAAATTAATTTTTCTGGTCAACCTCTTAGGCCATTCATCTTCCATTCTCACATTCATTTCATACATTCCCCAATGGATGGACCTTCTCCCCACTGAAGCCAATCAATGGGTGATGGTAAGGGACAAGCCTTTCTCGGTTGAGACCCAAACTCTTGAAATAGGGCCAAAACATAACGTCTGTAAAGCTACCCCCATCAATAAGGATCCTCTGAACTTCGCATCCATGCACCCTTGTGATGATGACTAAAGGGTCATCGTGGGGAGCTAAGATACCCTTGAAATCAAGTCGTGAGAAGCCGACTACGAGGGTGTCTATATCTACCTTCTTTCTCTTTTTATGTTTAACCTCTGCAGAAGCCAACTTCACAAACTCGTCCTTAGTCACTACTTTGGCCTCTGCCACGTGAGCCTTGCGATCAGCAACCTCGGAGCCACCCTTACTAGTCCTCCGCAGAAAGTATTCACACCAAATGAGATCATATCGACCCTCTTTACTGGGATATTATCGTCTTTTGGTGGGAGATCGGGGTCATCGTCATCATCATCTGAGGCATCAACTCCTCTGGTAGGGGTATCTTCCCGACATTTATCATTTATTTTCTTCTTAGGATCGTCTCTTCCTCCCTTTGAAGCTCTACCATCCACATGCTTTCTGAGCTTTCCTTACTTCAACATTTTTTCAATCTCATCCTTCAGAGCGAAGCACTTCCCAGTCAAATGGTCATGATCTTGATGGAACTCGCACCATAAGTTCTTGTTTCTCTTATGTGGAGGAGATTTCAGCCTCTCTGGCCATATCAGGGACCTATTATTATTTATCTCATTGAGGATGTGTTCGCAGCTCACCATTAAAGGAGTATAATTTACAAACTTATCATCTGCAGCCCTCTTCTTTCCATCCTTTTTCTTGTGAAATTTCCCACTGCTACTTCCATTATCATCTTCATACTTCGCAGCCATTATTTCTTCTGTGTTCATGACCTTTCTAGCTGTTGATAACAACTCGGCCATTAACTTAAGGGGATCCTCGGCTAGTTTCCATAAGACTTTTCCCTTTTACAGACCCCCAATGAGAGTTGTCATGGCTATGCTCTCTTCGTAATCTTCTACCTCCAACTTTTCCTTGTTGAACCTCGCGATGTAATCTCTGAGGCTTTCATTCTTCCCTTACTTGACATACAGCAGATGGTTTGTCTTCTTCTGAGGTCTCACCCTAAAACAGAAGTTGTGAATGAACCTTTCGGCCAGACCTTTGAAACTCTCAATTGAATTTTTAGGAAGAGAAATGAACCAGATATGCGCAGCCCCACTCAAAGTTCTTGAGAAATCTCGGCACCTCATCTCATCGGGGATAGAATAGATGTCATCTGCAGATGGATACATATCAATATGATGGACTGACTTAGTACTTCCATCGTATTTGGGTGACACCACTGGAGGTTTAAATTTAGTAGGGGTTGGGAAATTGACAATCCTTGCCACAAATGGTGAACCCTCTGAGTACCCCCTATGTAATCGGTCTCGGCTTTTTATGAGATACCCTATCTTCTCTTCCAACCTTTGAATAGAGTCGTTCTAAGGCTTAGCAACATCGGCTTGGTCGAGGTTGTCCCCAGCCACCTCTAAAGGGTGGACCGAGGGTTCCTCAGCTGTTGCACAACGTCGATTATTGACCTCCCACTAACCATAATCTCGGTCATGTGGGGGTCGGCCATGATGAGGCTGATGATCGCCACCTTCTCTTCATGATCCAGCTATGCTTCTTGACCTGGACAGCCTTTCCCTCAGATCATTAACTGGGTCGAGCCTTTCAAAGGTTGACCCTCTACTCAAGTGATCAAATAATGATCCTCTTTGGCATGCATCATAGTCTCGTCTCTCACACTGACCTTGACTCTACTGGATAGGATGTACAGTGTTGTTTGAGACCTCATACGGCTCCCAACAATCTGTCGGAGCATCCTCTGCCTCAATGTCACCGTACCTATCCTCAAGGTAAGGGTTTCCTTACCTCTCGAGGCGTAAATGCCTAAGGTCAGCAACATCCCTCCTCCGCTGAGGAGTAGGTAGGTCCTTTTGTGGTGCCTGGGGTGGTCCCCTCGCCTCTTGAAGTGGCTGAGCAGCTGCTGGAGTTATCATCTCCGATGAGACCCCAGGTGGTCTCATTATTATGTCATGGCTTAGCTGAGAAAATTGCTCCTGCATCACTTGTTGAGTTGCAGCTAAGGACTTCAAAACTGCTGCCACCTCAGTTATCTCGGACTGGGGTGGTGCTAGGTTGGAGATGGGCCCTCCAACACCAGATGGTGAAGGTGGTAACTCTGGTGACATGTAAGAAGATTAGAGAGCTTTTAAATGAAAACACTGGAGAGCTTGGTACCTTTAAGAAGCTCTTTCAATGGTGAAATAGCTCCACACGATGGAGGAGGATTGGTGCACCACTAGAGTCTCCGGTGAGGTTAAGCAGCAAAGGAGGAAGAGATAAATCCTCTCGTTCCCACAGACGGCGCCAAAATAACGATGCTCTAAACAGCACCACTAGATAAGGTGTTGATAAGCTCAAGCTAGTAATAATAATGGCAACACAAGTGTATATACATCTAGTATAATGAGGTGAGGACAAGAGTAAAAACACTGGTATGTAAGTGGTTCAGTCAATCTAGCCTACGTCCACTGTGAGTGTCTGAGTAAGAGTCACTAAAATGGGGCACTAATGGCCTGTGATACAATCTATCACTTTCTCTCTCTACTGTGTATACAAACAGAGTCTACTAGGGTTGTAATTTTGGATCCCTTACAATGTAGGAGAAGACAAGTATATATAGTGCTTGGGGGGTGTACTGTACCCCCAAGCATGTATTGAGCATGTATATGAGAATCGAACCAGTGTCCTGTTGACACCTAGCTGATCTCATGTAGATAATGATGACTAAATATTCCCTTACGTAAGGGGAATGATTTAGTTATAACTGCCTAGCTCACATATTCCAAGTCTTTCATGTGTTTGCATGTGCTTGGACTTGTGACATCATTTGCAGTATCCTCAGCCTGGTTGAGTACGAGATTGGGGACGTCTGATATTATTGCTTTGTCCTATCAATCATCAGTATGACCTCGGCCTGGGAGACTGTCTAAGGTTAGGCTGCAACATTGGCTAAGAAGAGTATGATGTTGGCAATAGCTTGACCCCATAGTATATTATCGACCTCGGCTTCTGCCCAACCAAGGTTGGTTAATGAGGAAATGACCTTCGCAATGGTTGTTATAGGCTTCTTGTCAACTCGACTGTGAAACAGGCTGAGGTTAGTGACCCTGAGTATGAGGGTACACTTTGGGCATATCACCCGTCACAATCACCACAGAAGTTGAAGGAACCTCGGGGTGAGAAGATAAAGCAACGACATCTTCAGGAACACGTGAAACCTCAGATTGAGCAAATAAAGCAACTGCATCTTTGGAACCTCATGAATGAAGGGAGGATAAACACCCTGAGAATGATGTAAATAATCACTAAGTGTTAAATAAACAGAGACACGACAAGAGTGGGGGCAAATATACAAGGAATATTAATGGTACCTCTGAAGCAATAGGGATGGGAGAAAATCTAGCGATGCCTTGCTAGAGGAACGTGAAATATATAATCCATAAAGCTTGTAGCCAAAAAAAAAACGGCCTCACAGAATGATGAAACACAACACTTAGTATGAAAAAAAAAAGTTCAGTTTCAAAGAGTGTTCAAAAGAAGAAATTGTTACCTCTAGAGGACTAAATGAAATAGATAGTACAACCAGTGGAAACACTAGTGAGGGGGATGCACCAGAAGAAACCAGGGGAGTCTCATATGCCTGAAAGGAGGCTCCAATGGAATCCTAGGGCATAGTAGCCATGAGAGCAGCCTCCTCTACAGTTGAGAGGCAGAATGCCTAAAATATGTAAGCCCTCTTATGGGAGAACGAGGAGGAGGTGCAACATTCTTAGAGATACCAAACCATCCTCCCACGAAAGGACTTACAAGTGGAGATGGAGGAGGAGAAATTCCACCCGAATGACGTTCCTGCAAAGACATAGATCATTATTTTTGCTAAGTGTTGGGAGAAAGATATATAGAAGTTGTAAAGAACAAAGTTATATCCTGATCTGGAGATGACTGTGTAGAAAGGACCACGGGAGAGGAAGGTGATTGGGATATTATAGAAGTGTGCACGAAGTCATGAGACTTTTTTAAGGAAATAATTCAAAGTCTACCTTTGGTGTAAAGAATGTGAACTCATATGAAATCTACTTAACTTAATCAACATGTCATGAACATAAATGATTCTCACATCAATAATGCCAAACTATTTAATGTTTTTCAAGAAAGTTTGTTGTGCAAACCCATTAATATTTGACTTTAACTCTCTAAAAATCTCTCATATATTATGAATATCTACTCAATTATTTTGAAGAAATCATAGTGCTCATATGTAGTGAAGCGTCAATGAATCTAAACAAAATTGGCCTGGCACTTCGCTTTTTATGTGCCTCTAATCTTTTTAGGCTCTTTTATTCAAATGGCAGCTTTTAACGCAAAGAACATTTTGATCTTTCGTAGCCCCTTTCCATTGCTTAACATATAATAATATTTTTCAAAAAATAAATGAAATCTGGGCAATGCTTCTTACATGCACAACTTATCTCTTTTTACATTTGGTTCGTTATTAAGCAGAATTGAGATGGGAACATCGTATTCGACAAATGATAAGTGAGCATAATCTTCATAAAGCTCATGCACGTGTGCGTTAAAGGATACAATGAGCCTATCATGTAAATAGTAGTCATCAAAGATCAACGTAATGAATCCACACATTATTAATCACACTAACGAAACAAAGTCATGTCTCAAAGCACTAAGAAAAAGCCACATGAATGGATGGAATGACGGGGTGATCTGAAAATCTTAAATGTTCATCCATATATGGTGAAAATCGAAAATAAAAAACTCTTTTTGTCTTTTTCAAAATTTTTATCAAGACCAAATCTTTTTCATCTTTTTCTTAAAATCCCAAAAAAAAATATTTTTCAAAATTTTTCCAGAAAAACAAAACACTTTTTGTAATTTTTGGAAATATGAAGACGAAAAGCATAGATATATAATGAATATACAATCTAGCAAAAGGTATATAAAATGTAAACATGATAAACATCCTACACTAGATAAAGTACCCAAACTCAATCAATAGTGCAAATACCTAAAGATTTCCTAAGATCCTCAAATTGAAGTGCATCTAAAGGTTTCATGAAAATATTGATCAATTAGCGTTCGGTGCTCACAAAGCTCAAGGACACGACCCTCTCCTCAACTAGGTCACGTATAACATGCTCGTGTATCCTAATGTGCTTTGTGAGCAAATGTTGGACCGGATTACGAGATATATGGATCGCATTAATATTATCACAAGAAATAGTCATCATGCCTTGTGAAATCCCATAATCTTCCAACATTTTCTTCATCCATAATAGTTGTGTGCAACAAGTCTCAACGGTAATACTCAGCCTCCGCCATGGATAAAGATATGGAATTTTTCTTCTTGCTCAACTAAGATACAAGAGAACTCTCAAAGTAAAAACACCCACACGAGTTGCTCCTACAACCATCAACATCCCCGACCCAACCGACATTCGAATAGGCGAAAAAACGATCACCGGTATCAAAGGAATACCAATACCATATGAAAGAGTTCCACTCACGTATTTGATGATATTTAAAGTGCAAGGAAATAGGACTCTTTCGGGGACATTTGGTATCGTGCACAGACTCCAAAACTAAAGGCAATATTGGGACGACTTGCGATCAAGTGAAGGAAACTACCTATCATACTCCGATAATCTCTATATCCTTGCCTAAAGTTTTTTTGCTAAGCTTTGTCAATGTATTCATAGGGATGCGTGAGTTCTTAGCGGAGTCCAAACCAAACTTCTTCACTAGGTCTGTTGCATATTTAGATTGAGATATGAATATCCCATCCTCAAGCTGACAAACCTGGAGACCTAGGAAGAACGTAAGCTCACCTACCATGTTCATCTCAAATTCTCTCTTCATTTCCTCCTCAAATGTGTGTGCATGGAGGGAGCACGTGAATCCATGAAAACGCGGAAGCCCCAAATTTTAAATTCTTAAAATTAATGTGATGGTTCAATTCAATTCCCAACTAATATTTCAATACAAATTTTAAACAAAAATAAACTTCAAATTTTAATTTCTCCAAAATTAAAATTAAATTAAACTTAAAGTGAAATTAAACTACTCAAACATATTAATTTCAACTTAAACAAAATTTATTCAACCCAAGTCCTAAATTTTGCCTAACAATAATTAATTCAATTTTTAATAGAGGCCAAACCAAATTTTATCAAATTAAATTCTGGACTTGAATTAAATTAAACTTAAAATACCCGAACTTAAATTAGCACCAAAATTAAACGAGTGTGATGATTATACCAATTTTTATCTTATTTATCCTAGCATGCATCTATGGTGATTTTTGTAAGATAAAAATAAACACAATCACAATACACGACGATGTACGAGGAAAACCCAAATGGGAAAAACTGTCAAAAAACTGTTCCCGCTGAAATGTCGTTCGAACGACATTTTGAGGTCATTCGAACGGCCATGTTCGAACGAGAAAACGTACCCAAAACAAGGCTAAAACTCATTCGAACGAGAACGTTGGAACGAAACTTCGAAGGAAAAAATAATAAATTTGAGCAAATGTCGTTTGAACCTCGTTAGCAATGTCGTTCGAAAGAGAAAAAGTCGTTCGAACTACTTTTCAAAAAATCTAAAATGTTTTAAAATTTCATATTAAGTCCAAAACTTTTTATACAAAGTCCTAAAAATATTTTCTAAAAATAAAAAGTCATTTAGATAAAAATAACACCCATAAAATATTTTCCTAGCTCATATATATATAATAGTGCATTCATATCTTTGGAGACTTGTAATCCTTAAATGTTGATGATGTGAAACATGTGGCACGAAACTTGGGAAGGATGAAACTTTAAATCTTGTCCACTACGTCTTCAAGTTCTTCAAACGTCATAGGCTTTATAGGAACAAACTACTATCATATGACTCTAATGGTTTTGTCCGGAATTAAGCCAAAACTACATATGGACTCAATTGGAAATTTATGTCCTTACAAACCTCCCCCTTTGGCTATTTTGGGAAAAAAAAAATCCTAAGGGCTGTCAAGCTCGTCTAGACACAACATCCCACCCAAAAAAAAATACAGATGTTATGACTCAACCCAAGGATAAACCACTTTACCGCTTTAACGATATCGCTTAAGATGAAAATCCTGCACACTTAACAAACCACCAAACGCATAGGGAATATGACAAAATTAAATGCAGAAAATTAATACTCCCTCTTAATTAATTCTCCCCCTTTATCTACTAATGTCTACCTAAGAAAATTGCGCAACTCCCCCTACCTTAGATCTCTCAAACTAAAGGTTTAGATACCATTTCTCCCCCTTTTTGTTCAGGAATAGATAAAGGTTAAAGAATTATACACTAACTTATTTCTCCCTCTTATTTAAAGAAAATACTATTTATCCCCCTAAAGTCTAAACAAGGGATATGAATTAAGAAGAAACAAGTTAAACATGTAAAGGTGAATAAACATGAACAATAAAGCATATGGAAATAATAAAATTCAACTAATCCACATAATAACAAAGGATACCACTTATGATGCGATGATAAGAAAAATGATACCAACTAAAATGTATTAAACATAAGCATGGGATATCAACCAAAATTCGCAACAAGATAAATACCAAGCAAATAAGGACTTTCTATCATGGAAAAGAATCGAAAACAAAAAAAAATATTATATATATATGCACAATGAATATCACTAACACGCACACACATATACATGGGTATAAACACCACACACAACACAAAATACAATAATCATTTCACATTCGTATGGAAAAAATGTGTCCAAATACATGTGGTAAACGAAAGTGAAGGGGTGTGAACTAGAGAATAAAGGAATATAGAACCAATCACTTAAAACATGTTCACGGAGTTCTCATTTGATTGCAAAATTTTATTACATTTAGATATAGCCTCATGTGACAATATAGATTGAACTCAATGAACAAACATACACAATGCAAACAAGCCTAGAATTTTAATGATTCTACAAACCAATAGTGTTATGACAAGATAGTCTAACAAGGATACAAAGTCATTGTGCAAAGCCATTGATATTCCATCCAAACTCCCTTAAATATAGTATTTTATTTTATTTTGACGAAAATATCAATCTAAACAAACTAGGCCTTAGCTATATTTTTCTTTGAATGCCATATTTTTCTTTTAGGCCTTTGGACCACGTATTTATTTTAGGTCCATTACAAACGGTGGCTTAATCGCAAAGGATGATTGTTCCTTTCTTAGCCCTTCCCTGTGCACTAGCATATATTATTTTTAAACACACAATAATCTCAGGTACAACGGTTCTAACATGCACAAATCCTAATAAGTCACAAAATATGTAGATGACTAGAATGGTAGGAGAACACCTCACAAAGCTCAAATATACATGAGAAGTTAAATTTCAAATGAGCTCGTGCATGTGTGAAATGAGGCATATAAAAATAGAATCCATTAAGCAACACAAAATCCAACTACTCCATGCAAGCAGACAAAGAACATTTTAAGGATTGAAAATCTTAACCAAAAGTTCTAGCCACATGGACGCGAAAATGAAAAGGATTCAAACACAAGTATAGGCCACATAAAGTGTGTCAAACTAAAATACACAAAAAAAAATCTTTTTGAGTTTTTCAAACATTTTCACCAAACACTAAAAAATTCAACTCAAAAGAAAAAACAAAGAAAATCTTTTTGCATTTTTCTCAATAAGACACAAACAAATAAAAATAAATACAAAAGATATGCACAAATTATAACTCTAGTATGTAATTAATCATGGAGCATAGACTAGAAAATGATAAACATACATACAACTAACATAAATATATCATGAAGAATAAAACGCTAGAGTATGTAAATAAAACAAACACATTTAACCTTTCGATTTAGCATGGGAGGTTTCACGTGATAGCAAATGAGAATCATAAACCCTGTTTTGTAGAGTTATCAAGTCAGATATCCTAACCCAAATAAGTGAAGAGTGATAATCTCGGGATTGGGTGACCTTGGCTACCTCGATGATCTTACTCTTGGATTTCCTAGAATCCTTTTTTAGATCAAAATAAATTTCCTAAGATGACCTTTTCAACCACAATGTGAGAAAGTAAAGACCCAATGAAAAGTAGTACCTAAAGATTGACCTTTGGAAATCTTCCTAGGTGATTCTCTCAAAATAATGGTTTTAACTTTATTAGCAGGAGCATTATAAGAATCGAAGCCTAAACCACAAGTGTCATTTTTTACTTGGACAGTTCCTAATATTTTGTCTAATTTAGCGGACCTATATTCCAAATCAAATTTGACCTTACTAGAGTCTCCCAATTTTTCTTCTAATTCTAAGATCATAGACTCTAGCAAAACCTTCCTCTCTTCAAACATAAGAATCTCTTTCTTCATTGTTTCCATCAAACCTATAAGTCTATCTCTCTCGCCTTCAACATATTCAAGCTTCTCTTGAAGAGTTCTTTCATGTGTCTTAAGGTCTTCCACTAAAGCACTCTCATCAATGACCTTGGAACGCTCTCCCAAACTAGCTTCTAACTTCAAATTAGCCCTTTTTAATTTAATTAATTCGGCATACAATTCTTGAAAAGCTACTTGAAGTTGACTCTCATCAACCTCGTCATCATTCTCATTCTCACTTTTAACTCCACTCTCATTACCATCAAATTTTTGGGATTCACAAAAAAGGCCTCAGAAGAATTATGTAAATGTACATCTTCATGGGAAAATTCATTATCGGTACTCACATGACTTGCCATGAACACGGTAAAGTTGAGGTCAATGGGGGAATCAAGTCCCTCTTCCCTATCCTTATCATTAAGAGTGGGGTTGTAGGAAATTGGTTTCTTTCCCTCTCTCCTTAGTTTAGTGGGACATTCAAAAACCCTATGGCCATACCCTTCACAACTAAGGCAACGATTTGACTCGTCCCAATTAAGATCATCATTATAATTTTTAGGGATCTTCTCAGGCTTGTTATATTTCGATTTATCAAATTTCTTATATTCATTTTTTAGACTTTCTTTATTATTCTTAAGAAATTTTTTAAATTTCCTAGTAAAAATTACCATATCTTCGAATCAAAATCACTATCATCATTCGAAACTTATTTTTCCTCCTTTCGGGCTTTCAAAGTGATGCCCTTTATCTTTTTCTTTTCGGTCTTAGAGGAAAACATGTTAAGTTCATAGGTCTGTAAATCACCTACGAGCTCTTCGAGTTTCGTAAAAGCTAGAGTGGGTAAAGAATTTAAGACGGTCACTTTAAGAATAAGCCTATCAGGTAGGGACATTAAAATTTTCTTCACTACTCGGTCGTTGGGTATTTTTTCTCCCAAATTAAATGATGAATTAATAAAATCTGAAAGTCTAGCATAATATTTATCAAAAGTTTCATTTTCAATCATTTTAATGGTCTCGAATTGAGTGGTGAGGTTTTAGAGTTTTGAAGCTTTTACGACACTAGTTCCCTAGTGGGTTAGTTGTAAAATATCTCAAGCTTCTTTAGCTATTTCACATGTCATGATACGTTGGAATCCATCCGGTGTGACCTCACTAAACAAATCATTCAAGCCTCGGAAATTAAAATTGTCTAATTTAAGTTCTTTCTCATTCCATCTCTCTGCTGGTCTAGGGACACGTTCATTTTCTACTAAAAATGTAGGTGGGGACCACCCGGTAATGATAGACAGCCAAACCCTCTCATCTATGGACCTTAGTGTCAATTTCATACGCGCTTTCTTGTACGTGTAATTAGAACCATTAAAAACTGAAAACATTGAAAACGGGAAAAATCCCATTTTTAAACAAAACTAAATTAAGGATCTTAACGCAATAACTTAGCACTCTAACTCTGATAGCAATTTGAAAATGCGAAAGCCCCAAATTTTAAATTCTTAACATTAAGGTGATGGTTCAATTAAATTCCCAACTAATATTTCAATACAACTTTTAAACAAAAACAAACTTCAAATTTTAATTTCTTCAAAATTAAAATTAAATTAAATTTAAAGTGAAATTAAACTACTCAAACATATTCATTTCCACTTAAACAATATTTATACAACCCAAGTTCTAAAATTTTCCTAACAATAATTAATTCAATTTTTAACAGAGGCCAAACTAAATTTTATCAAATTAAATTCTGAACTTGAATTAAATTAAACTTAAAGTACCCAAACTTAAATTAGCATTAAATTACACAAGTGTGATGATTATACCAATTTTTATCTTGTTTATCTTAGCATGCATCTGTGGTGATTTTTGCAAGATAAAAATAAACACAAGCACACTACACGGTAATATAGGAGGAAAACCCAACTGAGAAAAACTATCAAAAAACTATTATCGCTGAAATGTCGTTCGAACGACATTTTGAGGTCGTTCGAACGAGAAAACAGAGGCAAAACAAGGCTAAAACTTCGCTGGAAAAACTCGTTTGAATGAGATCGTTGACACGAAACTTCGAATGAAAAAATAGTGAATTGGAGCAAATGTCGTTTAACCTCGTTAGCAATGTCGTTTGAGCGACTTTTCAGAAAATCCAAAAAGTTTTAAAATTTTATTTTAAGCCCAAAACTTTTATACAAAGTCCTAAAAATATTTTCTTAAAATAAAAGTCGTTTAGACAAAAATAACACCCACAAAACATTTTTCAAGCTCATATATATATAACAGTTCATTCATACCTTTGGAGACTTGGAATCCTCAAATGTTGATGACGTTAAACATGTGGCACGAGACTCAGCAAGGATGAAACTTTAAATCTTGGCCCGAACGTCATAGGCTTGATAGGAACTGTTGGAACACGAAGCCCCCAATTTTTAATTTCTTAACCAAAAAGATAATTTTAACTTTCCTTTTAAAGATGCGGAAGCAGAGATGGTTCAATTACACAAAATTTTAATTTCTTTCAAATTAAAATTAAACCAAAGTGAAATTAAATTAAACACACACTTATGTTAATTTCACTCAAACCATATTAATTCAATTCGAGTCCTAGAAATTTGCCTAAGTCATATTTTCAATATTACCAAATTAGGTCAAACCAATTTTAACAAATAGAATTAATGACTTGAATGAAATTAACTTTCACCCAAACTTAAATTAGCACCAATTTAAATAAGTAGAGATTTAAACCACTTTTATCTTTTTACCTAAGCATGCGTTCTAGGTGAATTTTTCGAAAGATAAAATAAACAATAAATCACTATGCCGCGATGTATGGGGAAAAATCCACAACGGGAAAAAACTCTGACGGCCCTAGCCTCAAATCCACTAAATACGATTTTACACGTACAAGACACGAAAGACTTACAACACTCGACTTGACTCCGTCCAAGCCCCGATGCTCCTTTTTATACAGACCTCTTTCTAGCGGATAACCACGGAGCTCCACTGCGGTCTCTAAATCGACCGATTGAACTTTTTGGTCACCGCCACCCAAATAAGGAGCCTTTCTCCAAGTGGGTTAGTCAACGCAAACGAGCTTCTACTTTGGGGGATGTAGAAGAAAACCCAAACTCTTTTCTTCTTAAGTAGAAAAGTGAACCAATGGTGCCGAACACTCCAAGCAAGATATATATATGGTAGCTTGGAATAAACAAACTATTGGGTGTAAATAAAAGTGTTTAAACGATTTTTCTTTGAAAAATGAACACTCAAATTTGAACTTTTTCTTAGGAAAGTTGAACTCTCAAAACTCTCTCTAGGAGATGGAATATTGTGAAAAAGTTAATCCAAAAATGTTGGTTCCCGCACTAATAAAATCTGGCAAAATGTAGTGGGGTAAAGTAGTGGGAAAACTGCCAAATAAACTTTCCCGCCAAAACTCGTTCGAACGAATTTTTCGTTCGAACAACTTTTCGTTCGAATGGATTTACTAACGAGGTTCCAGAATGAAAAAAGGAAAATCATCAGAAATCTCATTCGAACGACCTGACATCTCGTTCGAACGAGACGTCAGTTCGTTCAAACGACCTGGCAATCTCGTTCGAACGAGATTCCAGTGTCGATCGAACGACGTGTCAGAAATATAAAATATTAAATTTTAAGCCCAAAATTTTTTATGGAAAGTTCAAAAAAATATTTTCCAGAGTAAAACAAAGTCATTAAAATTAATTTATAAAAATTATAAATTACACGAAATTAACTATTATTCCAAGCTCCTATATATATTAAAATGCATTCATACCTTAGGAGCAATGGAACCATGTTGATGACACAGAAATGAGGCACAATACACACGGCATTTGATGAAGATTTAATATCTTGGTTGCTACGTCTTCAACTACCTCGTCATAGGCTTGAATGGATACAATTAAAAACTATCCTATGACATAAACGTTTTTGTCCGGAATTGAGCCAAAACTACATTAAGACTCAATCGTAGAATTGTGTCCTTACAAATCTCCTCCTTTGGATATTCCGGGACAAAACCCAACAAAAAATCCTAAACGGCCGTCAAGCTCTACTAGACATAGAAAAAATGTCCCACCCAAAATAATTGTACAATGCTTGGCTCAAACAACCCAAGGATCAATATATTTGCCGATGATGAAAGTTTCCATTTAGAAGAATTCTTGCACACTTAAGCAAACTATTAAACGCATAGGGAATATCAAGAATATTAAATGCATAAAATATACTCCCCCTAAATTAATTCTCCCCTTTATCAACTGTGATCTACCTAAGAAGGTCGCGACTCCCCCTAAGTTAAATCTCTCCCAAAATAAGATATGAGTATAATAGGAATAGACATCATTTCTCCCCCTATCATTCTCCCCCTTTTTGTTCAGGAATAGATAAAGGATAACAAACTAATTTAAACATAATGCTTAGAGTGATAAGAACATGAAAGCATATGGGAAACAAAAGCATAATCTAATCCATGCAAATAATAACGGATACTAACTAAGATGCAAGAAAATAATACCAATATGATACATAACTATTAAGCATGTGATATCAATAAAGAATGCAACAAGATAGATACTAATTATGAATTAAAGCATAGATGGACTAGAAAGCAAGGCAAAGACCAAATAAAATATCATATATATACATACTCTAGATATACCAAAGATGCACATGCACATATATATATATATAGATATAAACACACAAATGACATAAAATAAGATGAGCTTTTCACACTCGTATGGCAAAAATGTGTCATATGGAAACGGAAGTGTTGGGGTGTGAACTAGAAATAATTAAATTTAGACCCAATCACTTAAAAACATGTTCACGGAGTTCTCAATTAATTGCAAACTTCATCACATTTGAATATAACCTCATGTGACAATATAGATTGAACTCAATGAACAAACATACATAATGCATACAAGCCTAGACTTTTGATGATTCTACAAACTAATAGAGTCATGACATTGAAAGTACAACTAGGATAAATGGAAATTCTGCAAACCGTTGATATACCATCCAATCTCCCTCAATAAGCATATATATATTTGAATGAATATATCAAACACAAATAGGCCTTGGCAATTATTTTTCTTTTTAATGCCATAATTCTATTTTTAGGCCTTTGGACCACGTATGTCTTTTTGGTCCAAACAAACGGTGGCTTACTATTCGCAAAGGATAATAAATCCTTTCGGATCCCTTCCCCGTGAACATTTATATATAATATTTTTATTTCTCACAAATCTCACGTGCAATGGATTTTGACATGCACTAGTCCTCCTAGGTCACGAGTATGTAGATGACAAGATTGGTAGGAGAACATCTCACAAAGCTCAAATATAACATGTGAAGTTAAGGTTCAAAAAGCTCGTGCATGTGTGAATAGAGGCATATAAAAATAGAATCCATTTAAGCAACACAAAATCCAACTACTCCATGTAAGTATGGTGAAGAACATAATAAGGATTGACAATCTAAACCAAAAGTTCTAGCCACATGGGAGCAAAAAAGATGGGATTCTAACACAAGTGTATGTCACATAGAGTGTGTCAAACTAAAATACACACACAAAAAAAAAATCTTTTTGAGTTTTTAACAATTTTTAACCAAAAATAAAAATATATACTCAAAAGACAAAAAAAAATCATTTGAATTTTTCATTAGGCTTAAATTTCCAAGAGATAAAAAACCCAAATGATAAATAAATTTTTTTTTGTATTTTTCATTTAATGCAAACAAAAATGAAGGAAATAGAATACAAAAGATAAACAAAAATCATTATTCTAGCATGTGATTAAGCATGGAGCATAGACTAGAAAATGATTAAACATGCAAACACCTAGCAATGATATATAATATAAAGCACAAAAAGCTAGAGTATGCAAAAAAAACTAACACATTTAACCTTTAGATTTAGCAAGGGAGGTTTCATGTGAAAGAAAATGAGAATCAACAAATCTAATATCTAGCGCGTCTAAAAATGATTTCCTAATCCATATAGATGTATATTTAAAATGATGGGAATTGAGAACTAAGGAAATTCTAGACATAGATTTCCTAGGACTTCTTATAAGATCAAAACAAAATGACCAAAGGTGACCTTTCCTACCACAATGCAAGCATGTATAAACACGAGGAATGTTACCTAAGGTGTGACCTTTTCTAAAGTCCTTGGATAAAGTTGACCCTCTAAAAAAAATAATGGTTTTAGCTTTAGCAACGGAAATATTTGAACTAGATGAGCTAGAACCATTACAACTATTACTCGAGTCTTGTAAATCATTTTTCATTTTTAAAATTTTGGACTCAAGTAATAAATTAGACTCCTCAATTTTACGGGATTCCTTCTTTAAATTTTCTATAACTCCTAGAAGGTTGTCATGCTCCCCCTCAATGTGAGCAAGCTTGTCCCTAAGAGCCTTTTCTCGACAATCACTCTCTTTCTTGGACATTTCTAAAATATTAAAATTGTGATTTATGTCCATGAGCTTTTCACAAAAAGTATCTTTTTGAGATAGCGAGGTTTGCAAAAATTCAACTTTAGCTTTAAAACAAGAATTTTCATCTTTAAGAAATTTAATTCTTTTTGCAAATCCCAAATTTAATTCTCTTAATTTTTCATTACACTTATTAAGCTCATTAAATTCCTCTCAAATAGAAAAAACTTCATTATCATTAGAAATGGACAAATTTTCATTAAGACATCCGATCGAGTGATACAAAAAAATGAGAGTGAGTAAAAAATTGAACGACTTACAAATACAAGGAACATAAAAATTATAAAAGTCGAAAAACGGATCTTTGACGCGATAAATTAGTGCTCCGGCACTAATACCACTTGTTGGAACACGAGGCCCCCAATTTTTAATTTTTTAACCAAAAAGCTAATTTCAATTTCCTTTTAAAGATGCGGAAGCGGAGATGGTTCAATTACACAAAATTTTAATTTCTTTCAAATTAAAATTAAACCAAAGTGAAATTAAATTAAACACACACTTATGTTAATTTCACTCAAACCATATTAATTCAATTCAAGTCCTAGAAATTTGCCTAAGTCATATTTTCAATATTAGCAAATTAGGCCAAACCAATTTTAACAAATAGAATTAATGACTTGAATTAAATTAATTTTCACCCAAACTTAAATTAGCACCATTTTAAATAAGTAGTGATTTAAACCAATTTTATCTTTTTACCTAAGCATGCGTTCTAGGTGAATTTTGCGAAAGATAAAATAAACAATAAATCATTACGCCGCGATGTACGAGGAAAAACCCACAACGGGAAAAAACCTCGGACGACCCCAGCCTCAAATCCACTAAATGCGATTTTACACGTACAAGACACAAAAGACTTACAACACTCGACTTGACTCCGTCCAAGCCCCGGCGCTCCTTCTTGTACAGACCTCTTTCTAGCGAATAACCACGGAGCTCCACCGCGGTCTCGGAATCCACTGATCGGACTTTTTGGTCACCGCCACCCGAACAAGGAGCCTTTCTCCAAGTGGGTTAGTAAACACAAACGAGCTTCTTCTTTGGGGGATATAGAAGCAAACCCAAACTCTTTTCTTCTTAGGTGAAAAAGTGAACCAATGATTCCAAACACTCCAAGTAAGATATATGTATGGTAGCTTAGAATAAACAAACTATTGGGTGTAAACAAAAGTGTTTAAACGATTTTTCTTCAAAAAATGAACACTCAAACTTGAACTTTTTCTTAGGAAAGTTTAACTCTCAAAACTCTCTCTAGGAGATGGAATATTGTGAAAAAGTTAATCCAAAATGTTGGTTCCCGCACTAATAAAATCTGGCAAAAGGTAGTGGGGTAAAGTAGTGGGAAAAGTGGAAAAACTGTCAAAAACTGCCAAATAAACTTTCCCGCCAAAACTCGTTCGAACAACTTTTTCGTTCGAACAACTTTTCGTTCGAACGGATTTACTAACGAGGTTCCAGAATGAAAAAAAGAAAATCGTCAGAAATCTCGTTCGAACGACCTGACATCTCGTTCGAATGAGGCGTCAGTCCGTTCAAACGACCTGAAAATCTCGTTCGAACGAGATTCCAGTGTGGATCGAACGATGTGTCAGAAAAATGAAATATTAAGTTTTAAGCCCAAAACTTTTTATGGAAAGTTCAAAAAAATATTTTTTTGAATAAAACAAAGTCGTTAAAATTAATTTATAAAAATTATAATTTACGCCCAATTAACTATTGTTCCAAGCTCCTATATATATTAAAATGCACTCATACCTTAGGAGCAATGGAACCATGTTGATGACGTAGAAACGAGGCACAATACACACGGCATTTGATGAAGATTTAATATCTTGGCCGCTACGTCTTCCACTACCCCGTCATAGGCTTGAATGGATACAATTAAAAACTATCCTATGACATAAACACGTTTGTCCGTAATTAAGCCAAAACTACATTAAGACTCAATCGGAGAATTATGTCCTTACAGGAACAAACTACTATCCTATGACATAAATGGTTTTGTCTGGAATTAAGCCAAAACTACATATGGACTCAATTGGAAATTTGTGCCCTTACAATCCAAATACTATGTCGTCCACATAGACTTGGGCAACCAAAATAGCACCACTCCCTCTCCTCACAAATAATGTCTTATCAACTCACCCTCTCTTAAAGCCATGAGCTAAGAGATAGGAAATGAGCCTCTTATACCAAGCACTAGGTGCTTACTTCAAACCATACAAGGCCTTCTTAAGACAATAGACGTGTCTCGAGTGCTTAAGGTCTTCAACCCTTTTGTTTGTTGCACACAAACTTCCTCCGATAGAATTCCATTCAGAAAGGCACTCTTAACATCTATATGATATAACTTGAAGCACAGATGATATGTTATGGCGAGTAGTAAGCGGGCCGACTCAAGCCTAGCAACAGAAGTGAATATCTCGTCAAAGTTTACACCCTCAATCTGTGTGTATCCTTAAGCGACCAACCAAGCCTTATTGTGAACAATGGTACCATTCTCATCCATCTTATTCTTGTAAACCCACTTGGTACCTATCACATTAGTCTCGCTAGGTTGGGGGACTAACTCCTAGACATCGTTCTTGTGAAATTGAACCAACTCACTTTGCATAGTGGATATCTAATGCTCATTTTAGAGTGATTTTTTCATATTCTTGGGCTCGATTAGGAGGTGTAGCATATATTTCTTACCACATTCTCGAGTTGAGCACTAGTCTTAAGACCTAGTGTGGGATCACCAAGTCTAGCGGAACGGTCATGACTCTTTCGAACCCAAGCGGGTGGATCCTCTAAACCAAGAGTGGGGTCCACCGAGGTAGTATGAGGAAGGATTGGATCATCATCAGGGGGTGCATCATCCTCACACTGGAGACTAGGATCAATAAATGTCGGCGGCTCGTCAATTTTAATCGTGACATTTATAGACTCCATACCCTTAGCGCTTTCAAGGTTAAAAACCTTATCTACTAGTCAATGAATATCCTACAAATATCCTCTCATCAATCTACGAGTCGAACTTTCCTAAGTGCTCTCTATCTCTTAAGATGTAGCAAGTACTCTGAAAGACATAAAAATATGATAGGTTGGGCTTCTTCCTTGTCCACAACTCATACGACGTGCGAAGCGTGTGAGGACGAAGATATACCATATTCATTGTATAGCATGCGATGCTCACTGCCTCTCCCCAAAAATGTTTACGCATATTTCTTCTAAGAAGCATGGATCAATCTATCTCTTGTATCATCTGATTCTTCCTCTCATTTTATTAAGGAGTACGAACGATTGAAAAGTCATGTTTGATCCCCACTCCATCATAATAGCTTTCCGCTTTAGCTTCTTTAAATCTAGTGTCATTGTCACTATGCATTCGATTAATAGTGACACTGTATTCTTTTGTAGGACACGACACTTGGTTGTAAGAAACTCAATCATATCAGACTTTTCTCTAAGAAATACCACTATAGAGTATCTAGAAAAGTCATCAACCATCACGAGAATGTATCTCTTACCACCTAAACTCTGGGTGAGTAGGACCCATAAGATCCATATGAATCAACTCTAATACACAGGAGGTGGTAATGGTATTCAACTTTCGATGGGGACTTCAAATTTTTTTCCTTATTGGCAAGGTCTACAAATCGAGAAAGTTGGTTTCCCAAGTGATGGTAAGCCACGAATTAGCTCCTTTTTCACCAATCTCTCAACATCCCTAAATTTCACATGACCTAGTTGTTGATGCCAAAGGTCCATAATGGAGACCGTGGCACTGTCATAAAAATCAGGACATGGGAATGATCCCATAGCAATTATCTTCAGTACTTATTACTTGTAGTAAAAGCTCATAGGGTTTGGTCATATACAATACATTTGGACCGGTGCAAAGTTTGCGTCACACAGTTGGCTGATGTTAATTAAGTTCGCATTCAACCATTTTATATACAACACACTGTCTAGTTTAGGGAAATCGAGTATATCAACACATTATCACCCTAAAATACTAAACCTACTCCCATCTCCAAAAGTGACTTTACCTTCCTTGCAATCTTCAAGGTGGGTGAAAAATGATATGTCACCAGTCATGTGCCTAGAGCACCCACTGTTAATATAACATTGGGAAAAATTTTGAACCTTGAGAGAAATATGCACAACAAGGGCTTTAATGTCTTACTTAGGTATCCAAGTAGAGGTAACCTTTTGCTTGCCCTTATCATTTTTTGATCTAGTCAGAGTGTTAGAAGCGGTCTCAAATGGCAAAGACATCCGCTGAAATTCTTTTATTAAGCTCTTTAAGACTAACAAAGTCACTAGAGTGGTTCATGTAGTATGTATACGTCTAGTTCTACCTAACTTATAGAAAAACTCTCTAAGGTGACCTCTCCTTTTGTAAAAAGTTCAAATATAGACATGTTTGGGTCTTCCTTGGTTTGATTTCTTAGGTTGAACTCTCTTTTGTGGTTTAGGTTGAGGCCTATAAGAATTAACCACAAATTTAGGAATCGATTCTGGTACAGTATGGGAAGTGGATGTACCATCGTGACTTACTCCTCGCCTCTCACCGAAACCTAAAGCAAGACCAAGGAGCATATTTTCTACCTATTTCGATGTATCCTGTATGGTAACCTTGACCTTTTGAGAATATTCGAGATCTTTCTCAAGTTGGGATACAAGGGCTTCAAGTTTTTTACGAGTCTCCATCGATGCTTGAAGATCTCTCATAAGACTAGCCACCTTGTTGGTGAAGTCTCCATTTTTCCTCTCAACTAAAATGACCCTATCTCCCAAAGATTCTCTCATCAAGAACTTGCTATCTCTTTCCTCTCTCAACTCATTATTTAATGCTAAAACTCTAATCACTAAACCATTATTTTGTTTCTTCATTTTAAAGGACTCGGCGTAAAGATCAACTTAAGCACGTTGAAGGTCACTCTCACTCTCACTTAAAACATCATCTCCCTCATTCTCGTTGGTTTTCATGTTTATTAGCTTCCTTATTGGCATGAGGTGCACTAGATGTACTAACATGACTAGCCATGAATTCGGTGAACTTACATCCATGCAGTGATTCGTCCCCGTAATCCACCGACTCGACCTCTCTATCTCTAAGCATGGAATTTAAGGTATCTTTACATTTGCCTTATCTCTTTAACCTCGTTGGACACTCATGAGCATTATGAACCTTTCCCTCACACTCATAGCATCTCTCCTCGTCTTTCTTTGGGAAATCTTTCTTTTCTTTTTCAAAATTTTTCTTGCCTGATTTATATTTGTTATCTTACTCAAAGCTTTTCTTTTCTTTAAAAGTATTTTGTTTTTTAAGTATGATAATTTTTTTGCAAATTAGGCTAAATCATCCGAGTCAAAAATGTACTTGGAGTCAGACGACACTTTCTCTTTCCTTTTAGATTCTACTTTCAACGCAATCCCTTTTTCTTAGCTTTAATAGTTTTGGGAAATATATATCTCTGAAATGTTTATAAGTCTTTTAGACACCACATTCTATGACCCCCTAAGTCTTTCCTTAAGTCACTAGCACCTCCCCATTTCACTCCAAACACTAGGTCATACTCCGAGTACCGATCTAGAGGCCATCGGGAGTTCTCGGACCCCATTTGACTCCAGTAAACTCTATTATCAGAGAAAAAACTCAATGAATCTTTGAAGGGCTTTGAATCCCCTTCCAACGGTCTGCCCTGTGAGCAAATCAGCATAACTGTTCAGACAAACAGATCATTTTACTTCCAAAAATCGATCTAGAGACCATCAGGCACTCCTGGGACGCAATTTGACCTCAATCAGCTTCATCATCAGAGAAAAATCTCTTTGAATCTTCTAAGGGCACTAAAATCATTCCCAACGGTCCACCCCGTGTGCAAAATGTCATAACCATTAGGATGAACGATCTATTTTCCCTCGAAAATTAATCTGGAGACCACCGTGCGCTCCTGGGCTACGTTTGACCAAGGTCAACCTTTTAACTCGAACAAGAGTAAATGAATCTTTTAAGGTCTCTGAATACCCTTTCCAACGGTCAGACCCGTGCGTGAATCAGCGTTACAGTACGGACGAACGACCCATTTTACTTCGAAAGGTCGCCAGGAACTTTCGAGCCTCGATTGACCAAAGTTAACTTTCCAAACAGAGTGAAGCTCTTTGGAATGTCTAAGTACCTCGCATAACCTTTCTAACCGTCTGCCTCATGCACGATTCTCACTTACCGTTTGGACGAACGATTCGTTTCCGTACGACGATCCCTCGTCCAAAGGACCAACTAGCACTTTTGAGACACATTTGATCCGAAGTCAAATCTCAGAACCAGGAGAGGCCCAAACTCCTCTTGAATGTCTCTGAATTACCTTTTAAACGGTATGCCACGTGCACGATTTGGATCAACGAATTGCGTTGTACGACCATTTTTCTAAAAAATCTGCACGACTACTAATTGGCAGGTCCATTTCCTTGTCTATCGGCAGTGTGCCTAGGGTTAACTGTCGATTGGAAGGGTTAGGGCTATGTCGATCGCACCCCCATTACCCTATAAATAGAGGGCAAGAACTCACTTCCAGATCACACCTCAGATCCATCAATATTAGTGATCTCAACAACATTCTCTAGTAATCAGCGAAGTTTCCTTGTGTGAAATTCCTTTCAATCTTTCATTCCCATCCTTTTCATACCCAATTTAGCAAAAACTCATTCTCTCTCATCCAACATTCATGTCAATACTCAAGGAGTTCATCAAGGATTAAGATCAAGCTTCAATTCTTCAAATAAGGTCCAAAATCTTTTATCGCTCTTTAAATTTCTTGTTTTGTCATTAGTTACATAAACTCTTAATCTAGCTTTTACTTTAATTCATACACATTAACATATCATCTTTTTATTATTTATATTGCACATACTTTATTTTTTATAAAAAAAAAAAGGGTTACACCTATAAATTCCAACGGGACTACCCATCATAATTTCTCAAAATTAAAATACATTTTTACACACACACACATATAATAAATTCTCGTTCGAATCTATTAGATAAACCCCACCCTTATGTCGCATGAGAACTAGATGGACTTTGATGCCTCTATAGGCTATGTAGGCGTTTCGGGTTAAAACCCAAGGCTCGAGTCTAATTTCCCAATTTTTCAGTTTTCCAATTTTCCCATTTTCGTATTTGCATCCTTTTTATTTATATTTTATTTTAATATATATTATATATGTGATCCTTCTTAGCATTTTATCCAGCATATATTATCGTTTCATTATAACGATCAATATATCCATAAACACATAAAATCGTATTTTCTATATATTATTTTGGGAACATTCCTATGGATGACCTCACTCTATCCTTTTCTTGGTATGAGGTGGGAGATTTCGATCTCCATTATATATACACACACACATACTTCATGGAGAAATAAAGAAAAACAGTAATACAAGCCCATGAGATGCCGAAAGGGCGAGATGGGTGCCTAACACCTTCCTATTCCGTAACTTAACCCTCGGACCTTCAAACTATTGGTTTCGTAAGCATCAGTTTATCTTTGATGCCGCTCTCTCGAGGCAGCGACATGTTCTTTTGCCTATTTTTTGAAAACTAGGTTGGCGACTCCATCTCTTTATATTCACCCCATACAGACGACGACCGAAGCGCTCCTAGAGTAAGAGGGCACGAGACCTTCACCCCCTCCCACCCCCGGGTGGAAGGAGGTGATCCGGGATGGCCACGGTGGTGACTCCGCTAGGGACAATTTTCTTAAAAGGGTTAGGCTCTGTTTGCATGGGTGTTATTATTTTCTTCTTGTGTGCGTATACACCTACCTATATGTTCCATTTTTTCTCCTCTAATATTTCTTGTACATATATACCTCATGCTTATATTACTACTCACTCACACACTTGTAAGTACTCTCCATGTACACTTCACACTACTTACACATAGGATCACTTATATCCATATATTGCACACACCACTTAGAATATCCATGCTTAGGTGTCACTAACACACACCTCCACTTATCACACTTGTATATATCCATGCTTACTCACATTTATCACACACCACTTGCAGTTGATCTATGCGTAGGTTCACTAACACACACTAACTTGTAGATATTCACATATCACTCACCCTCACATATCCATGCTTAGTGTAATCTTTATGCTCCAAGTTAGATTTACTTTTTATTCTTGTACATTATCCCCTATTAGTATAGTGCATCTTGCCAAATGAAGATACTGTCTCCATAATATACTAATCAAGAATCATGCATTTTTCACTCTAAATCACCAAAGAGCATGGCTATTGATGGGAGCTGGTCCGACAGGTCACAATTATCCTAAGTGATATGACTCTCACCTTTCATTTGCCAGGTACCTTCGATGAATATCGAACGGTTCCCCCCGTATCGTACCACTTGACCGAAGTCATGATGGGAGGTATATCGCATGGAACTCATTCACGTACATCGAGTATATCGAAATCTCTCTCATACGTACTGTCCCCAGAGGTATAGTGAGGCAATTCACGTACACTCGGGTATATCAAATGGCTTATCCACACGTACTAATTACCCTCAAAATCAAGACGCATATCGTGGAAGTCATGCCAAAAGGGGGAACCTTTCCAATTAACCCAACAATTACATACCCTCATACAGGTGTCAAAACTAGGGCACTCATATTTAGTTTGTCGGTTTCTACCCGAAACTCTACCAAAATGATGGGTGAGCATTCAGCCCAAATTTTTGCACGATTTCATCTTTTTTAAAATGATACTCTGTCCATGAGCCTGGAAATAAGTCCAATCATGTTTTTACATATTTTTCAAACCCAATTTTCCCAGGCTCGGGTCCCGTCCGACATTTCTTTTGACATTTAGATAAACCTAATACAAGTGAGAAAATAATAAACGTAATAATAATCATGTTGAGACCCTTCTCTCATTTTTTTTCCTTTTTCTTTACCAAAAGTGTCAAAAACATTTTCCCTTCCTTATACGGAAAATATATTCCCTCATTTTTTTCCCAAAAGACATTTTTGTCTTCCTCTTTTCCAAAAATGTAAAAAATATTTTCCTCCCTTTCCAAAAAAAATAATAATAGTTTTCCCCCTTCTCTCTCAAAAATAAACCTGAATCTTTTTCCTTCTCAGGTTAATCACATACTCGAACCTTGGCCTGGCTCCCTATTGGCTTCAGTCTTCTGTTGAAATGTCCCTAGGCTCCGTGAGTTCCATCACTACTTCCTTCAAGTCCGAAATTCACCTTCATTCACTTTTCATGGAGAATGCTAACCAAGTACCGAATGTACAAATTTGATGACGGTCCTAGCCCAACTCACTACCAAGATTGACAACCTTTAAATTGAGGTTTATGAGATGCAACAAAATCGAGTCCTTGTTCCTAAAGAGACCGAGGTTTTCTTCCCTCGCGCTATGGGTCATCCCGCACCTGAGCCTATTTTGGTCCCTAAGAAATATCAGCACGCTCCTCGTGCCCCTCCTGATAATGGGCCACCCCTAGCTCAGCTCTTGATGATGAATCTTTCCCAACCAGGGGATAGCCTACCCATAACTGTTGATCCGAAGGAAGAAGAATTAAAAAAAGTCAAGGAGGATCTTAAGATGTTGACCAAGAAGTTTGACCAAGTTAGAATCTTCGAAAACTACATGGATTGCACCCATATGTCTCCCTATCCTAAAGCAAGGTTGTCAGAAAAAATTAAGATGCATAACATTGAGAAGTTCGGGGTAGTGGACCACTAATTGTTCATCTACGAAGTTACCACCAAGACATGAGTCTCCTAGGAGCCTCCGAGGAAATAATGTCCCAAATATTCCAACAAACTTTGAAGGACAATGCTCTTCGCTAGTTCTAATCTCTCGAAGAGTCTAGGATTCGCTATTGTGAGGATGCTGCCTGAGAATTCATGTCACGGTACAAGTATAATGAAAAGTTAGAGGTTACCCTCCGTGATTTAGAACTTCTCAAACAAAACTCTAGGGAATCTGTCAGTAACTTTATAGCAAGATGGATAGAGAAAGAGGCCACCATGACCAACCGACCTTCCGAAGAAGAGCAAGTCAGTATTATGAAGAAGAATTTCTTACCCCATGTCCGAAAAACTATGGGAGGACATTATTATCCTCATTTTTGTGCCCTTCGAGAAGCAAGAGTAGAGATCGAATAAAGTCTTACCAAGACAGAAGTCGAGCCAAAGAAAGTATCCAAACAGTTCACTCCCAGAAAGTATGAGAAGCCTAACAATACTATTATTTCAACCATCAACAACATCTCTCAGCCTACCACTTCATAGGCACTAGAAATTCGCCCTAACCCAATCAAAAAGGAATACACCGAGCTTCACACTCCCCTCTCCAAAGTTTACCAAGCCCTTTTAGGCTAAAATCTTACTAAGACATTGGACCCTCGTCCATTACCAAACCCACCTCCCAAAAATTTCAATCCAGATGCCCATTGTGACTTTCACCAAAGTGTTGGTCACACCATGGATAAATTTTTCTACCTCCAAAATGTAATCCAAGGTATGATTGACCGTGGTATCATCACCTCGCTAGCCAATACTAAACGAAACACTACCCACAATCCACTCCTAAATCATATAAATGCCATCTTCCTATAAGAAGACTCAAAATTTAATCCATCTATCCAGATCGTACCTAGTAAATCACCCATAATACCCATATATTCCCTTAAAACCCTCCAAGTTTACCCACATTTTCTCCTGCGTCCAACATGTTTCATCGATCAGGCCCTGTGACTTCTTACTAAAGCATGCATTGTTGTTCGCACTCATTTCGAAAGGAAAGATATAGAGTTGTCAGTAGTATTAACCAGCTTCTAGAATTCAGGCTAAAATTTCCTCAGAATTGGCCATTGACTGCCAGAGATTTAGTGTGCTATTCTTGAAATCTTGGAAGTGGGATTGAGAGTCAGATATTTGGGTGATACCTACTGATGAAGTCAGTTTAGATGATGCTGTCCAGATCATGGCAGACTTATTTCGACAAACCTGAAAAATTTACAGTATGTCCAAACTACTTGATGCTTTGAAACTACAAGGGCGCCTGGTACCTACACTTATACATCTCCTCGTTGAGTGGGAGAATCTATATGAATAGGCCATTTAGGTTGTGGAGTGTATTGACTTCTCGAGAAATGATGATGTCGTTGCCACCGGATGGAGGCGAATCTATAGTTCAGACGAAGAGCAAATCCCAGAAAAGACTAGACCAATAGTCATCATATATAGAATGATATCATTTGAGGAGATGCTAGGACAAATCAACAAGGTGGCTAAACAATCGAAGATAGATAAGAAAATGGGGTTTTTATTTTCCCCTCTTCTGTGAACCATATGACTAGATCGGGGAGGCATTACCAGGTTCCACACCCGCAATCATCAGCGATCGATAAAGGAAAAGGTGTGAAGAACCTTCATATTCCAAAAATAACCCTCGAGGAGAGAAAGATCCTCGATTGGTTGAAGAAAAGCCAAGCTAACATCACTTTATGGGGACTCTTTATGTCTTCCCAGCTGCACCGAAATGCCTTGATCAAACTACTCACCGGGACCACAGTCCCTCCTTCCACCACACCAGAAGAAGTAGTGAATCTGGTCGGATCTCTAACCTCTACTAGAATGCTCTCCTTCTCTGAAGAAGAAATCCCTAAGATTAGACCAAATCACAACTATGCTCTCAATATCTCTATCTAAGTCATGGGAAAGACCGTCCCACTTTCACTTATTGATAATAGATCAACCCTTAATGTTTATCCATCGATAACCCTCAATTTCTTGGGGATGAAAGTGAGCGACCTTCCTCTAACCCTGTCGTGATGAGCGCTTATGATAATACTCATTGACAAGTGATAGGATCTATAAAACTTATAATAGGGGATAGCCGTATAAATTTCATTATTGAATTCCAAGTCATCGATATCCCGGCTTATTATAATCTGTTGTTTGGATGACCATAGCTCCATAGTATCAAAGGTGTGTCTTCTTCCCTCCATCAAAAACTCAAGTTTTTTTCCAATGGGCAGGTTATCACCATCTTGGGCGACGATGAGAATACTGAGAATGCAAGCATAAGTAATTCGGTACTAGAGATACCACATGGGGCAAATGATATGATTCTATCAGGATTTCAAGTCACATCGCTTCCACTCCCAGTAAGGGAGGATTTTAAAATTACGGTTTGTCCAGAGCACATCCCTCATGACAACGTCAATGTGATCCAAATATTAAAAAACATGCACTTCATGCCTAGACTGGGGCTAGGAAGGCGACAATAGGGTATATTATAAACCCATAGTGTTGAAGAAAGTATTTCCTCCTTATAGCCTAGGTTATCAACCTCAGCAAAAGAACTCATAATGCTTCGCCAAAATCGACTGAAGAGAAGGCTATAAAGTGCTAAGATTGTCTCAAGAGGTTACTTGAACGAAAGATTCATCATAGAGGGTGAAGATTTTTCCTTTTGCAGATTTCTTGAACCGTGGTATGATCATGTGGACAAGAAGATGAAACCAGTAATGGAGATCTTTTTCCAAGATAGCTACTCATGGGTCGAAAGTTCTCAACATCACGTGAAACCACTCATTGAGAAGACTATAGTTGCTACCGGAGATCCTGAAGGAAGTGATTCCGAGGATCCATTCAACTTATATGCACTGGAGCTGACACTCTGCATGATCCACTCAAGTGCTACATCATCGGATCCATCCCGCCTGATCAAAGATATTGATTCACCTCTCCTTAACTGGCATGCTATACCAGTTCCACCCGTTGAAATGTAACCCAACTCTAATGTTCATCCCATTTCCTCTTATTTCGTTGTTCCTCCCTATTCTAATATAATTAAGACCTCTTTTGATGAGGTTCTCATCGTTGTTTTTTCCAATAATGAAATAAATGAAGATTTTGAGTATCTTATTGTGCCTTACATTAATTGTCTTATTTCTAATCAAACTCTTTATGATAATTATTTTGCAAATGAACAATTCTTAAATGATCTTAATAAGGTTAATAACAAACAACATAACTGCATTCAAGTTAATGAAGATGAAATTGTTGTTATTAATCTCGATTCTAATAGCCAACTGCGTGATATTAGGATAGGGTCCACCCTTGACGAGCATGAGCTCGCATAATTTGAAGAATTATTTAAGTAGTTTGTCGATGTCTTCACATGGTCCTATGATGACATGCCATGTATTTATCTTGAGATCACTCAGCACGAGATTATCACTCTTTCAGAATGCAAATTGATCAAACAAAGACTATGAAAGCTCTGAACCGAATGGTCGCTCATAGTTCAGTAAAAAGTGGCCAAACAGTTGAACGTGGATGATCGAATATCCCACATGGCTAGCCAACATCGTACCCTAATCTGGAGGAAAGATTTGCATGTGCATTGACTATCAAGACTTGAACAAAGCCTCTCCGAAGGATGATTACCCATTACCCAATATCGATATCATTGTGGACAACACAGCTAGACACGCTTTAAAGTCATTCATTGATGTATTTACGGGATATAATCAGATCAAGATGCACCCGAATCATTAAGAGAAAGCCGCATTCATCACCCCTTGGGGAACATTCTGTTACACTGTTATGCCATTAGATCTAAAAAATGCAGGGGCTACCTACTAGAGAGCTGCACAACCATCTTGTATGATATGATATACAAAGAAGTCGAGGTCTACGTGGATGATATGATTATCAAGTCTAAGACTAGGGAAGGTCATGTTCCCGCTCTCCAAAAATTCTTTGAGCAACTACGGCGATACCAGATGCGACTTAACCCACATAAATATGTTTTCAGAGTTATAAAAGGAAATATCTTAGGATTCATTATTAGCGAAAAAGGGATTGAAGTAGATCCTGCCAACTTGAGAGCCATACTCGAAATCCCACTACCCCTAATGTAGAAGGAATTTCGGGGGTTCCTTGGGAAATTACATTATATCATACAGTTCATCAGTTAGTTGACATCTATTTATAAACCCATCTTCAAATTCCTTCAAAAGGATTCAGCCAAAGTTTGGAACGAATCTTGCCAAGAAGCCTTTGACCGAATCAAGCAATATCTAACCCGACCTCTAGTACTCATGCCACCACATTAAGGTCTTACCCTACTCCTATACGTGGTTGTAACAGACACCGCAGATGGGGCTTTGCTATCCCAATACCTTTAAGAATCTCACAAAGAGAGATCCATCTACTACATCAGTCGCAAGTTGGTCGGGTATGAAGTTAACTACACTGTCTTGGATAAGGCATATGTCGCACTTATCTAGGTCACCCAAAAACTATGATGCATGCTCGCCTTTCCCATAAAACTTGTGTCTCAAATGGATCCTATTAAATACCTACTCAAGAAACCTTCCCTGTCTAGCCGAATGGCCTGATGGTTGTTGTTGTTAGCAGAATTTGATATTGTATATATCATGCAGAAAGCCATGAAAGGAAGAGACATTGACTACCTTGCTAACCACCCTATGGAAGAAATCGATGTTTGGAGTTTTGAGTTTTCAAATGAGAATATCCTTTATACCTCATAAAAAGACCTTCATTGATAAATGTCCTTGACGGCGTCGCTAACAAGAAGGGGTATGGCATTGGGATACTCCTAATTTCCCCTGATGACTTTCACACTCCCATTACCATCAAATTGGATTTTCCCTGCACCAACAATATGAATGAATACGAGGCATGCACGATAGGCCTCAAAGTCGCGCTCAAGAAAGGAATTCGATGCCTAAATGTCTACGGGGATTCAGCCCTCATCATCGGTCAAGTATTCAGAAGATGGAAAGTTAAGGATGAGAAACTCTTACCCTTCCATGCACAGATAAAAGAGTTTGCCTCCTAATTCTAAGATATAACCTTTCACTACCTGCCCCGAGCAAAGAAAAATCTAGCTGATGCCATTACTACCTTAGCCTCCATGGTTGACATGCTCGAAGGAATAATAATGTCCCCCTTACTAGTCCAAAAGTAAGCTAAACCTACCCGTTGCTACCACATTGAGCTCATCACAGAAGAAGATCATGATATATCTGATTACTGGTACTATGATATTTAGCACCTCCTTAAGAATGGTACATATCTCCAAGATTCCAATAAGAAAGACCGAATAATCTTCCGCAAACTGGTTGCCTAATACATTGTCTGTGATAAAGCACTGTTTAAGAGAAACTTCGATGGAGCCCATTTACCTTGCATTGCAGGGGATGATATTGAAGACATGATGCAAAAAATTCACGGTGGAGAGTGCGGACACATGAATGGCCATATGCTTGCCAAGAAAATCATCCGACAGGATTACTACTGGACTACCATAGTTCAGGATTTCACTGCCTATATTTGGAGATGTCTCAAATGCTAGTGATTCTCTAACACTTACCTCCGTAGGAATTATAAAACATGACATCTCTATGGACATTTTCCACATGGGGCATCGACATCATATGGAAAGTTACACCCAAGGCATCCAACGAGCATGAGTTCATCTTAGTTGCCATTAACTACTTCACCAAATGGGTTAAAGTAGAGTCATATGCAGTTCTAATAGATAAGAAGGTGGCCAAGTTCATCCAAAAAAATATTATCTGTCGATATGGGGTCCCGCGTGAGATAATATCGGACAACAGGTTGCATTTCGAAGCAGAAGTCACAGAAGTAGTCGACGAGTATGGGATTCAGAGACACAAATCTTCTCCCTACCGACCTTAAACCAACAGTGCATTCGAGGCCGCCAATAAGAACCTAAAAATAATCATTAGCAAGACAATTGAGAGTTATCGAGATTGGGACAATTAGATCCCTTACGCCTTCTGGGGCTACTGCACTTCAATTCGAACACCTACTAGGTCTAACCCTTACTCTCTAGTATACGGCATGGAAGCAATCATACCCATTGAGCTGGAAATTCCTTCACTACGCGCCATGCTTGAAAGAAAAGTTGACAAGGAAGTCTGGCATCAGAGTCTTTTTAACGAATTGTCACTCTTAATCGAAAGGATACTGAAATATCTATATCATAGACAAGGATACCATCGCCTAATATCACGATCATTCAATAATAGAGTCAAGGATCGTGGTGTCCGAGAAGGGGACTTAGCCCTTAAAGAAATAGTAGATACCATCTAGGGCCCCAAAGGGAAATTCAAGCCCAATTGAAGTGGCCCTTACATTGTGAAGAAGATCCTATATGGCAGCGCCGCTATGCTCACCGACCTCAATGAGGAAGAGATGGCACGTTCAATCAACCTGGACCGTCTCAAGAAATTCTACCCTTAGTTCGAAATCTCGACGCGCTACAACTTTTCTCATATCCCTTCTATGCTAAAAATAATTCTCCATTTCCCTCTACTTAGAACTACGTAGGTCCTGATCCTCTAAAAATATTATTGCTTTCAAAAATGAAACTTAGAAAATTTTCAAAACTCCCAGAAGTACGTAGGCAGCTCATGCACCTCACATGAGCACGACCCCCTTCTTTTTCACAAAATGCTATTCTTTTCTTATCCCCGAGAACGACAGTTCATTTTATCATTTACATGAACAAAAGGATTACGTATGCCTTAGTGATTGGTATAGATAATTCAAATGCAAAACTCATCAAGAGGCATAGCAATATAATTAAAATTTTCTTTATTTCATTGATGAAAAATTCCTTTATAATTACATTGGCATAAGGAGTCAAACAACTTCCCTTGCCAACCTAACATTATCTTTTCTAAGACAACCTTCCCAAATTTATTCCATATATAACCAAACACATCACAAAAGCTTCACAAATAAACTCCCCAGGGATCCTACCCATAGCTTCCAGAAGAACCAGCCCCATCATCTTCCACATCCTGGCGTTACCAAACTTCTCCTACTTGGATAGAATACCAAAGGCTCTCCATGGAACGGTAAGCCCAGACCAGCCTAGGGAAAACAATAACACCTCCCTCCATGGTGTCAAATATGGCGAGCCACTTTTGTACGATCTCCATAGCCAGCATCTTGGTAACTACCCTCCTCCACAACCACTTCATGTAATCCCCAGAAACATGCCAAATTAGGCCAACAGATTGGGAAGGACGGATTGACGATCGAAGATTATACCATAGAGAGCCATTCGCATGCACAGATGCTCTGTCAAATCCTCCATAAGAAAGAAGTCTAGTGTTCGAGGAGGTATAATCTGCTCCAAGCAAAAATTGACGTAAGATCCGCCATGAAAAGTAGAAAGAGGTATGTCGGAGGTCAACCAACCGAATGTACTGGTATTCCCCTAGTTCAATAATGGGTTGTAGCTCTCCCCACCAAGTCACTGGCCAATGCAAACCTGGAGCCCCATGCTCTACAAACTAGTTCTCCCAACTCTCGATATATAGACCCAACTTGATAAAGTAGCGAGTAAAGAAGTTTGGCACAACTGCCAAGGGGTATTCAGGAGGGACCGCCATACGGAATCTCTCTGGAAACCACATGAATAGCATAATGGGGCTACCCCTCAGGAAGTCAGAACGTCCTTCCGGCCAAGAATCCGGAGCATTTCGAGTTTCCACCAGTATCACTGCTATAGGATTACGACGGTACGATATCCATGAAGTTATGGCTGCAAGTTGTGGGTCCGCCAACAGGTCCCCAGTCACCAATAGTAATTTTAAACTTAAGATAAGGACAACGGCTCCGACATATCCCACATCACCAACATCCTACAGATGCACGAAATGCAGCACAGTCGAGAGAGAGATAATTCCTCCCGTAACTAATGATCGAGCCGTCGAGGGCGAGATATAGAGAAGTCCTGCTAATAGCTCCCGAGGAGATTGAGAGAATTCAGGCATAGCCACAGCAACACTGGAATTTATCCCCATCATGATAGAAAACTCTTCATAAGTCAGACAGACTTCGTTCAAGCCAAAGCGAAAGATATGGTTGCGTCATAAGAAAACCCGACGCATGTTGAAAGCATCATAGTCTACATTATATGATCACATAACCTCTATGTTTTCGAGGTAAGAGGCGATTCAACACTTTCGGGGAGAGCCATATTGCAAAATGATGTTACAAGAAGTGAGAAGTTTGAAAAAAATGTGGATGGGTGAATAAAATACTCCACCAATACCCCAATTTATACTTGGAAAACTTAGTCAAAGACAAAAGTCCTACAAATCCCGGAAGAAAACTTGTCCCACCAAGGACCAAAGAGTTGAAGAAAGTGCAATCAAAGCCTTGGGATGAATAGACTGGACTGGTATGTCGATAGGCAGGATAAGGGGTATGACGATCGGTAACCCCCTATTTTTGGAAAGTTCCCTTTTTCCTTTTTTGTCAAAATCAAAAAATTCAATAAAAATAATTTTTATTCTAAGAAATTCAGAATTTCCTTCTTCCTATATTTTTACTCATCCTGTTTTAAAATAAATTTTCTCTCAAATCATTTTTCCTTTTTACGGTCTCAACAGCAAAGTAAAAAGTGCATATACATTAAGTCACTAAAGCAAAAATTATCAGATCCCATTCCATTGCATATATATTGCTTTATTATATTTTGCCTTACAGGAAAACACAAAAAAACAACGGGCCTCAGCCCGAACCCCCACACTCTAAACATTATCTCTCTCACCTTCTCTTTCTTTCTCTTTCTTCTCTTTCTCTTTATTCTCTAAGACCTTCCGTCCTTACGATGTAATTCTTACCCCGACGATGAGTTGAAGAGCCTATACTACCTAAACCAGACCCCTCCCAGACGAGGTAGACGGCACCAAGAAAGACGGAACTGGGATCAAGTTTCGAATGTGAGCCATCGTAGAAGCCGCCCAATCCATAATGTCTCTCTTAACCTGGTGGTCGACACCCAAAGGTGCTACAAGAAAAATAAAAAGAGCAAATCAGTTAGTCTGAGGCAAAGAAGAAATAAAAAAATCAAAAGGAAAAGAAATGAAAGGTATACCGCCGACTGAAGAACGTACTTTGTCAGCCCCAGCTCCTTCGGGTCCATCACATTAGGATGATACAGAATATGCACTGACCCTCTGTCATATCGTCGAATGTTTTAGGAAGGAGGAGCCAATCGCACAAATGGAACATCTGATGTCGTCGACGCACCACCCGCACTTTGGGCAGACCCCACTGGCCGAATCTTGCCCCTACCAAAGCTCGTGGGAGGAATAGGCATAACGTCATATATATTGGGCGAAATCAGCCACCTCGACATGAAATCCAAGTAATCATAGGTCGCCACCGTGTCGGTATACGATAAATTAGGCTCGTCAACCATCGTCGCCACCCTCACCTCCTCTGACATCTCTCGCTCCCGCCTCATACACATCGGTGGCCACGTAGGTGGAATCATCACCTCGTCCTCCACCACCTTTCGAACTACCCTCTCCCCTAGATACCAAGAGTAGCCGAACTCATGCGCCAGCAAATGACGCAACTGCGCGTTCCCTCCGGTCACCCTCGAGTGTTGGATGGCCGTTCCCCAGGGATAAAAGGTCACCTGCAAAATCCCAAACAAAAAATCAGTATCTAAAAAGATCACCAAGGAGAAATGGTCTCACGGGGAAGAGGATTTACCCGATCACTCGTCAGGCTACTCAAGACCACACGCACTGCCCCTAAGGAGAGAGACAGCCTACACTGCCGGTTGGACTTTCGCCACTGGTACATGTGTGCAAAGGACAAAGGACAAAGGGTCGTCAGTCATAAAACCATGTGTGCAAAGGACAAACGGTCGTCAGTCAAAAGAAAAGAATCAAGGAATCGAAAAAGAAATAAAATGCATAAAGGAAAAATGCATAAAATAAAGAATACCTCCAAAATATATGTGGTGCCAGTAAAGGTTTGCCGGTAGCACTGGTTGAATGCATCCAGAGAAGAATAAAGGGTCGCCAAAGTCAGGATCCCCCAGCCAAATAAAGGGATATTCAAAAATAGCCTCAAATAAGGCAAAAACCACGGATGGATGACGCCGCCATCAAAAATCCTCCCAACAGTAAAAGAATAAACAAGAAGGCAATCTGTCGCACCTATAGCCCGTCAGTCTTGTCAATCCATCGACTCAACAACATCTCCTTCAAAAGAGACAAACGGAGGGAGTCCCTAGAGACTATCCGCCCAACATCACCCAATGTAGCCTCCATCGCCACCGGTGTCACCCGTAGAGTATGGTCCACCTCTATCTGGGGCCCCTCACAATTTAGTCCCAGCAACTACTGCACATAGATGGGAGTCATTGTCATCTCCCCAAAGCCAAAATGCATGGTGTGGGTGGTATCCCACCACCTCTCCCCCAAAGCGCAAAGAACAGTCGTCGAAAGAGGCGTCTCGTCCAGTGCAGACGCCAAACCACCAAAGACGACTGAAGACACCACCCAATGCACCACTAGAGGAAGCTTCTCCCAGACATCCTTAAACCCCGTCGTTCCTCCAGAATGCAGGTTCGACGCAGAGATATCAGTCTGTCAAAGACAAAAGGAAAAACCCTTGTCAAAATTCAAAAAATAAGAAAATATCACCAAGAAGGAAAAAAGGAACACCAAAGGTCATTAACACATACATAGCCACCAGGGTGCACCACCCCAGAAGATGGATGGTGCGGCGGCTCATGCAAAAGAGTCCGCTTATCCTCAGCTGGCTCGAATAAGTCAAAAGCATTCTCACTACCCAGCGTTAGGAGCACCCTGGCCCACCACTCCAAATGCGCCCAGTCGTCAACATTCAACCTCACAAAGTGGATCGTCCTGCTTGAAAATTTGCCATTTCTTAGTTTTGGAGGAGAAAAGAACGCTAGAATAATCCGTAAAAAGGAACGGCAGAAGAGAGAAGATCTGAGAGCTGTAAAAATAAAGAAATTTCACCCCCTTTTTATAGGAGGCTAAGGGGCATGCCGAATGGTATCTCACAGCAATATACCGATCAGAAGTGTCCCTTCACCTGCCCAAGAAAGCCCAAAATACCGTGCCACTGTCATTTGGCACCTCCTACACCCTGCCGATCGGCACCTCCCCAAAACTTTGTACAAAAATTCCCTAAAAATGCCTGAAAATCCCAAAAAATCCCCAGTAAAATCCTGAAATTATCAAATGAATTTTAGAACCTTTTTCACCAAGAAAAACATTTTTTATACCACTTACTTCCCCAAGCGAAACATTTACTTCCCCAGCGGAATTCTCAAATCAATTGGATATCTCCCCAACAATGTTTCGAAAGGAAACCACAGAAATCAGAAAATTGCCCAACAAAGATGCATCCAGTCCACAGATTAATACCTTTTCTCCAGTGGAGTCTCCAAATTCCCCCAAGAAAATTAGAACTTAAAGCCTTCAGGATTGTCTTCAACCAGTAGAATTGGTCACCCCTACTTAAGCCCTCAGAATTGGCTTCGACCCTCAAAATTAATCGCTCCTACTTAAGACCTCAGAATTGGCTTCGACCCTCAGAATTGGTCACTCCTACTTAATCCCTCAGAATTGTCTTCGACCCTTAGAATTGGTCGCTCCCACTTAAGCTCTAGGAATTGGATTCGACCCTCATAATTGGTCACTACAACTTGAAGCCCTCAGAATTGGCTTCAACCCTCTGAATTGGTCACCCCTACTTAAGCTCTTAGAATTGGCTTCGACCCTCAGAATTGGTCACCTCTACTTAAACCCCTCAGAATTGTCTTCGACCTGAAAAATTGATCATCTCTACTTAAGTCCTCATAATCGACCTCGGCCCACAGAATTGGTCGCCCCCATCTTAATCCCTCGAAATTGGTTTCAGACCGTAGAATTGGCCGCTCCTACTTAAGATCCTCAGAATTGACCTCAGCCCGCAAAATTGGTTGCCTCTACTTAGGTCCTAAGAATTGACCTCGACCCTTAGAATTGTTTGCTCCCACTTCAACCCTCAGAATTAGCTTCGATCCTTAGAATTGATCATCTCTACTTAAGCCCTCAGAATTGGCTCCAACCCTCAGAATTGGTCAAAACTACTTAAGGTCCTCAAAATTGACCTCGACCCGCAAAATTGGTCACTCCCATCTTAAACCCTCAAAATTGACTTCGACCTTCAGAATTGGTCGCTCCCTAACCTAAGTCCTCATAATTAACCTCTACCCGCATAATCGGCTATCCTCGCCATTTCTTTAGGTCTTCAGAGTCAGCCTTGACCCTCTGAATCAGTTATCCTCGTCCTTTAGGTCCCCAGAATAGATTTATTTCCTAAACATCATGTGGAGTCTATTCTACGGATTTCACTTGTTCCAAGATCACCCGTCGAGGGGCTATATAGACACCACATTCTAGGACCCCCTAAGTCTCTCCTTAGGTCCCTAGCACCTCCCTAATTCACTTCAAACCCTAGATCATACTCCGAGTACTGATCTAGAGGCCCTTGAGCGCTCTCGGGCCCCATTTGACTCTGGTCAACTCTATCATTAGAGAAAAATATCAATAAATATTTGAAGGGATCTAAATCCCCTTTCTAATGGTCTACCCTGTGGGCAAATTGACATAACAGTTCGGACGAACGGACCATTTTACTATCGAAAATCGATCTAGAGGCCATCAGGGGATTTGGGACCCAATTTGACCTCAGTCAACTTCATTGTTAGAGCTAAAACTCTTTGAATCATCGAATGGTGCCAACGGTCCACCTCGTGCATGAAATGACATAACCGTTCGGACGAACAATCCGTTTTCCCCCTAAAATTAATCCAGACGCCAACGGGCGCTCCCGGGCTCCGTTTGACCAAGTTCAACTCTTCAACTCAAATGTGACTTAATGAATCTTTTAATTTCACCGAATACCCTTTCCAACGATCCATCTCGTGCGCAAATTAGCCTTATGGTACGGACAAATGACCCATTTTACTCCAAAAAGTCACCGGACTCTTTCGGGCATCGATTGACCAAAGTCAACTATTCAAATCGAGCGAGGGTCTTTGGAATGTCTAAGTACCTCGCATAACCTTTCCAATGGTCTTCCCCGTTCACGATTCTGACTTACCGTTCGGACGAACAATCCGTTTCCGTCCGACGATCCCCCGTCCAAAGGACCGACGAGCGCTTTTAAGCTACGTTTGACCCAAAGTCAACTACTGAGAATCCCAAAGTATTCTTGAATTTATATGAATTAACTTTCTAATGGTATGTCCGGTGCGCGATTTGGATCAACGGATTGCCTTCTATGATCATTTTTTCAAAATAATTTGCATGAGATACCAATTGGCAGGTCCATTTCCTTACCTATCAGCAGTGTGCCTAGGGTTACCTGTCAATTGGCAGGGATAGGTCTATTCCTATCATCACCCCCTTACCCTATAAATAAATGGCATGACCTCACTCCAAGATCACACCTCATATCCAACAATATCACTGATCTCAGTAACATTCTCTAGTAATCAGCAAAGTTTCCTTGTGTGAAATCCCTTTCAATCTTTCATTCCCATCCTTTTCATATCCAATTTAGCAAAAATCTCATTCTCTCTCGTCCAACATTCATCTAAACACTCAAGGGAGTTTGTCAAGGATTAAGATTAAGCTTCAATTCTTCAAAAAGATCCAAAATCCTTCTCTCTTTAAATTTCTTATTTTTGCATTAGTTACATAAATTCTTAATCTAACTTTTACTTTAATTCATACACATTAACATCTCATACTTTTATTAGTTATATTGCATATACTTTATTTTCTATAAAAAATACAAATAAAAAAATAGGGTTACACCTATAAATTCCAACGGGAATACCCGTCACAATTTCTCAAAACTAAAACACATTTTTATACACACACTCATTTAATAAATTCCTATTAGAATCTATGGGATAAATCTCACCCTTATGTCGCATGCGAACTACGTGGATTTTGATGCCTTTATAGGCTACGTAGGCATTTCGGGCTAAAACCCAAGACTCGAGTCCAATTTTTTAATTTTTCAATTTTCCAATTTTTTGATTTTCAATTTTCCATTTTTTCCCAATTTTCTCATTTTCGTATTTGCATCCTTTTTATTTATATTTTATTTTAATATATATTATATCTTTGATCCTTCTTAGCGTTTTATCCAACATATATTATCGTTTCATTATAACGATCAATATCTCGATAAACACATAAATCGTATTTTCTATATAGTATTTTGGGAACATTCATATGGATGACCTCACTCTATCTTTTCCATGGTATGATTTGAGCTATTCCAATATCTATTATATATACATGCACACACACTTCACGGAGAAATAAAGAAAAATAGTAACACAATTTCATGAGAGACCGAAAGGGCAGGATGGGTGCCTAACACCTTCTCATTCTGTAACTTTACCCTCGGACCTTCGAACTATTAGTTTCGTAAGCCTCAGTTTGTCTTTGATAACGCTCTCTCGAGGCGGCGATATGTTCGTTTGCCAATTTTTTTCAAAATAGGTTGGCGACTCCATCTCTTTACATTCACCCCACACCAATGACGACCGAAGCGCTCCTAGAGTAAGAGGGTGCGAGACCTTCACACACAAATACACCTCGGGAAGGAGGTTAGCGTGGTAACCTTAGGAATAAAGAGGTCCGAAAGAGATCTCAATATTTTCTTATCTACACGTGTCCTAGGGATTTTCTCACCTAAATCGAAACTCAAGTTTACTATATGAGACGGAAGTGCGTAAAACTCATCAAAGGATTCAGACTTAAGCATAGTGATAGTTTTAAATTGTGTGGTGAGATTTTGCATCTTATAAGCTTTAGCAGCATTGGTTCCCTCGTGAGTGAGCTGGAGGGTATCCCAAGCTTCTTTAGACATGGTGCACGTCATAATGCGGTAGATCTCGTTAGGGGTGACGGCTCCCAAGATAGCACTCAGACCGCGCAAGTTAAAATTTCTCCACTTAAAATCATCTTCTATCCATGCAGATACAGGTTTTGGACTTGTGATATTATCAATTGTCACAGTGTGTAGTGTCCACCCACTTTCACAAACCAACCAGACGCGTTCATACGTGGATTTTAAACTGAACTTTCCAGTAGGCATAGTTTGTACCATCAAAAATGGGCATACCATTATAAAGATTATCCATTACATCCAAACTTTTAAAGATCAACAATTTTCAGGAAAAAAATTGATATCAAAAATTTGTAAAAAGATCACACAGTAATTTAGTGCAACCGACTCTGATACCAATTTGATAATGCAAGTGATTCAATGGATTGATTTGTATCCTAGGTTCCCACACACAAATAATTTTTTACTAAATTTTATCATTGATTAAATTAGGTGTTCATACGAGATGTGTTCCAATTGTCAATTAACAAACCATGCAAGCATACAATCACGCAGAGATGAGAAAAAATCCCTAAAAATGAAAAAATAATATATTCGGGACTATCGAATGATTTGACTGGAAATTAGCTTATAAAACTTAAACAAAGTGAGATGCGGAGAGTCTTCAAAACTTCAATAGAATATGACTCAATCTAGGTCCGTCCACAAGTAACGTTCTACCTTCGGCATCCACCAATCAGCTTTCTTTCAGCAATGAACCCTCACTTCACAAGTCAGACGTAGAGAATAATCTCCACAAGGTGTATGAATGGTATTTAAAACTAGGGTTTCACAAAGTTCACAAATTACTCAAGGGGAAGACGTATTTCGTGAATCAAAAAGTGATTTTTAGAAATCAAAAAGGAAAACCTTTGAACTATATATGCAGAAATAATTTTTGCCAAGGTCCCCTGAAAAAACTGCTCAAAACAGGTATTTATAAGGTTTTCATGAATTTCGAAGCGGCGCCGTCGTTCGTACGAAAGTGGAAGTCATTTGAACCAAAACATAGGTTTTGTTCGAACGAGATTCCAACTCATTCGAGCAGATTTCGTTCGAATGCTTATCTAACGTACTTCAAACGACATTTCTCTTCCAAGCAGAACCAAACTCGTTTGAAAGGCATTAGAAATCCGTTCTAATGGGATAGCAAATCTCGTTCGAACGAGACGGCTTCTCATTTGAATGAGGCCAAAAAATAATTTTTATATTAAAATTCTTTTTATAAAAATGCCTCGATTTTTCAAAAAGTTAACATCCCCACATATGATATATGAAATTTATGAACACCCATGTTTATACCTTCATATCTTGTATGGGTATCTTTGATCTTGGATATGTCGGAGTTCGGTTTGATAAGTCGGTATGTAACGAAATACGCCAAAAATAAAATGAAGCCTAAGCTATGAGCAATTATAAATATTTGTTATTACACTACCAACCCCCACTTATCATATGCAGTTTATCTAAGAACATTAAATGACATTTGATTCTCGCAACAACCACTACTACTAGCCTGCAACTTATTTAAGCAACACTCCACCTCTCCACTGTAGAAGCAGAGCTTAGCTATGGTCGCTCATACTATAAAAATCACTTCTCACCAGCTCCAATGAGTTAACTAAAATGGACAATTGGGGTGGTTGTAACTTATAGGGACAAGAATTCAAGTTATCTTTATGTATTATTGAGTATAACATACTTGGCATATGTAAAAGAGTTGGGACCACTTCCTGCTCGTATGTATTATTCTAAGCAGCATAATTGGATGACTTAGCTTTGTTTTAGTCATTTGAGTTATAAGCAAGTTAGAAGTACTTAGAGGAGTCATCAGTCACTTCCTAAAAACTCTCTACTAGTAATAAAGACCTCAGACCTATGCTTTTGGCCTTAACTAAAGCCTGTGGTTGGGCATATTTGTATTATTTAACATCATATTGAATATACACAGAGAAACACCTTTGAAGTGGATGTAGGTATCTCAACAGAGGTACTGAACCAATAGATATCCTTGTGTCCTGTTATTTTAATTGAAGAACACCTCCTCCTATCTCCAGAAGGCATATTCGATGAGGTTGAGGTCTTGACTAATTTCATCCCTATCATAAATAGAGGGTTATAATATTTCATTTTAGAAGTATTATTATAGGTTGTGTGATGTGGGTTTAACCACATGAAAATGAGGAAATATTCAGTGTAACAGTTATTTGTTGATGTTTTGTCACATACTCACATAAACTCATATTTTCTTTCTCCTCTAATTCATAATTTCACAACATTGTAGGAATTTACAAAAAAATATGTATTGATTTTTTATGTCACGATGGCAAAATGACGGTTATTCTGAATATTTGTTCCATAAAAACATCATTACCAAAAATTAATTTATCGGGGCAAAGTATGAGTTTATGACAAAGCAACCGGTATGCAGAAAACTCTAATAAGTTAAGTTTTTTTACGTCACGGTGGCAAAATGACGGTTATTCTGAATATTTGTTCCATAAAAACATCATTACCAAAAATTAATTTATCGGGCCAAAGTATGAGTTTTATGACAAAGCAACCGGTATGCAGAAAACTCTAATAAGTTAAGTTTTCTTATTAAGTGAGTTCCCTACCTAGAAGTATGTTTATTTCAAACATTATTGCGCTATCAATTATTATATTAATCATTTTTGAAATATTTTTTACTTTCACATGTTAGCAAAAATAAAACAATATTTTATCTTACGTTGCAAGGAAAATGTATGAATTAGTTAGAAATGATCTCAATATGGTAGATAAAATGAAAGTTACCGTATGATTAAATATATAATCATTTTTTTGGATTGCAAATGCAAAAATAATCCAGATATTTTGAATTATGACACTGGATCCTATGTCAAACGCAGTCCAAATGTACTTCTTTACTTTCTCTAACACAATAATTAGTTGAATGCTCAAACAAACTATTGAGAAAATCGGTGTAAGGGCCTCAAATTATGTACACTATATACTTAAATTGCAGAGTTTTAAAAAACTTGTACATGTTCAAATATAGAGATAATAATGTATTTCATGTCTATTTGTCACAAAATCCCCAAGTTTGGGGATATATATATATATATAGTAGTGGATACTCGTGCCGAGGGCACGGCGATAAATTTGCCCCCGTGATAAAAAAAACCAGCCCATAAAAAAATAAAAAGAAAAAAAATAGTTAAAAAAAATCCATATCTATTTATTAAAAAAAAAAAAAACAGCTTTTAGAATGACATTTCATGCATGGGCATGAAATGTTAAAAATATCATACATGAATTTTGGCCATCCCCATATGGCTCCATATTATATGGATATATAAAAAAAAGATTACAATTATTTTAGATTATTATTGTTTGAATTATTCATCAAAAAAATTAAAAATAATGTGTTTTAGACCTAATTACCTCCACCATACACGGTTTTAGACTTTAATACATATCACTATTTTTTATTGACTTTAGTGCCTCTTCCATTGTCTACTTACTTGACTTGACATTAAATAAACTCAGAAAATGAAGAAAGGGGAGAAATGAAGAAAATTTTAATTTAATGAACAAAAAAAATACTGAAGTTAATTCTATTAAATAGCAAAAATAAACCGTCAATTCTGCTTGGGACAAAGACTACTTTTTGTTTATTTTGAAACTTTTAAATAGCAATAACATTTGTTAGAATATGAAAGAGTGGAGAAAATGGTGCCCCTGGCCATTTGTTGCTTTCGGTGGATTTTGACAACCTTTGCCATACAAACCACCCCACCCCGCCCAAAAAAAAAATCTCTTTGCAAATCACTCCATCTCTCAATCAACTCTTTTCATCTGTTGCTATAAAAGAAACCCTTCAGCAGAAGATAAAATTACTAATTCACTTGCAACGAGCAAGAGTAGAGAAAAAAAAAATACAAAATGTGTATTTTTCATAGAGGTGTTATTAGTGTAAGCCAGAAAATACTTTTGAGAGTGCGAGTGATACATAATATGTGTGTAAGCCAAAAAAAATACAAAGCGAGTATTTTCAGAGAATAATACACAGTGTGCGCTTTGCAAACAACAATAATTGTAGTAAAATTGAGTGTGAGTTGTGAACGTACTCAAATTGATAAACCACGTAAATAGTTGTGTATTTGTATATGATTTTCTACATTTATATTGTCCATTTATTTTTGTATTCATTATATTTTTTTTGATCCATTAAATCCCAAAGTTCTGAGAATATTATTGGCAGATATTAACAGCGTCTAATTTTTAATAATATTATTCGACAAAATTATGGACGGAATTAGAAGGCACCGAATCTCCTAACAATATTTTCATTGTTTCCTGGCTGTGTGTTTGTGTGGGTAAACATC